>CAMXCT020005445.1:498902-603902 GCA_947184155.2 Cladocopium goreaui | reverse complement strand
CAGTTGGTGAACATAACTCCAAGTTCACTATGGTTTATGGTAGATATATCTATACTTACTAGGGTGTATAAACCAACTTATAATTGGGGGCACCACATTGTACGGCCATTAATGGTTACTAGGTCAATCTTAGATGGGGAGAAACTAATCCTTTAGTCTTGGATGGTATCAATGGGATTATCTACGTTCACCAGCTAAGAATTTCATTTAACTCCTATAACTAAGGTTATAGATCATTATAAACAACATAGAACTAACCGTTATTTCGGCCATACCTGTATAGATGTAAATGGGGATAGATATCTTGGGATAGAACTATAAAACGTATAACCAAGCAACTTCGTAGCGAAGATGAGGGGGGATCAAACCATATGGGAAATTCATATTGGTGTAATAATGGTGTTTTAACATTATTTATATAAGCATATTGCATCAATGGGTCAATGGGATATCATGGGGAAGTACATGGAAAGAATGTGACAACGATTATCACCATATCTGGATGTTCTTTTTAACGACCGGTTGAGGGGGGCACAAAAGCGCGACGTCACCAGAATGATTCCCATATGCGAACCATGGTGCTGGTATATTCACCGTCACAAACTGGGTGATTTTGGACAAGGGCCAATGGACAGGTGTGCATATTCCAGCACCATGGTTCGCATATGCGATGTAGAGATCCACCCAGCGGCCCAAAGATTTCTGACATAGCCGGCCTGGTAAACGTTTACAGAACAAACTGGAAAGATCCACCATTTTCAATGGGAAAACTATGGAACATCACCATTTTTAATGGGTAAACTATGGAAAATCACCATTTTGAATGGGTAAACTCACTATTTCTATGGCCATTTTCAATAGCAAACTGTTGGTTTACCAGAGGATACCATTGGTCCAATTTTTCGAAGAAGCAAAGTGCACCCCAATGGTCAAGGCATGTCAAGGTCATGGGGTGTGATCCGATCATCGCCAGCTTTACCAACATCCAATCAACCAACATGATCAAAGGGGTGGTGCCACCACCCAAGGCAGCAGAGTTACAGTCAAGGGGATGAAGCAAAGGGAGGAGTTTGGACTGTGGTCCGCCCCAAGAACTTCTTCATGGATGCCATAAGGTTTCACACAGCAAAATGTGGATTTACACCATGAATAATATGAACCACGCAAAACAGCATGTAGAACAGGGAAAACATAACTCGAGATATGACTTGAGTTAGGATAGACAGAGATTGAACTGGCGAAAAGGATGCTTAGCCAACAAAACATATCAACATATGGGTTTCTATGGCCATAAATACTGCGGTAAAGGATGCAGCCAAGAACCATGGGGAGATAATGGTGATAATAAATGCAAATTATAAAGTTTCATAACCATGGAGGGATGAGATATAATGCAATGGGGATTTCACGAATGTAATGATGATGTAGTTGACATAACAATTATCGAATTAGAGTTTCATGCAGTGGGTGATTTACCAAAAGAAGGTAAACTGGGTAGATAGTTGTTAGCAATGGGGTTGACCATGGCAAGCTTAAGGGATATTCTTATTCTTAGCGCACCAGGCTGTTATTTGAAACTTAGTACCCTCTGGTAATTTAACATAACTATGGAACATCATCATTTTTAACGGGTAAATCAACTATAAATGGGCCATGTTCAAAAGCACACTGTTGATTTAGCAGAGGGTAAACCATTAAACATAGGGATAATTATTTGGGATAATTATTAACCATTAACCATTAACCATTAACCTTTAACCATTAAACATAGAGATAATTATTTGGGCCTATGTAACAGTTATGTAGGATTATGTAACAGAGCATATCACATTGGAAGGGTGGGGATTCAACCACAAACGATGCGGATTCACCTTGCGATATATTTGGTTTTACTGGCGGTACCCTCTGGTAAACTAACAGTTTGCTATGGAAAATGCTCATTTATAGTTAATTTACCTATTAAAAACGGTGATTTTCTATAGTTATGTTAAATAAGGTATGAGGTTAAAAGAATCAACATGGGGGGTTGACTCAGAAAAAATGAAATTTGACAGCCGGTGAAAAAGAGTTATGTGGGGGGTTCACAAAGCAAAATTGTGACTTAAGGTCCTAAGGTCAGAAAAGAATGACACTTGACCATGGCAAACTAGATGAAATTTGGTTATTGATGCTTGGACATTGGCTACGCTATGGCTAATTTGTTGGGGGAACAAACTAATCAGGGGTATTTTTTTGTGTGCGCTTGCGGCAGCTATTCAAGAGCAGCCATGAAATTTCGCACGGGACATAACTACATGGTGAAAACATGCGATGCGTTTGTGTATCATTGTATCCTGTTCATGCAAAAGGTTTTTCTGTGGGGTACCTGAGGCTAGAAATGCAACATGCAACATATTCTTTGCAAGAAAGACTTGGCTCTTTACCCGCGAAGTCTGACATGCAACGCAAAATGGCCAAACCATGTTTATCGAATTCCAACATTGTGGGTTTTATCTTTTTAAAGGGTTTCAGTAGCCAAAAGGTGAAATTGCGTGAAATAGGGATGGTTTTAGTATGATAGACGCTTGGGGCGATTTCGGTTTGGCACACCCTTCAAGGTTCTAAACCTCCAACATCCAAATTTCATAAGGTTAATGGTTTACCCTCTGGTAAACTTATAGTTTGCTATTGAACATGGCCATAGAAACAGTTGATTTACCCATTAAAAATGGTGATTTTCCATAGTTATGGTAAATTACCAGAGGGTACCTACTTTGATAAGTTCCATTTCAAAGCAGATTTGCTGCTTAAATGTTCTATCCACCGGTTTAGGTCGCGATATGAACATCCAATATGTTTTGGGTATGCCCAATCCTTTTCACCACATCTTTCCATATCTGTTGTTAACTCGGGCCACTCAATCCCAAGTTGCCAAGGTAAAGGGCTTTGTGAGCGATTGATTCTGGCATACAGGCGAGGCTTCTGAGGTTCCATATCTAGCCATGGGTGTAGCCCCAGGGCCTGGGAGAGTCAACATGGCCACCATGACATGATGTGGCGCCAACATACTTGGGAAACAGGGCGGCAAAGGGTTGCTTCCTTCGAAGTCAAGCATGTAGCCATGTCAAATACATGATGTTTTGGGTGGGGGTTCTAAGATATAGCCATGTCTTCTTGGGTGAGAAGCAAAAGGATTGTTCTCTTTTCTCGGCGGTGGTTTCGACTATTTTCTCATGGCTTTCAGGAGTGAATAATGGAGAACCAGCCCGCAAGCGGTTGGGGTTTATGTTATAATACACTCCCAAACGATAGAAAAGTAAATCATCACCGTTTCGGTAGGATTTGACTTGTCTATCTTTTTGGGACTGCTATATTGTTGTTCTGAAAAATATTCGGCATGATGTTCCCACATTAATTCTCACACTGTCACACTTTCTCTGACACATAAAATGGATGGATACTTTGTCCCTCCACAGTTTTGGCCATCAACCGTGATAAAATGTTATAATTAAATGGAAATGTAACTCCCATAACTAGTCGGTTATATATCATTATAAGCCCATAAAAATAACTGTTAGTTGGGCCAAAATGACCCCCCAAGTTTCAGGCGCTGCTGCTTTCTCTTCTTCCTTATCTTAGTGGTGGCCTTTGGCGTCTGGACCGGCACAGTGGCACGCCTAGATGTGGGGGTGCCACAGATGTTTCCGGATGGACACAACCTCAACGACGTGGATGCTTGGCGCGTGGCCTTAAAGGCACGGAAGTTTGTTGGAAAGTCTTGTGCAAACGATGGTTTTGCCAGGTTTTTTCTGCACCACAAACCTTAAAATATCATGCAGGATAGTGCCTTTCAGTGATGTGAATGTTGGTTTAGTTTCACCCTATGGATACTAGTTCGTTATACCTACAATAAACCATAGAGTTCAGCCACTGAAATAAGGCAACTGAACGCAACAAGGAACGGGGGCTGTATCCTGGTAGGATCTCCCCAGCAACATGACATTGGTAGTTTCAAACTATATGTTGAGTGTGTGTTTTTTGATGTTTTTTGTTAATCATTGTTTTATAAGGGATGATCCTCTACGCCAGGTTTGATCCCAGGCCATTCGCACTGACTTTGAAATCCTTTGCTGTCAGGTTACAAGAAAACTCTTCACCACATGCCCTGAAGTGCCAGGATAGAAGATTTGCACGTTGACTACCCTCTGGTAATTTAAAATAGCAATTGAAAATTGCCATAGAAATAGTGGATTTACCTCTTAAAAAATGGTAATTTTCCATAGTTCTGTTTGTTTACCAAGCCGGGTATGGGATGTTGCAGTGCCTTGGGAGGGCCTAGTTGGATAGCCCTCAGCAAGCAGCTGCACAAAGGGACGCTGCCCCAAAATCGCTGATCATCCTGTTCCCCAGTCAAACTTAAGTGATTTCGGGTAAATCCAACAACAATATTTCTGGACAAGTCCATATAGAGGGGTTTCCTACAATGTGGTGCCCCCCCAGTTATATGTTGGTTTATAAACACTAGGAATAGTATAGATATATTTACCATAAACCATAGTTATTGGAGTTATTAACCAACTTAGCTAACTATGGGGCACCACCTTGTATAGAGGGGGTTTCCTAAAATGGTGGATTATCCCAATAGCTGGATGGATTTTAATGGAAAATCCCAATCTAAAATGGATGATTTGGTTTATAATGGAACCCTCCATATCCCAAGTTTGAATTCATTCCCAATTCTATCTTGTTTGATCCTCCACGTGTGCGAATCTGAGGAAGACATTGCCGAAGACTTCCTGGTGCCGGGGATGAGTTGGACGTAGTTGGTCGAAACCTGGGACCCCAAATTCTTGCTTTTTATGTTGATCGAAATGCCCAAAATGAGTATTTTAATATATATATATATATTTTTTTTAATGGATCTATTCCAATCTATGCCCAAAATCGTAAGAAAAAAATTGGCATTATTTCATTGATCTCAATGTCTTGTTACACATCTGAAAGAGTGTAGAGAGTTCTATGGCTGAGTTGCTCTGGCGTCCGGCCTGTTGACGGTTGTGGATTTCCCCAACTGGGGAAAGCACACAGAAATCATCATCAGGAGAGCCAGGTAGTTGATGGTAGTTGATGGTAGTTGTATCATCATGTTTCAGGGTAAATTATAGCGACCTCACTGGTCTCCCGAACCCTGGAAATCATGTTAAAAAAAAAAAAGGGAAATCATCCCCAAATGGCCGAACTATTCAGGTTAGTGAAATATTATAATTTACCCAGATGTTTGTAGCTTAAGCATGCTTAAGATCTGACGTTTCTTGGTCGTGAAACCTGCTAAGAACCACTCGGTAGTTGGCTTCCAAGTCTGATGGCTACAGAAACTGGACTTGTTGGATAAGTACCTGAGGAATCGTAAGTGAGCAATGAAAAAAAACATGGTTTAACAGTTTAACCCGCCTAATTTTCCATGGAATATGCGAATTCGATTCCTAACTATAGGCAACAACACCCTTTGGTAATCTCACATAGCCATTGATACTCACGATTGCAATAGGATCAATAGGCCTACTTTCGATTGCAATTTCCATCTCCAACTACTACTCCTTCAGTCTTAACGGATGGTAAACAACTAATCAGGAACATTATATTACTATATATAATACTATATATTATCAATAGGATTTTGAGGATCCTAAAATGGAGGTACCTACCATATATAAGACCTATTTAAGGCCTATGTAAGGGAATATCCCAGCAAAATCTGTCCTTATATGGTACAGTACCTCCATTTTAGGATACCAGTGATATCCCATATATTATGCCACCATTTTTGTCGGTAAAAGCCATGTAAGGCCGCAGTCTTTGGCCAGCATCGCTAGGCCGCCAGCGAGCGCTGGACCCGTGACGAGCTGCGAATTTGCAACTTCCTGGTGCACGAGGCCGGGCACCGGGGCAGTATGGTGAATGGATGGTGATTCCCCCGTTGTGATATGGTACCCTCTGGTAAACTAACATAGCTATTGAAAATGGCGATTTATAGTGGATTTACCCATTAAGAATGATGATTTTCCATAGTTACGTTAGTTTACCAGAGGGTAATGTGGGTAAAACAAGAAGAAACCATCAAGAATCACTGGTTTATAAGGTGGTGCCCCCATAGTTATGTTTGTTGGTTTATAATCCCCATTAACTATAGATATAACCCCCTAATCAACCCTAGTTATTGGACTTATGTTCACAAACTTAGCTAACGAACTGGGGCACCACCTTGTAGTTGTATCTACAACAAACCATCTAAGATAATGAAGAGTAAGAAATAATTCTCATCTTAAAATCGTGAAATATTGAATATATATATATATATATGTCCAATATATGTTATAATATCGCATTAACATATGTGATCTAAATATACACCTGGTTGGTGGTTTCAAACATGAATTTTATTTTCCATAATATATGGGATGTCATCCTTCCCATTGACTTTCATATTGTTTCAACATGGTTATTGCACCACCAACCAGTATAGTTGTATCTACAACAAACCATAGATCACCATTTTTATAGGTGCTATGATTATCATTCTCAAATGGGTGGTTTATGACATTGTTTTTCCCACATAAGTTGAAAGGTGTTGTAAGTATAGTGGAGTTGAACCAACTTAAGAATAGTTCTTGGAGCGAGTGGAATTTTAATACAGCTGATTGATATTATATAAACCACAGCGAAATTGTAATTATCGTAAATAACTTTGCTACTGTAACGTTTGAGGGCCCCACATTGTAGCATTTATATATTTAATATATTCAATATATTCGATATTGTTTATATATATACATATATATATATATTTGTACATACATACATAGATACATAGGAATTCATCCCCAAAGGTGCGCATTTTGTGCGACGATTGTTTCATGTTTCATTCGCAGGACCGGAGGAACTTCATGCAGTGCGCTGTGCATCAATGTTTGGGACTCAGAGTCTTTACATTTGCTTTACTTCACTAGGTTATCCTCTGTTAAACATACAAAAAGCTATTGAACATGGCCATTGAAATAGTTGATTTTCCCATTAAAAAAGGGTGATTTTCCATAGTTATGCTAGTTTACCAGAGGTTAAGTGTTGGGCGTATGTTGAAATAACATGAAATAACTATAGTATACTGTAGTTAGGTGGGTTCATAAATCAACTGATCTTAGCTAAGGCCAAGGTGGTTTATATTTTTTAAACTTAACCCAACCAACTCTACTATATCTACCCTAAATCCTGATTGAAACCTACTTATTGACCAACTTAGCTTACAGACAAACAATAATAGATGCATGCTGTTGTACCGCACACGGTATTGTAACGGGGGACTAGTGATCAATTTCATTGAGAATGTAATTGGATATAATACTATTGGATATGGACCCATTTTGAAGATATCATGGGGTTCCATCATTATTGATTAGTGACTGAGTCGATATTCGTGGATTTCGGAGTTTATGGTTGCAACCTCACTCGTTGAGGTCACGGCATATGGTGGTTTTTAGGGGCCATCTGCCTGAACATCATTGCTTTGCTTTTTTGTCCACAAAAAATGTGCCCAGAATACCCGGTGAACCAGCATTGGGTTGTAACATGTGCCTGATGATTCGTTGGTTGCATCACCAGCGGCGTTTTTGATCATACGCATTCCAATGTCACTTGAGGGATGCTGAAGCTCAGGTTTATCAATACAAAGGGGTTGCCACTGGCAATTGGAATTGTATGTTTTGTTTTGGGTGGGGGGACCCCCTATAATTGATTCGGTGTTACCAGATTAGGCTATATCCGTTGAACCCGTTGTATCAGGATTAAGTTAAACACGGCTCACCGTTTTTAGTACTGGGTTGTCTTATGTCACATATTTTCAGTCTAGGCTCGATGCTTGCGAGCTGAATAGAACAACTTGCCATTGGAACTTATCTAAAAGCAGCTTGGGACATGCTCAACAGCTATGGCCCTTAACACTTATAAATGGGCTTACAATGATATATAACCTGAGTTATGGGAATTATAGGTCTATTTACAACTGTTAAGGGTGATAACTGAAGGAAGGCAATGCGCAATCTCCGCAAGCCTTCTGAGTGCTCAGCGCAGCAACGCCGAGGGGAAACCATGAGCGAAGGAAATCCATGCTGTTTTTCCCGGCTGAAGCAAGCCGTGTGGTCGTCGAAGGTGGCAAGGAGACTCTCCTGACCCGCAAGAGCTCCGCTGAAACCATCCTTTTTGATGATTTCGTGCCATCCAAGTCAGGTTTTGGAGTGGTGATGGAAGGAAATGAGGCATCCAAGTACCCTCTGTGGAAGAATGGTGATGATATACATTCCCCACTATATCACACTATATCAGACTCTATATCATACTATATCCCCATAAAATGGTTGATTAGCTTAATCCCCATTTTGTGGTGGTAAATCCAAATGTCCCGTAGCTCGTGAAGAAATCCAAACCGTGTTTGCCAGACAGCGGCTTCGCTCCACGGGGTAACGCTAAGGTCAGATCACTTTGGAAGGTCCTTTGACCTTCATGGGAAGCTCAGGCCCAACCCTTTATGCAGGGTAGGTAATGCTAGGTTGGGCCATGGCTCATGTTTTGCGGTGATGGATTTTGTGGCTGACATGATTTTTTAAATGTACAATTAATGTACCCCACAAGACTTGCCATAGTTCCGTATGCATCTAACTTGGGATAAGTCACTTGGAAGCGGGTTTTCTTCGTTTTTGTCTGTCTACATCCGAATAACGATTCCCACCAGTACACCTGGGCTCAGAGGGCTTGAATGCCAAGGGTTGGTCCCGAGACATGCCAAGAGAAAATGAAGACCTAATTAATCTGTGGAAGAGACCCACTTGAAAGTGGATTGGAAGAATTGTAGGTATATATTACTATAGTGATATATTACTATACATACCAACTATAGTGATATATAGTGATATTAGTGATATATTACTATATATTACTATGTGTCCATGAAGTAACTCCCAGTCAACCTACTGATAAAGCACCCCCCCCGTCGCGAAAAAATCCCGTCGCCCTATCCGTCAGATCGCAACGGCAGCGCGGAGTGCGACTGCTTTCCGTCGGAGCTCGAGAGTTCCCAGTGCCACATGGTGCATCCCGGTGAGGAAGGCGACGAGCAGCTCGCAACGGTGGAGCTGAGTTTGGAATTCAAAAATTGGGATATCAACATGTCAAAGCAGTTTGCCCGCGATTTCTGGGGAAACTTTGGGTAGTAAAAAACATATACCATCTGGTTATTTAACATAGCCATGGAACATGGCCCACAGAAATAGATGGTTTACCTATTCAAAAGGGTGATTTTCCATGGCTATGTTAAATAACCAGATGGTATGCCTTATTGTAGTAAGAAATACAGTCCAAATATGCAATGATCCCAATAACAACCTATTACGAGGTGGTGAGTGTGTTTGTTAGCGTTGGTGTAGTTCACTAGCTAACTGTTGGGTTCATGGTAACTATGACTAACACAAGTATATATAGTTAGGTGGGTTGTTAAACTAACTAAGCATAATCTGGTGTCCACAAACCACGCATTGGACAGTGGAAATTACGAAGAGATTCGCAGATGCAGATTCCAGCCACCAGATTGGCCATGTGGATGGCCTTTTCTTGGTTGATGATGGTGATTCGTAAAGACTGGGGCACCGTTTACGATATAACTGAACTAATATCTCCAATAACTATCGTTACTATATATGTTGTTTAGTTATTGCAGAGATATATATATATATAGTTATGGGAGTAAGTTGGTGAACATATCTCCAATATGGTTTATGATATTTATAGCTACAGTTTCCTGGGGCTTATGAACCAACAAATATAACTGGGGGGGCCCACACATTGTAGAGGGGTTAACACTCCCAGACAGCCAATACTGGATCTACGCTTGGGAGTATCTTACATTTTTAGGGAATATACAGAATAAATAGGAACTCAAAATGTAAATCCTGGGTTTAGGGTTGAACATGGACCAATAATGGGTGCAGCAAGCGTTTACTTTACGCACGTGTGCCAGACCATGTGCAAGGTGCACCTTATCACCAGTTGCCAATTCTGGGATGATACTCTGACTGGTTTCCTAATTTACTGCATATAAAACCCCTGGCCTGCCGGTCTCCATTGTGCGACTTCCTCACTTTAATCCCCATTTTTTGAGTGACAGGAGGCTGACAGGAGATTTTTCCGTGTGAAACCCAGGAAAACAAAGGACTCATGTCCCATTTTTGTTGATGCCCTAACCTTCTTGGGTTAGAGGTAGGACATCTGTATGAAATGCACATGTCTCCCCATGTTTGTTCGGTGAAACAACGCAAAGTCAAACAAGCATTCCTTGCTCTGCTTGAAACACCCCTTTCAACCCGTTCAATCCCATGAAATCATATATATATATTTCGGGGTTTAACGGTTTCATATTAAACTCATATTTGAACTACCGTATATGTTCCATTTTTTTCGTTCTACAGTATGCCACCAACCATCCAAAAAACACATGGTAGGTTACATCCTGATCCGCGTCCGTGTGGTGGGCGACGTGCCGCATGAAGCCATAGAGCAGTGGCGGGGCACGGCGGAGTTCCGGGACTATGCGATGCAGGCGCGATCAACGTGACCAGGTGGACCAGGTGGCGGTCGTCTGGAAGTTTTTTGGGGGAGTTTTTGGGTGACTAATGATGATTAATGATGATTAATGATAGATTAATGATGATTTTTGATGATTCATGTGGGTAAAACAATGCAATAATCCAGCCATGACTGGGAATGGTAAGTTCATACACCACCTATTTGTATATGGAATTGACTGTGGGATGGTAAGCATGGCAGTGTTTTACCCATATTAATTTGCTTGGTGGTTTGGAACATTTTTTATTTTTCCATTCAGTTCGGAACAATAATCCCATTTGACGATCATATATTTCAGAGGGGTAGGTATACCACCAACTAGTAATATCTTAGGGATTCTAATCCAATAGGGAAATCCCTATACACCAGTAGACTGGAATGATAGAGGGATTTTGAACACCACCAACTAGAGGGATGTTCATATTTTCCATATTATATGGGATGTCATCCTTCCCATTGACGAACTCCATCATTTTTCAAGATGGTTCGGTGGCACCACCAACCAGTGATGATTTTCATGGAAGTGACTGGGGGAAGTTTTGGCATGGCTGGGATCCACTGGGACCATGAAAAATTCGGTTGTCCATTCTGGGATGAATCACCGGCCGGCCTCACCGGGCTGGGCTGCGGTCACGACTTTTTTGGTGATTGATTTAAGGGAATCAGTGGGATCGGAGATAGTCATCTGGGTAAATTATAACGACCTCACTGTTCTCCCTCACTGGAATCATGGTTATTTTTTGTAGCAAAAATGGGATTCAAATCGGTGATTTAATGGATACTCTGATTTCAAAATCGGTGATTTAAGGGGATTTAACGGGATACTCTGAGAAAACCGACCGCTAAAACCGTCGTTTGAGGTGTGTAAACACTTTGTTGGTCCCTTGTCGCCGGGCTGTAAACATTGGCGGAGTCTAAAAACACAATTGGATATTAATTGGGCCAATGTTGTCAAATCTAATGCGGATATACGTGTAGCATCTTGGAGCATTTGTTTACTTTACAACGTGTTTCCAAGTTTCCAAGTGTCGCCTCCCACTGAAAGAGGGGCGATGCGATAGCTGCGAAACTGAACCAGAGACAGCTGCGGTCCAAAAAATGGAACATAAACAGAGACTGGCAAACCTTATACATACATACACACACACATATATATATACATTTAAAAAACAAAAGAGAGGGTTTCACAAGATTTCAACGCAACAAAAATCGAGGTAGATATCGTTTATTTGGGGGGGGATCTCATAGCCAAGAGCAAGGATATTGACCACCATTCAAGGGGTGATCAAGTGATGATAAACAATTTTTTCCCCATACAGCACCCACATGGCCACATGTCGGTGCGTTTTTTTTTTTCAGGCAGCGATCCTAGCAAACCCAATGCTGCAGAGCGAGATTGATCCTGGGTTTTCCTGAAGAGCCGTCGGTGCTTTCAATCATTGTATTTGTTTAAGGGAAAATTTGAAGGAAACCATATTTTCAGCCTCAAATATAGGTAGATGATGGTAGATGATGGTAGACGCAGATTTTCCCTTCAATCAATTGATTGAAAGAGACACTTTGTTTCGGTTTCAATCATGTTTAAGTTCCATGGCCCAAAGGCGTTCAAAGATTTGAACAGCACGCAAGTAATATCAATGGAATCAGTGTAGATGTTGATAGATTTTTCAAACATGATCAAGAACTTTAAAACTTTGTTCGCCTTAAGTACTGTATCTCAATTGGTTCTTGAGTTTTTCCCCATTAGCTTTCCTGGGTGTTCAGGTAAATCCTTCTTGTTTATGGAGTATCATGGAACCAGACCCTGGAATGCGGCATACTGGCAAAAAGAACTGGTTGGTGGTTTGGAACATGAATTTTATTTTTCCATTCAGTTGGGAATGTCATCATCCCAACTGACGAACTCCATCATTTTTCAGAGGGGTAGGCGAAAAACCACCAACCAGAGAAAGTTTGAAAGATGTGGATGATTTACAGGTTGAACATGAGCATGCCCCTTTGCCATGTTCTTGAAATCACCGGAGGGTACAGCAGTGCCATTGAGCCACTGACAACATGATTTCTATGGGCATCCCTGGGTTGCCATGATGATGAAAGTAAGGGGAATCATCTCCAGAATCATCCCCAAAAGACCTTATTATCTTATTTCAGGTTGGTGAGTTACCAATTTTCTAGATAGGTCAGAGGAATTTTCATGGGTCATAGCCCGTTTCTCTTGAGGGTATTTGCGATGAACTACATCATTTCTAGATTTGCAATGTATTCTCCCTTGCTCATCAGCTACAATCCTATATTTCCCTTCTTGCAGGATATCATGTTATTTGCTTCGTTGCTTGATATACCAATGGTGATTGGTGAAAACCAATGTAGCTCTTCAATGCTCCCTTTTCTCAATGGGAATTCCAGGATCCTAAACTGGAGGTACTGTACCATATAAGGCCATATTTTGTGGGGATATTCCCTTACATAGCCCTTACATAGGCCTTATATATGGTAGGTACCTCCAATCAATCGGCTCCTGAAATGGCCATTGATTTTCAAAGTGCACTTGTTCTTTATTTCGTTTTTCCATAGGGGTCCAAGGTTTTGTGCTCTTTGGATGCTCCATTTTCATCCATTAGATCATCTACCCTCTGGTAAACTAACGTAGCTATGGAAAATCAACATGATTAATGGGTAAATCAACTATAAATGGGCAATTTTCAATAGCCATGTTAAATTACCGGAGGCTAGCCTCTTTGGATTCTTTTGATATCCCATTTTCGGTATCTAAACTTCGTCATGCATGGTTTGAGGAGGCTGGCATGAACAAGTCCTTCTTCCGATGGGCGAGGAATCTGGGCTGGGAAACCGACCAAGATGGAGGTACAACTAAGAAATCATGGGGCAACTAATAATAACTTTGACCAAGATTTGGTGAGTTTCAGATGATTTTGCCAACGGTTCAGATATGGGTATAGCCTTTTTTACATATTCACACACTGCTTAGGTTGATTTGATGATGATGAGAGTAGAACTTGCCGTCGCCTGATTTCCTAAGTCACCTTCGATGGGGCACGGTTGCAAACGGTGAAATTCGGGCAATCGATTCTTGCCAAAGAACTCAAAAACAAGGTAATAGAACAGCTTGTGCAAAAGTTCGAACCAACATTGCAGGTACGTCAACCCAGCGTCCCAGGTTGATATCACTGTGACATCAGAAGCGTCTTCGTTGGCTGGAGACTTCTGATTCACACTCCAGCCCCCTGCATGTCTGAATTAAAATTCAGTTCTTATTGTCGCCACATATTGTCTTCCTTGCTTCGTTGTACGAAATTGTAAAATGTCCGTATGTTATAACGGGTTTCACACACACACACAAGCCCCGTAGGGCGATGACGAAATTACATGAGTAGTTGAAATGGCAAGCTCACACTGTCGCTGAAGTGACAGAATGGCAGTCCTGAAACTTCACAAAACACTAATGGAGGAGCGAAAACTCTGTGTGAAATGCGGTACTTCATGAGACTAAGCCGCCAACCATTGTTTGTGGTGAATTCAGTTCAGTGAGCGAAAGCATGTGAGGTCCGGGCTGATAACTCTCGTCAGGTTGTTATGTCGAATACTCTTATAAAGAAATTAATTAGTTAAAATGACAGACGCACATTGTCACTCAAATAACAGAATCGCTGTCCTGAAATGTTACGAGACACTAACAGAGGAGTGAAAACGCTGTCTGGATTTCGGTATTTCATAAGACTAGGCCGCCGACCATTGATCGTGGTGGATTCAATTCAGTGAACGAAAGCGTCCGAGGTCCGGGCTGATAACTCTGGTCAGGTGATTATGTCGAATATTTGTTTTTGTCGAAAAATCTTCTGTGTCAAAAATCTTGAGGTATTTAGAACTCTGAAACCTAAAGCATGATTGGGGGTAACTGAGGTCCCGACACCACTCAGAGCACTATACAATCGACGTCTAACATGGAGAAATTGTGACAGCTGTTGTGGACAAGGGCAAAAGAGATCAATTCATGTTAGTAGAACCAGTGTAGAGTAGAGGTAAATCCGATGGTCTGTAAATGGCGACAGACTTGAACCCAACATTGAAAGGTTTGAACTGATGCAGCCATGAATAAGTTACTACACACAAATCACATTCTCATGCGTATCTCTATTTGGCAAAAAAACAACAGAGTGCGACAAGTTAAGAATGATTGAGTAAGCTGTTCACTCCTTTTTGTTAAGCGAATCTGACAACATCACGCGCTTGTAAATGTGGATGGACTTGGTGGATAACAGTCATTATGGTCTTGCAAGCGGAATCTGTGGTCACAAGAGCAGAGTCTCGAGATGATATCAGTCCAATGAGATCTTGAATTTGAGGTAGATGAAGATGTTGTGGATACACGCCCGTGAGAATGAGTCGAATACGAGCAATAAGACCACTGAGGGCGGTACGTGAGACACCACAGCCAGAGCTGTGTCTCAAGGGTTTGTTCCATGGTAACTGCAAAGTAATGGTATGTTGTAGGCAATCAATTTTGTATCCCAGGGCTTCATCACCAGGTACTGGTTCCAAAAGGATGGGATTTGTATAGAAATCCAGTCTCCAAAATAGGTCAAAGTCCAGACTGGCGCGATCGATGTCTGTTGCTAGAATCAAGCGGTTGTCGACATACCGATGATGAAAATTCATGTTTGTGCGAAAGACCTGAAAATAGGAATGAAACATCCATTCTCTGAGTAATGCAACTGCTGAACAGAAAATGGGTGCCCATTGGGAACCCATGCTTGCACCACGACGCTGTTGGAATACTGTGCCTCCAATACTGAAATAACTATGATTCAAAAGGTATTGGCTGAGCGGTTGTATATGGGCAAGACAAATTGGTCGGTATTTGTGGCTATGTGACCGCCAAAATCCACGAAAAATTCGTAAAGTGCGTTCCGTAGTCTCTTGATGAATGTTGAGAAAAGAGTCAAATGTTTGTCCTTGAAGTTCACAAAACCGACACACAGCAAATTGAACAGCCTGTAACATACGAGAATGATCAACTTGATTGTAAAACCCAGCAATGTCTTCTTGTTCCACAGTGAGTTCACCATAAACGTAGTCTTGGTGGGAAAACAACTTGGCAATTGCATGTAGCACCGACTTGATATCCGTAACAGATAGGAGATCAGAATATACAACTTGCAAAATTTCATATAACGCTGTTGCTAGTGCACTTCCAATTGGTCGACACCATGCTCGAGAATAATCCACAATTGGTCTTTCTTTTTGAAATAACCTGGATGGTTTTGGGAGAATGTATGCGGTGCTGAGAGTGGATCCAAATTTGAAGTCCCATTTGTAGTGTTGCATAATCCAGTCAGGGATATTTTGTTGAATGTGCTTCAATAACGGAATAGGATACGCTTGGCAGCGAAGAAATACCGAAGTATCCAGGAACGTTCGGTTCATCAAATATTGCCACTGAGCAGGACAGTGTACCCAATAGATGAGATACCCTTATTTTCTAACTATTCTCCTTGTTTTCACAAAATAGGCTATATACAGAAAATAGTCTACAAAAAAAATAACTACTTAGGTAAATCTATGATTGAGAAATCGGTCTATTTTTACAAAATCGGCAGATTTTTCCCGGGACAGGGGGGTCGTAGTTTGGTAGAAAGTCGGTCGGGCTTTCGCCCCTTGTTTGCCGGCGTGGGTCGGAGTTTGGTGAAGGTTTGAAGATTGATTTTTGCAACCCCTCCAGCATTTCCACGCATTGGCGTCGTACTTTGGTCAGACTTTGGTCGGAGTTTGGCCCCAAATAGAAATTATCTATTTCCTAGGAAATAGACTATTTCCTAGGAAATAGGCTCAAAAAAATCTAACTATTAGTTAAATGTGTTTTTCAAAAATCTATCTATTTTTCAACCCCCCCAAATCTACCAATTCTATCTAAATAGACTACTTCTTGTGAAATAGGTTATAGTCAGAAAATAAACTATTTCAATCTATTGGGTAATGTCAAAGAATGCGGAAAATGATCTGAGGGCGAGACTACAAAAGAACGTAAGCGATGTTGAAGTCGCTGAATCTGTTTCTGGGTCTGTCCGAGAGAATTCTGTTTATAGATCTTCCACTGTGTCAGGATGAAAGCTTGCCAATATTGGATCAATGAATGTGATAGCTTCCATCGATGCAGCCACTGTTCGAATTGATACGTGTTATGGTGAAAGAAGTGTCTCCATGATGGTGAAATCTCTTCAGCCATATGTTGATGGAGAAATGCTTCATCAGGAAAGCATTCTTGTGCAAAAACAGAAATATGTTCGGTTTTTCGTTCACGTTGTCGAATATGCAAAGGAAAGAGGTGGCATGTACACAAAGGTTGCTGTTCAGGTGTCCACCATTTCAACACTTTTCGAAAATTGAAAAATGTTTGTCCCAACGTCCGATTCTTAATGCGCACAAATGGTGCCCGTACTTTGTGAAACGGAGGGAAATTGATGGAATGATGAAAAGTGAAATTCAGAAGCCACTGTTTTATCGCATCGTTCATGTCGTCAGATAGAACTTGAAGTCGCATAGGCACATTGGGTGGCGGAGATTCCGTTCCCTTAAATCTGAGGATCAAACGAAGTTGTGATTGACAGCGTGTACGAAAAGGTTCTCCCAATTGATGGGAAAGTCTCCAAAGCAAGAAAAGATATTGTATGTCTGTTTGTGATGAACGCAGTAATTTGGAAACATGAAACTTTTCGATGGTGTCAGAGCCTAAACGAGTGAGTAATGTGTAGATTCGATCCGCAGAATGAAATCTGAGGCCCAAAACGCACCGCTGATTTGTAGCCGTTCGCTTCAAATATCGACGACAAAACTTTCGAGTCTTTTCAAGAAAGGGTTTGGAGACTGAGGGCCCGAACCGCTGCTTCCCAATATGGAACTTCTGTAAGAAAGGCTTGATCCATGGCCAATTGTATTTAGGCCGGTACGTCGTCTGAAATGCCGTTTCCATGGCATACAATTTGTCAAGGTTTTGCTGTTGTAAAGGAAAACAGCCAAACCTGTAGAAATTGTTCAGGTGGAACCAAACTTTTAGGGCAGGCTCGAAATACGCAAGTTGTTGGTTACCAAGTTGACGAAATTTCCGCATACGGCTCTGTTCTCGGTCAAAAACAGAATGTTCTGTGGCTCCAATGTAAAAATCAGCATCCCAGAGATCCAAACGCATGTAAATAACTGATGTTTGTGTCCACCATGTCCATGAGAATTTAAACGGAAGTCGTGCATGTTGAAGGATAGTCATCAGTCGTCGTCGCTTGTTTGTCCATGAATTCAAACATACTCCAAAAACTGTCCATTGACTAAGAGACCATAACAACATCCGTTGAAGTCGCCAAGTCAGTTGTGGAGTATATTGCAAAAGACATGCAGCAAAAAAGATGAAGGATTGAGCAATCTCCCGAAATTGTGCGATCTTACGTCGTGCCTTTCGGGTGTGTGCTTGGTCAAAAGGTTTTATCAAGCCACCGTTAGTAGGTGGGCTTACTTGATCTGTAGCAAATTCAAATTGTCAGTTTCGCAGCAGCTGAACTGCTGCCAACAATCTGATGTGAGCATCAACATTGCATTTCGACAAAAAGGAAGAGGAGAGGCCCCAATCGCTTAAAATTGGTTCCAGGTTGGGTTGATTCGCCTGATCGAATTGTTTCAAATGGTTTTGAAGAGTTTCAACACACTTGTTCAATTCTCCCTGACGTTCCTTGGGAACGTTCTTCTTCACCCAATCACGGACTTTTGCCTCAGTTCCTGTTTGAGGTGCCTGGATTGCATAGAAGGCTTGGGCGTCTTTGCGACGATAGGACATCAAAGGGTCTGCAGGACTGGATGGGCCTCCTGGTGTACTACTGTTGGGGAAAAACGCATTGATTTGGGGTTGGCCTGTTGGGGGCCGCTGCGTCTGTTGGGATGGTGGATTACCACTATCTGGAGCTTGGGATGCTTTCAATGCAGCATTCTCAGCCTTGAGTTTCTCTAGTTCTTCTAGTATGGCTTGCTGTGAATCTTGAGGACAGAGAGTGCGAAAATGATCTAATGTTGACTGGACCAATCCCTTGATACTTGTCAACTTCGTGTCCCATTCTTGCGGATCTTGACCCTGTGGTGTGAAAGCTCCCAACAGTCGATGGAAGTCCAAGGTGTCCTTCTGCTTTGACATTTCTCGAAAAAGTGTAGTGGCAAAAGTAGCTTCCAGTCGATTGCGAAAGAATTCGCATGAAACAAATCTACCGTTGGCCACGAGGCGAAGGCCCCAATTGCTGATTCCACTTTGAACAACATCGATAAGCTTAATTTGGGATATTTCTTGTCCTGCAAGGTTCTGTCGACGACTAAATTGAGTAGATTCAACCCTCTTGGGAAGATTTAGTCCATATTCTGTTTTTGTGTCCCAATGAGTATCACTGCTGTTCCATGATGACGGGATCTCAAGTCGGTCCGTCTGCGATCTTTTGAGCTCAGAACGATGACGTGAATCGTCCCGATTCTTCCGACGAGGAGATCGTTCTCTGGGGCTCTGGCGAGATGATCTACGTCTTCCTGTTTCTCTGTGTGTTCGCCTGGTCGATCGAGATCGAGAATTCCGTCCCATGTCTATATGAGGAGGGGAAGAGTAGGAAAGTCGATAAGTTGATGTCTTGAACCTGCTGAAGTGTCAAAGACAAAATCGCAGAAGAACTTTGTGTGAAAATGAGTGCCACAGACACAGTGACTTAATGGACTGACATGCTGTTAACTCAGTAGAACTGTACAAGATCAAGGTCAATTCTCATTGTCAAATTCACATTATGAAAAATCTAAAGTATGAAGTTCCACATGCATCGAACAGAACAGACACCGGTGATGTAAAACTGATCGCATAGATTCTTCATCAGCATAACGTTCCTGAAAATATGTCGGCGATTGATGCAATTTTGACGCAACATAGCTCCTATATAAATACGCTGCGGAGCACAAATTACTTAGAAGCAACACAGAGAAGGACACCGCGGGAAGGTAGCATGCAGAAGAAGTAAGGAAAAAAGGAAGAAGGAGGCAAGCAAAAGGAAAAGGGGACAAGCAAAAAGAAAAGGGGACAAGAACACGGCAGAAAAACGATGCACACACGCGAAGCTAACAATCGAAAAATCTGAGTCAGCACTGTTTTTATACTCCAAATAAAGACTCCAAGACATGATTTCTGGAGATGTATACTCCATGGATTAATCATTTTAATTTGCTCTCATGTAGGATCACGGCGACGTACTTGATCTTCGAAAGATGGGATCGGAAAGCCCACCGTTGGTCCGCTCCATGTGCTGAGCCAGCTACCATAGTGATCATATGGTCAGCCATAACTCCACCCTGTGGTGTACGAATATGTTCCTGCCTCGAAAATGCTTCTCCAAGAATACATACAGGGCGATCACTGAGGGCGCCGCCGTACTTTCCGCACATCTTGACCAAACGTTCCATATCACTTTTGTGAAAATCATCATGGTTAGGTACGACTGCTCGGCAATAAAAGGAAGTAGGTGGCAACCATGATTTGTCAGCGGGATCACAACTAGAAGGACGAATAAATCCTTCCCGAACAATGTCACACAGAGCTAAAGCCTGAGTGTTATGGCCAAAAAGGAAACGATGATTGAATTGGACTTTGGGAGTGCTTCGAAAATATGGTGGTTGCACTGATGCTAGGATGGCCAAGGGTGTCTGTGTGGAAGACATCAATATCTGAAATTCCTCTATCAAAATAGAGTTGGCTGGATATTGCATCAAGGATGCAATCAAAATTTGGATTCCTTCCTCCACATGAGCAGCTCGTGAGTTCATGAAGGCTGATGGAAAGCATGTGCGCAAATCATGTATGACATATTCATACCAAAAACCACTCATTCGTTTGGCTTCATCGAAGGTTTGATAGCCGTTGGCTCGACAAAAATGATGCATGTCTGGAATCCATTTTTGTTGACGTGGTTCTTCAATAAGTCTGCCCATCTCAAATCCTCCAGCAATTCGATGTGGATTTTGGTATAAATCTGAGTGTAAACGCAATACAGTGCTGTACAGTCCACACCAATCCAACTCCTTCAATGTTCCATGTCGTATTGCATCAAATTGATTGGACGAAAAACGTGCCAGTGGATGCGACACCCACAAATGGTGTCCGAGGTGTTCCAATTGTGGATGCTTAAATTCCATAATCTGTAGTACACTGGAAGAGATAAACTTTTCTGGTTGTCGTCCAATTTTGAAACATACTGATTTTGTTTGAGTCTCTGCAGAAACTTCAGGAGCGACATCGCTTTGGAAGTTCTGAGTTCCCCACTGATGTACGAAAGTGCCGAGCTGAGATGGAATCGTACCAGACTTGTCCAGGGGATCCGGACCACGTTCCGATCTTGGAGGTTCCAATACATTTTCACTGCGAAATCGTTTCGATGGCCGTTCTGAGGTCGTTACCCGATCAGTCAGAGCAGGTGTAACTGATGTCGCGATTTGTCCCGAAGAATTGGGAAAGGTCAAATGTAAGCCAGGTATCCAACCTGTTTGATTTCCTGCATGCGTCAAATTGGCAAATTGAGAGATAATCCCAAGCTGATGAAATTGATTTTGAGCTTGAAGTATTCCCAATTGGCATTGATGTTCCTGAACCTGTAGACTGTGCATCTGAATAGCCTGATCATTCTGAATAACACGTTGTGCCATGAGTGATGCCTCTCCGCGAGGTACTCTGAATTCAAACTCGCCAGTGAATCCCCGATAATGAAAACTGACATCTTCAGTGGTACGTCTGCTAGCTGGTGTGGCCCAAGTAGGAATTGGATCACGAGGTGGGGGACCCATGGACTTCGGAACTACGCCGGTCGGTATCATGGTAATGTTGATAATGTCCATATATGAAAACGAAGGCAAAAGAGAAAAAAGGAAAAACAATAAAATTGAAGCAGACAACAACCACCTGTAACATTGAAGGATGTTGGTTTAAAACAATGACATCTTGCAGCAACTGTCGCTTCAGAGCCAACATATTGGGTACATTGTTCATGACATTCAAAAGCAAACATATAAAGGTCACAAAAATGTCAAACAGCGAGAAAATTTTAACAACTGAAAACGGAATTGTGAAAGAATCAGAACGTTTTTTGAACTGCAAACTGTGATTCTGTAAGGATCGGACCTGGGTAAGACAACAGGTGAGACCCCCCGAAGGGTTAATCCATCCCTATAGGGATTAATCCTGGTCCTTCGAAGGGACTAATCCGTCCATCGTTGGGACTAATCCGTTGAAGTATGACAAATTGTCATAATTCGCTCCTAAAGTGGAGTAATCCTGTGATTGACATAACAACCACGTCGAATCCGGATTGTCCCAATTGGACATTCCACTATCCACCGGAGCGGCCGGTGACCAGATCTAGACCCGCACGAAGCAGATCGACGGTGCTCACAAGTCAGTGAGTTCACCCAAACACACTGCTTAGGTTGATTTGATGATGATGAGAGTAGAACTTGCCGTCGCCTGATTTCCTAAGTCACCTTCGATGGGGCACGGTTGCAAACGGTGAAATTCGGGCAATCGATTCTTGCCAAAGAACTCAAAAACAAGGTAATAGAACAGCTTGTGCAAAAGTTCGAACCAACATTGCAGGTACGTCAACCCAGCGTCCCAGGTTGATATCACTGTGACATCAGAAGCGTCTTCGTTGGCTGGAGACTTCTGATTCACACTCCAGCCCCCTGCATGTCTGAATTAAAATTCAGTTCTTATTGTCGCCACATATTGTCTTCCTTGCTTCGTTGTACGAAATTGTAAAATGTCCGTATGTTATAACGGGTTTCACACACACACACGTATATATATATTATATACACACATATATACGTATATTTACTTATACTTGCATATATGAAATATGTAGCAGGGTGAGTCAACTGGTGAAGGGTAGTTTAGTACTTCAAGGTTTTGCCAAAAATGCTGGAGGGGGAGTACAGGAAGTGGCTGACAATAAATATCGAAGTTTCGCCAAGTGGTCGGGGATGTTGCAATGTTCTTCCTGTTGATGGCACGAAACAAGAAACCCTGGTGGAATATGATGTCCGGAGATGTTTGACATTTGTTTATGGTTCTCTTTGTTGGGAGCATTTTATATATATTTTATGATTGGGCAATGCGATTATATTTTAATGGATGCCCTGTCTTCGGGAAACATATATACCAACCGAAAGCCAAGAGGATTCCTTAGAATGGCTAATGAATGGTTATATTGAAAACAGAAATCATCGTCCAGATCCTTTTGCTAATCAAGTACCACCCAACATTTTGCATGAAACTCATATTAATTCCCATATCCAAGTGGAGAAAAAAACACATCTTCCAAACCCCAGACAGATCAATCGCGGATTGAGGTGGTTTGCAGCAAGTACCGTCCTGGGGTAGACCCTGAGGATCCATCCAACCGTTTCATGCCATTTCTGGCCATCAAAGTGCTAAGCAAACCACCAACATTCGCCATTTTCAGCTTGATTTCCCCCTGCTTTTCCGGTTTCTCACAGGTTTTCCCACGTTTCCACCCGGGTTTTCCGTTTCCGCAGGTCAGGTCCTGGACATGCGTTGCAACAGGAATTCTGGGAGACGGGTACCTGGGACCACGGCTGACGTTTGTGAATAGCCGAGGGGAAACATGGGTAAACTAACATCGATTCAATGGATTCTGGTTGATGTTTTTTTTTATAATTATTTTCCATATATTAGGAATATATTATAATCCCAACTGACTAATATTTTTTCAGAGGGATTGAAACCACCAACCAGGATTGGTTTAAGGGAAAACTTACAGGAAAGCCTCATATTTAATGTGAAGATCGATGGTTTCCGGTGTAGATTTCCCTTAAACAAATCCATTGATAGATGTGGAAAACTTACCAGTTATAGTCATTTTCCTAGAGAAAAGCGTGGAGTTTCCACATCTATGTTAGTTTATTCTAGGGTATCTATTGGTTGGACTTTATTTACCGAGCATGGCACTCTACACCATCAAGTGCGGACAGTTTCTATGTTGAGCCTTTTGAAACAGATAAATCGGATGGTGATGCTTCCATGCTTGAACCTTGTTGAAAACATCAACATGTGGTTTAAGCATGTTTAAGGAAAGGAGCCCCGGGCTAACTAAATGTCTTTAACAATGCTAAGTCGGCTAAGTGGATCTGATCTATCTATACTCCGATAGGCTTGCCTGCAAAGCAACTCATAACTGGAGGGCTGCCTTTTGCTGCCATCCTCACATTGGGAATGTACCAGCAAATGAACAATTTCATGGGGAATATGGGATATGGGTAGTCACTGCAAAACAAGATACCCATTGGTAAACGTTTACATAAGTATGGAAAATCACAATTTTTAATTGGAAAATCCACTATAAATGGTCATTTTCAATAGCTATGTTAGTTTACCAGAGGGTACCCACTTTTGAGGCCCACTCTAAGAATATTCACCCAAAATGAGATCAACTGGAAGAATGTGAGAATATAATTTAATTGCCAGCATTAAAAGCCGCAGGAAAGGGACAATCAACTTGCAATGTGGTGCCCCAGACTTTGCTAAGTTGGTTTGCAATTCCAATACATGGGGTTTTATGGCAGATTTATGTATAAGTAATGGAGCTTCTAAACCAACACACAGAACTGGGGGCACAAGCTGGGATTTCCAATATTTCCACAGACCTCAAGTGATATCTCGCGACATTTCTTGAGGTGAGATCATCACCACCAATTACGAGGTGTTGGCCAACTTCGCCATTCCGGTCAAGAGGTCGTGGATCTCTGGGGGTTTCTGGGAGATGTTTTTTTCCCCGATGTTCCTCGGGTGCTTGGAGGCTCCCAAAGCAATGTCACTTGTGTTTGGTGCACTCGGAGTTATAGATGTTATGAGTTGGCATTGTTTCCAACTACGGGTTGATGGTTTCATGCACTAAGAGTCCAAAAAAGCATGTAGCAGCATAGCATATCAAAACGTGCAACGATCATGGGATGAAATGGGCATATGATCTGGTAGTTTAACATAGCCATGGGCATTCACCATTTTTTTAAAAGTCAACCATCTATCAATGGGCCGCGGCTTGCATAGACTACTAGAGTGTATATGGTCTGGCTGCTGGTTGCAAGCATGGTTTTAATTGTCCATGAGACCCCCTTCATGATGTCCCAAGTGAACCAAAACTGGTAGGTATAGGTAGAAACCACCCAGTTGTGGTGGATTCATTGGGGGGGATTCATTAATCTGGGATTGGCATTGTAGGAAATGGGAGTATGGTGGGAGATAGCTGGATACAGGAGCAACCTCCCTCAGAACAACCGATTGATAAACCGTTCATTTTTTCTCAGAAGGATATCAGTGGACCGAAGCATGCACATCATTGGAGGCACCCCAAGCCACAGACCATCGGGGAAACACCTCAGCAGGACCGATCGCAGCATCCAAGTCTGCCACGCGGATCGCTTGTGCTACTGTGGCGCAGCTATATGCACCTATCCGGGAAGGCGGGAGCGTAGAGGCCGTTCCCAAGTGGATTACCGGTTCTGTAGAGGCCCAGGAATGGTCAGGAATGGTCAGGGCATGTCCTGGCCATTTTGCCGCGTGGGATGTTTTGGCGTCGACCCGACCATAGACTTTGGGGTATCATCCTGTAGGAGGCCGAAATCAACAATTTTTTGATTATTTCACTGATGTATTCTGATGTTCATGTTGCGATAGACTAATTTACTTTTACTGCTAAGCATTCCAACGTGCCAACGATACACTTACTGGGCCACCATCGTGAAACCGTCTGCCGTTTGAAACAGGACGACAGTAACACAGATCGCCAGTTGCTCATTGGTCTGGTGGTTGGTGGTTGCGGAGTCTGGAAGTCCCCCCTAATTTTAGTATTTGGGGGGGTTAGTAATAGGGGGAAAGGATTACCCTCTGGTAAATTAACATAGACCCTGACCCTGAAAATAGGCGAGTTTTAATGGAAACCAGTCTTCCAACCCCTACCTGCCAGGGTCTATGTTAATTTACCGGAGGGTACTCATGCTAATTCTTTTATTTGTAATTTCTATTTTTTTGACTGGCCAACAAGAATACGCTTGGTCGAGTACCTCAAATTTTTCTGCGAGATGTAATACCATGTTTCCCCGTTGGAGCTGCGGACGCTCTTCTGAAAGAAAGCGGCGAAACCGGGAAGAAAACAAGTTTCCCCTTCAGGACTACGGCCGATCGCATTACCTAGATACCTGCAGGATATCCTGTAGGTACATTTGTAGATATAAGGTATCTAGGATTTCAGCATCTACATCAGGTTCTCTCTTGTATCATTTCTCACATCACAAGTTTTTGGTGGCTACACACCACCCATTTTCTTAGACAATTGATGCGATCTATAGACATAGGAATAGGTATAAATAAATATAGATTTTAGATCATACAATATAGATAGAAATCATGAACTACCATGAACTACCTCTATTATATACATAAGATGTTATATCTAGCAAGCCTCCTTAAACAGATAGACGTGCGTAACATCGGTATCCAGGCGTTTAGTGGACCCAGTGCCTCGATCCGATTGTGGGTTTCGGTGGTTGGTGGTTGGCTGATAGGGTGCAGTTTTTTCAGGGCCCCAGTTGTAGCAGTTAGAAGTACTAAGAAAACCCCATTTGAATGGAGAACAAAAATTGGCAAATCGCAATTTTAATACATGTTCATACCTTTTAATCGTTTTTTTTGTGGTTTGAACATGTTTGAACCATCATGTCCCGGAAATTGGGATGTTTCTAATGGATTGTGAACAAAGACATAGGGGGTTTCATTCAACCAAGCAATTTGGAGCTTTTGCAGGGGGCTTTAACGCGTACTTTTCATCAACCCTCAGCTGGCTTCAAAATGGGGGATTAAACCATCCATCACTGCAAAGGGCATATTAATGGCATATACTTGATGGATATTGATGAGAAATGTGATTGTCACAACAATGGTCGAACCCCAACATGTCCCTTTTTTTCATTTATGAAATGTAGATACATTTATTTGCTTTCTTCATGCATGTATACACATATCCGTTGAAAATGCTGGTCAACCTTGATAGTTTGTGTTTCTCATTCCATTTTCCCTGTCTCTTTTCTGAAGATGTAGTATGGAGGAGTTTGATTCAGCGAGGCATGTTCCAACTCATGGAAACCGTTAACCTAATTCCTATATAATTACCTTTACGTTTACCAACTGAGCTAAGAAACTGAGGAAAACCACGTATAGAAGGCTTGAGATCCCCCTTATATCCCCATTATGCTTATAGTTTAGTCTCTATTTTGGTTAGGGGTGTTATCAATGTAAAACCGCAAATTTAAACCTTTTTATTGGTGATATTATGATGCCCATCCCTGCTTAGCTAAGACACTGACATTATATCCCATTCATATTACATTATATATTTTTTTTGGTTGGGTCAGTCTTATGTTAGTATCCCAATTATATGTCCCATTACATTCCCATATGATGTATGTTTTCCATTATGTACCCCATTATAGCCCATTAACATGCGATTATTATTGCATAGTTATGCATCAAAATTTACTATATCTATTCTATCCCATTAAGTTATACATATTCCATTAAGAACCCACATGTTTTACAACAAAAAATACGCTACGCACCACCTGCAATGTGCCTCCCAGTTATAAGTTGCTTTATAAACCCTAGTAAGTATAGATATATCTACGATAAACCATAGTTAACCATAGTTATTGGAGTTATTAACCAACTTAGCTAAGTATGGGGCACCAACTTAGCGATTCCGAACTGGGGCACCACCTTGCACCTTGAGCTTCCAACGAGGTCATTCCTGACATCTTCTTCCTGCAACGCCTCACCATTCCGCTGCTCGTAGCGCCCACGGTGCCACCGCGGCTCCTATTGGCGGCTGACGTCGCCGTCACTGAAGGCGATGGCGAAACGCTAGACCCCGGCCCTAGGGGGGGTAAACGTCATGGGTAAATTTCTACTGGTTGTTGGTTTGGAACATGAAATTTGTTTTCCATTTCATATATGGGATAATGATTATCCCATTGACGAACTCATATTTTTTTCAAGATGGTTATTGCACCACCAACCAGTCTAGGTCAATCGACTGGATGGATAGAAACTCATCCTTTAGTCTTGGATGGTATGGGATGTTCTACGTTCACCAGCTAAGATTTGTTTGTTTTTTGCAGGGTTTCCAAGATTGGCACTGAAATAAGGCGACTACTAAAACATCTATTTAGCCAATAGCTCGTTGGAGCAACCCTGTCCTGTTTTAGTTGACCTTGAAAATCCCATTTAGCAAGATGTTTCCCATGGTTTCCGATTTGGCAACTGAGGTTTCAATACCCAAGTGCAGTTTCTTTTCCATCATAAGTCACAGAAGAGAATGATGAACTTGATGTATATCACAATTTGTCCTTTTGAAGTAGCCATTTTCTTCCAAGTCTGAGAAGTACACGGTCAATTTCTTGCTGTGCAGCCAAGTGGTGTACGAATGTGCACTGAATGTCCCACATTTACTGCAGATCATCATGGCTGATGAGCAGAGCCGAGCCCTCAACCACTGTGGCAGCCCGTCTCAGTGCTCCAAGCAACGGTTGGGAAGACTGCCCGGCAAGACGAAGTGCGCTGGATCATTTCTGCCATGGCAGATGGCAAAGCATGTGGGTATCTGAAGCCGGACATGATCACCATCCGATTTCTTTGCGGAACCGCTTAGGATCACAACAAAAAGGCTACATCGACCTGTTGCTTCTCAAGTTTCGCATGCCCAATTTCTTCCTTGACGCCCATCAATGAATGGGTATAACCATGGTCATAAAGCGGAAGGGACATGCAGAACGGAACCCAAGATTATCATATAATGTCACTATAATGTCATGATATTCTATCCCCGACAAGTAGTTGGATTGAAATTTGAACCCTATTAATACTGGTTGTAGCTCCATATGTGAACCATAGTTCCATTGTTCACTGGTCAAATCACAATTGTTTGATGAGTAAACCTCTATGAAATGTTGATCTAAAGGCGATGGAGAGATAGGCTTTGTTGGTTCAAAAAATGGTAAACAAATTAAACAAATCATCAGTTTTGGTCCGTTGTCCAAAACAGATGCCGAGTTCGTGATCGAACTGACATCCTGGTGAAACCACCCTTTTCGGCATCTTTTTGGGGCTTAAACCATTCAAACCCCCTTAAAAATCATGTATAAACCATGTATATATCCGTATATATAAACCGTATATATCCGTATATATAAACCATGTAAACCTTTTAAGACCATGCCATAGTCAAATTTTTCCATGAGTTACACATGTCCAGGTCATCCTGGGCATTTTGCCTTTGGCCCTTCCGTGGCTCCGATGGCGACGGCTCCGGCCCCTTTCGGCCGGCGCTTGCAAGGCGAGCGATCAGGGTTGAAAGCCAAGCTATCCTAGCTACATGGCTCTGAAAATGGATGAAATCCATGAAATCATCATGAATGACTAGTACTAATCCCATGAAATCACCATGTTATAGTACTGGATGGATGTTTAAACACCTGATTTCATGGGATTTACTGGATTTTGTTTTGCGATTTAAGAGGAATGTAATCAGGTTTAATGATTCAATGATTTTATCAACACATAAGAACTTAGTGGAACTTAATGGTGATATAAACACCCAAAATGAAAGTTGCTCCATCCTATTGGCCCAGAAATTTTCGCTCAAGGATTTTTACCATGAAAACAACAGGGTGATAGAATAAATACGATTCTAGAGTATTCACATGAAGTCCACATCAGGAAAACAGGGTTGCTCCGATCGGTACCCTCTGGTAAACTAACATAGCTATTGAAAATTGCCATTTATAGTGAGTTTTCGCATTAAAGATGGTGATTTTCCATAGTTATGTTAGTTTACCAGAGGGTACCAATAAAGAGATGACATAATTCGTCAATTTTAGTCACATTTTGTCCATTATCTAAATGGCTAAAACCGGTGGCCTCTGGCGGTGGACATACGCTTGGTGGTACCCCAGGTCGGAATCGCTACGTTGGTGAACATAACTCCAATGACTCACTATGGTTTATGGTAAATATATTGACATACTATTCCTAGGGGGAAAACTACATTGTATTCAAGTGGATTTTTTGTGAACACGACACATTTTAAGCTTCGCTATGTTTAGGAGGACTCCTGCTTGGCGAAGCCAGGTGGTGTAGACGTGTCGTTGGTCTGGGGCTTACGCACCAATGACCTGATGCCCTTGCTGGGGCAGCCTGAGAGAGCCTGGCATTTTGAGGTGACTGGTTGGGATGGTGAAACATGGGGGATGATATAGGGAAGATATACCATCTGGTTATGACTAACATAGCCATGGAAAATCCACCATGCTATTAATAGGTAAACCATCTATATAAATGGGCCATCTATACCATGGCTATGTTAGTCATAACCAGAGGGTATATCAATTTATCCCAAAACGGAGACTGTATTTGTCATTTTCCAACGCAACATTTAAGGGAAAGATATAGGGAAACATGTTTAGGACATGACCATCGAATCCATGGAGATTTGTGGCACCATCGAATCACAGCGGTTGAATTCGATTGGGTTTATGGTAGATAGAACGAACTAGTATTCATGGGGTGAAACTAAACCAACAAACATAAGTGGTTGAATTCTATGGACTATGGTTTATGGTTTACCTATAAGTGGTTGAATTCTATGGACTATGGTTTATGGTTTAACTATAAGTGGTTGAATTCTATGGACTATGGTTTATGGTTTAACTATAAGTGGTTGAATTCTATGGACTATGGTTTATGGTTTAACTATAAGTGGTTGAATTCTATGGACTATGGTTTATGGTTGAACTATAAGTGTTTGAATTCTATGGACTATGGTTTATGGTTTAACTATAAGTGGTTGAATTCTATGGACTATGGTTTATGGTTGAACTATAAGTGGTTGAATTCTATGGACTATGGTTTATGGTTTAACTACAAGTGGTTGAATTCTATGGACTATGGTTTATGGTTTAACTATAAGTGGTTGAATTCTATGGACTATGGTTTATGGTTTAACTACAAGTGGTTGAATTCTATGGACTATGGTTTATGGTTTAACTATAAGTGGTTGAATTCTATGGACTATGGTTTATGGTTTAACTACAAGTGGTTGAATTCTATGGACTATGGTTTATGGTTTAACTATAAGTGGTTGAATTCTATGGTTTATAAGTGGCTTATGGTTTAACTACAAGTGGTTGAATCCTATGGTTTATAAGTGGTTTATGGTTTAACTACAAGTGGTTGAATTCTATGGTTTATAAGTGGTTTATGGTTTAACTACAAGTGCTTGAATTCTCTGGTTTATAAGTGGTTTATGGTTTAACTACAAGTGCTTGAATTCTCTGGTTTATAAGTGGTTTATGGTTTAACTACAAGTGGTTGAATTCTCTGGTTTATAAGTGGTTTATGGTTTAACTATAGTCAATGTGGATTTCTTTAGGTTTATAAACCAACAAACTTACATCACTGGGGGGCCCCATCCAACGTATCATTGTTCCGTGGCCAGCTCATCCCAACTCATGGAGGGTTTGTAACTGGTGAAGTCGCCATGGCTGTCAATGTAAATTGATTCAGAAATGTTATCACTAATAGATAGATGTTGCCGTGTTTCTCATACTGTACATGTATGGCTGACAAAACAAGGTATCACTAGAATATACTAGCATGTGTTGTGTTGCCAAGTATATTCACTATATACATATACATATATATATATATTTATTATATGTATATATAGATAATCCCCCACCCCTTAAATGTATATTGAGGGGGGAGGCAGGGCATTTTTCATACATGTCCACCCGCACTCTGAAACAGCATTTATTGTATGAACCTTTTCTGGTAAAATTACTGAAGAGGTTACCTAAAGAGGTGGGGGGGGTCTTCCTAATACAGTACATTTTCAGTATTTGACTTCAAAAGCTTGTTTTTAGAAAAAGGGGTTGAGGGGTCGTCTGTACACGCGAAAACGGGTTCGTCTGTACACGCGAGAGAGGGTTCGTCTGTACACGCGAAAAGGATCCTCTTCATCCAATTCATCTATATAAGTTCAGAATGTTCTACAACATTACCTTTTATTTTCTCCATGTCTATCCTCTACAACATCACCTTCTTCTTTTTATTTTCCACATCAACAGCATCATCCACATGTATTGGCAACAGCCATGTTATTTAAATTATTCACAACCTGCAGGATATTACCGGCATCATCCATCATTTACAAGCAAACCAAGAAGTCGGGGGGCGTAAGGTTCCAAGATAAAAACCTATAGGGTTGCAAATGTTCAAAGGACAAGTGCCTATAGGAAACGGTTGTGGGCCTTGAACAGGGCATACTAACATCTCATGGCATCTCACTCCTTCTTCTCTCCCCCTTTTCATCTCATCTCATCTCATCTCATCGCATTTCATCCTCATCTCATCTCACCACATCGCAGCCTCAGGAACCTGAACGTTATTACCCCACCCCACCCCACCCCAGCAGTAACTGATCAGCCAAGAGGTTTGGTGTGCCTGTGTGTGCACAGGAACATGAACGTTATTACCCCACCCTACCCCACCGGTAACTGATCAGCCAAGAGTAGTGCCTGTGTCTGCAGGACAGCAAGAAAGATGATAAGGTTGCTGTGCCTGTGTGTGCACAGGAACATGAACTTTATTAGCCCACCCCACCCCACCCCATCCCCAGACAGCTCTGTGTGTACAGATGAACCCGATATGCGTGTACAGATGAACCCGAAATGTGTGTACAGATGAACCGGGTCTGTGTGTACAGATGACCCTGATTTGTGTGCGCAGATGACCCTCCATCCAGAAAAAGGTGGGGAGGGGGTTTCATACATTGATTTTGATGCTCATGGAGTTGTCCTGGGGAATCTTACAAAATAGCATGACGTTTTTGAGGCCCCTTCCCCTGAAATCTAAGTTTGCCAAAGCATAGGAGGCCACCTACCCCCATGGGGTAATGCATTAATAATTCCCAAATTTGGAGGGGGGGGCAAAATTTGGAAGCGGGTGGGGGGAGATTGAGAAGAGGGGGGTGCAGATGAAGTGTCATGCAATAGTATGCAGTAGTTGTTGCTGATTCTTGTCTATTGTTAGGGTGCCTTTTTCCAGGTTGCTGATCGGCAGTTTTTGAGGTTGAAACAACATAGTCACCCCTTACTTTCATACATTTCCAGTGTTTTTCAGAAACCACCTAGTCCCCCTATATTTTATACATTTGATATTGTCTCGTGTCATTCAGATTACTGCAATAAATGAACATAGTCCTCCCTATGTTTCATACATTTTAAGATTCTTAACTTGCCATGGATTGATAAAATCTGATAGTTCATAGTAGCAGCTCACCCCAAAGGAATACATTTTTGGGGCTTGCCAAATATTGTTTTGTGCTGGTGCAAGGCAGGTCCCGCCATGTCTCATTCAATATTTACTTTACTTCGAGTTATCCCCACCATGACATTTATACGTTTTGTTACTGGCAAATCTTCTGGCATTCTATCTGACATATCTTCTGGCATTTTATCTGGCATATCTTCTGGCATATCTTCTGGCATTCTATCTGGCATATCTTCTGGCCTTTCTTCTGACATTCTATCTGTCTGGCATTCTATCTGGCAAATCATCTGGCATTCTATCTGGCAAACATTCTGGCACTTTATCTAGCATACCTTCTGGCATATCTTCTGACATTCTATCTGGCATACCTTCTGGCATTCTATCTGGCATACCTTCTGGCATTTTATCTGGCATATCTTCTGGCATTCTATCTGGCATATCTTCTGGCATTCTACCTGGCATATCTTCTGGCATATCTTCTGGCACTCTATCTGGCATATCTTCTGACATTCTATCTGGCATTCTATCTGGCAAATCTTCTGGCATTCTATCTGGCAAACATTCTGGCATTTTATCTGGCATACCTTCTGGCATTCTATCTGACATTCTATCTGGCATAACTTCTGGCATTCTATCTGGCATATCTTCTGGCATTCTATCTGGCATATCTTCTAGCATTTTATCTAGTATATCTTCTGGCATTCTTTCTGACATTCTATCTGGCGTTCTATCTGGCATATCTTCTGGCATTCTATCTGGCCGTTGAGGTCCAGCGGTGCTCACTGAGCTCGGAGGGTCCCAGGTTGAGGTCCAGCGGTGCTCACTGAGCTCGGAGGGTCCCAGGTTGAGGTCCAGCGGTGCCCACTGTGCTCAGAACCTGGCGGTTGAGGTCCAGCCGTGCCCACTCAGATCGGAAGCCGGCAGTTGAGGTCCAGCAGTGCCCACTGCGCGAGGAAGTTGAAGAAGAGATTGGCGACGAGTTGGCAAGGCGGAAGTGGACGTGGAAGTTGATGCAGACATGGTCGAGGAGAAACTGGAGGAGGAGGAAGAGGAGGAGGCGGAGGAGGAGGAGGAGGTGGAGAAGGAGGAGGAGGATGAGGAGAACAGCTCTGATAAAATCTAACAACCCTCACCTGGCAGGTGGGGAAAAAATCATAATGTATAGTATAAACCTTCTTGACATCTCTTTCCACCGCCGACCTTGACCACCTTTCCCCCTACCTCTCCTACATTTGATGGAAATGTATTTCGCAGGGGGGGTGGGGGGTGTATATACACGGAAGGCAGGGGGCTTATATTATATATATATATGATTATAACATGTTATCACTAACACAGCTACTGCTAATCATATAACTTGGGCACCTTTAAAATAGAAATCACATTTGTTTAACTAGTTAAAGCAACTACAAACGACCATTTTCCATACACACACACACATATATATATATATACACATACACACCCACACACATATATATATATATTTGGTTGGTGGTTTGGAACATCTTGCATAGATTGGGAATAAGCATCCCAACTGACAAACTTATATTTCTCAGAAGGGTAGGTATACCACTAACCAGTCAAATGTCATCAGTATATCATGGCAATAGTTGATATTTAACATATATATATTTATACATATATATATACACATATGTATATATATATATGTATACATATATATATATACATTTATATACATATATATATATATTTACATATATACACATGTATATATATATACACATATACCTGGTACATCCTTATATTGGAAAAATGATCTGTTTCTAAAGAAACAGGTTTTTTGGAAACGGATTGGAAAAAAACAATCTAGAGGGTTACTTTAATCCTAACTAGTCTTTTGGCATCAATGGGAATATCTACGTTCACCAGCAAAGAATTTTTCATGTATCTGGCTGATTGGCCATGATTATTAACCACTATTAACTATTTATTAACCATTTATTAACCACTATTAACCACTATTAACCTGCAGGGTATCTAAGATTGGCAATGTATAATGGATCATGTTCATCAATGGTTATCATAAGTCGTGGTTTAAACCACCAAAAAAATGGCATAACCCATTAATGGGAATTACTAGGGTTATTATACATAGACATATGTAGCTATTGAAAACCAGAGGGTATAGCCCACCATCCAGTCATCCAGTCATCCCACAGCGCTGCCGTAAAAAAAGGCCGCCTTCCGAATGGACGCGCCCAGCACTCAGCGCCAGCTGTTTGCGGCCTGCAGCCTGGGGAAGGCGGCGCGGCAGACACCGTGGCAAGCTAGGAAATCCCATGAAATCCCGTATAAATCGACACTTTAGGGGGAAAAACCTAGGAAAACCATGGGAAAATATGGAAACAATCGAACTAAATAGAGGTTTTCATGGGAAAACCCTAGGAATATCACGAGAACATAAGAGAACACCTACTATAAATGGAGGCTTCTTGCCGGGAAAGTCATCTATAAACGGAGGTTTCTAGCTGGGAAAACAGTCGAAGTATATAAATGGTGGATTTTCCAGCAAACCACGTTTGATTACCGGATATATGTTGACCCCAAGTTTTTGTTGGTTGGTTGATGGGATTACATGGTATTGAGGATAGGGTTGAATGGGATTCGATGGGATTAAATAGGATTCAATGGGGTTTAATGAGATTTCAATGGGTTTCAATAGGATTCAATGGGATTTTATGGAGTTTGAATGGGGGGATTTTTCCGGGGTCTGACACCCAGTCAGGTGACTCATTCGTGACTCATTCGGGGCGGAGAAAATTGCTGGGTCAACACATACCAGAAACCCACCAGTTGATCTTGAATGGTAAGGTATGGTAAGGTCCTTTTTGTTTCCCTTCATCTTGAGTTTTTACTACCCTCTGGTAATTTCACATAGCTATTGAAAATGGCCATTTATACTGAGTTTTCCCACTAAAAATTGTTATTTTCCATAGTTATGTTAGTTTAAGAGAGGGTACTTTTACTGGACAATGAAATCACTCGCTATGATACGACTTTTGGTGGAGGACATCCAAGGTCGGAAGATTAACCATACGTGTATTTGTATATGTGTACATGTATATGCATATGTGTTTGCATGTTTGATTACTGACTCTGTTCCCGTAGTATACATACATACAAATGTATATATATATATATGTGTATGTATGTATGTATGTTTGTACGCATATATTCACTCATGCTTATTTACATATATATATATATTTATTTATTTATATCTACATTACAATATTTTTCATTGCATTTGGATAAGCGAATGTTTCACATCCATTTGTGTAGGAATACATACCCCTTTTGCCCATGCCATGCCAGAGCTCTCTGAGGACAAACCGGAGTTATTGGTGCAGGACGTGGGTGCAGCTGTGTCAGTTGATAGCTGAAGGCAGCACACCACCACAACTGGCATATCATGTCACATCACAATCCAAGCTGAGACCTCCAAAAAATGGTGCCTCTCATAAATCCAAAAGGTATTTCGAGCTTCCATCGCAGGTTTCAGGCAAGCATCAGTGGTTATGCCACTTCGTAGCTTGGTTAAATGAGATCATCAGTTGATCGCTTCTGACCAATCAGGATTCTGGGTCGGAAAGCGGCTCAGGGAGGCCCGTTAACCAAACGTAGCGTCACCATATCCCCTGTTTCGTTCAAAGTCACTCTTCAACAGAGATAGTAAACAGATGTAAACAGAATCCTTCAAAAATCTCCATGAGAATATTTCCACACCAGTATTTAACAAGAAAACACCAGATACTAGTGACACTGCTTGTATTCCTAGGGTTGAAGATGGGCCCAGGTAGCCCCATCATTGCCCCACCAGGAGACGGCCTGCTGGGTCAAAAACTTCCGAAGCTATGTCGCTTGAAGAAACCTTTGGGATGGGGAGATCTGCCCAGTGGATCAGTGGATCCACCGGGCCTTGGATGCCCAACTTGAATAGCTGGCTTCAATGATCCAAAAATATCTGAAAAGACCATCATTTGCAGAGTACCTACGGTTGGCCATGAATGTGTGGGTTTGGTCTGAAAATGAGAGATACCGCATGCTCTGTTGTAGGGAAAGTTCTTGTTTGAATGGAAGGAATAGTGAAGAACCCTGTGGCTTTCGGGTTCCCAATTTAGAGACAATATAATTTACCAGCATTAGCTATGTTTTTCTTGCCCGGGCAGGTGATATCATGGACGCAAGTCATCTAGCAAGTGGCAAGTTCGCTATGTTCGCTATGCATTTGGGATTGCTGCTGTGACATTCGTCCAAAAATCATCTTCCACCCTCCATGGTGTATGTTGCTCTCCAAGAATTGACTTAGAACCCCCTGCGGTGTGGGGATCATACCCGGCATGATCTTGCAGTGGAATCAAGGTTCATGAAAGTGCACCGGTGAATCCACATTTGGGGAAGCGTGCAGGCTTTGGTCAACGTCCATCAATTGGTTGGAAACAAATTAACCCTGGGATTAATAATCATAATTATCATCATCATCATCATCATCATCATGGTCATCATCATCTTCATCTTCATCTTCATCTTCATCATCATCATCTTCAAGTTATTTAACCCACCTATGTCATCATTATAACACCATAGTGATAAGAACCCCGTATCATGCGCGAGTTATGGGTGGTCAACTCCCCTTATCTTGGTCCAGAACGGGCTGAATGCCAGTCGAATGAAGGGCCCTGATGACCTGGAACTTTGTAAACCAAGTTGGCTGGTAGATTCTTTCATAACCACATTTCTTTTGACCGGTCTTCTTAAGGGTACAGTTGATTTAGAATATTGGAAATCACCTGTTCTGTTTCTATTGGGGGCATAGATACCGTTCATGGCTACATGTCTTGTTCCAGTGGGTGCCTCCCATTGGAGCCACCCCTATTGCAGATATCTGAGATTTTCCGTTGAAGATGCCATGAACCCCCCAAAAAAAGTGTTATTTCAACCCCGAACAATGCAATTTATGTTCCAGCAATTTAACATAATTATATGGAAAACCCACGACTTCCAAAGGAAGATGATTTACATGGCGAGTTTTCCCACGTTTTCCCATATGGGGGTCGCTGAGGTAAAGATGGCTGGTTTGCCTTTCCCTGTGCCCGACCTCAATGGCGCGGGAGGGCCGGGGTCGGGTTTTCAGCTATGAAATATGGCAAGGAAAAAATCAAACGTGGGCCATGGGGAACTTATATACCATCTGGTTATTTAACATAGCTATGGAACATGACCCATATATAGATGATGTACCCATTTTTTGTGAAAAAAGGATATGAGTTTCCATGGCTATGTCCAATAACCAAAGGGTAATTGGGAACTTATAATGGTAGTTCAAACTAAGAACTGATTGGTGGCTTGGAACATTTTTCCATATACTGGGAATTTCATCATCCCAACTGACTTTCCTATTTTTCAGAGGGGTAGGTATACCACCAACCAGAGAAGTATGGGGATAGAATTGATTGTTCTTAACTTCCTTAGTTGCCACATGTTTTTTTTCACGGGTTTTGCTGAGATGGTGATTTGCTTGGAGAAATCTTCCGAAACAGAAACTCTGCCAGGCCTGAGGAATCTATGGAGAATATGCATGCTATATTTTATGATATGTTGTTTTTTTTAAATTTTTTCATCATGTTTTTTATGTTATTGTATGATTCTCATATTTTATATATCTCTTGTTATTTTCTGATATTTTGTGGTGTTCCTTAAGCAACCCGAAACAAGTCAACAATGTTACATGACCACAAAACAATTGCTTCGCCTTAGCCACTGCAACAACTTTCACAACTCTTGGGATTACTTGAACGTGCATCCGACTTGGTAAGTGGGTCAATTATTATACTATGTCAATTATATCTGGGCTATATAGGGCACCCATCCACTGACGACCCCAGGGTCCCGCACAGCCAGCCCTCTGGAATCTGAGTTGCAGAGCACGTGGTTCCAATCCACCTTCAGCAAATTCGTGGATGGCCGTGTCTTGCCGCCCCTGGGCAAAAGGCATGGCAGGCATGGGCAAAATAAGGGAAAGAATGGCGAAGAATGAAGCAATTTATAATCCCTTCCCACATTCATATGACATATTCATATGTTAACCACCCCCCTCACCAGAAACTATGGTTCAGTAGAGGGATGTACAAATATTTGGAACCAGTTCGGGGTGTTCAAATAGTCTAGAGATGGGATTACTGGACCCAGAAGTGGGAATATCCGAAACATGTTTGGCAAACACCTGAAATTCCGGGACAAAGCCTATGTTTGGCATTTTTGGGGGCGCGTTTCCAGTTCTAAGTGGATATATGATCAGAGCTATTTTTCCTTTACATCCCAACTTATGGGGGTTCGTGCCATGTATCTACACAGTAATCCAAGTAGGCTCCCAACATGGCAAACCAAGGAGCGGCATTCTGGTGAAGGACTACATGTGGCTCGCAGATCCCTGGCTTGAAAATGACCCCCCAATGATAGCTGGCATAGCCTCAGATTCGTCCCAATTATATAGTGGATGGTGGTTTGGAACGTTTTTTTATTTTCCATTTCATATATGGGATGTCATCCTTCCCATTGACTTTCACTCCATCTTTTTTCAGAGGGGTAGGCGAAAAACCACCAACCAGATATTATTAACCATCATTAACCATATAATAACAATTAATATTATTAACCATTATTAACCAGGTATATTAACCAACCAGGATGGTTGTGTGTGGTGTCACACACGCATTATTGAGGTGTCACCCTCGGGCGGGGGGTGGCGTGCCAAGATTGGTTGGGTGAAAGAACTTTTTTTTGTTACACACCGTTTTTTCAAAGCACATGGCGGATGTGTAGCAACCAGCTGTGTATATATATAGATATACACACATATATGTATATATAGATATATATATATATACACAGCTCATTAGCCTTAATATATACATATATACATATATATATATAATGTTTGCAATGCAGCCAAGATTGGCCATACTTTCTATGGTGCACCCTTCAGTGAACCAACTAAAAGGAACCCCGCCTGAGGCGTTTGCATGATAATATGCCACATCTATAAATTAGATATACATAGTATATGATAATGTGAAATATTGCCAAGGCCCACATGCCCTTGTTTTCGAAGTCTGTTTGACGCTTGTGGGTTTGTTTGGGCCAAATATATACTCTCTGGTAAACTAACATAACTATGGAAAATCACCATTTTTAATAGGTAAATCCACTATAAAAGGGCAGTTTCCATGGCTATGTTAGTCATTACAGTACCAGAGGGTAATGGATAATGAACTTGTTAGGACCTCCCCTGGATCCAAGCATCGAGGAAGCCTAACTGGGGTACCACTTGGCTGATCCAGGGTCTACAAGTCTACTTTGGAGATTGGATGCCAAAAAAGCACCACGACATGCCACCTGCCAGGATTCTTGCCAGGGAATACAAACACATCATATAAGGGTCAGCAAAAAGATAGACAAAACATCTAGGATTTTGGAGATGATGTTGCAACCATTATTTCCAGGTGTCCTCTTTGTGTGGCCATTGCGTTTCCAAATGTCGTTTTGTTTTGGACTGTCAATGTGCTTTCAATAAATAATATATAATATGATCTAATATCATTTTATATTATATAATTTAATTTAATATAATAGAATATAATATAATAGAAAATGAAATAAAATAATATAATAAAAATAATAACATGAAATATGATATAATATAATATAATTTAATATATATATGTATATATATAAATATGTGTGTGTGTGTTTAATATATATGTATGTAAATTGGTATTTAATATAAATATATATAATATATTTATATATACAGAATATGACATATAAATAATATATATATATTACCTCTAATATATATATATATATGTTTGTGTATTTATTTATTCTCCTTTTCCTGTAGGACAGTGTGCCGCCAGATGGCATGTGATATGTTCATCATTTTTCAGCAACTCGAAGAGCCAAAGTCCAAGGAAAACTTTGAACTCAAAGCCACCTATGTGCAATTCACGGTGGGCTTGAACTACATGCATCTCGCCCCAGGGATTTTGCAGGGACTGGATGGGGGGGATTTAACAATCAGACATGCAGGTAACTAGCCAAAGTCTGGGGTTAAGTGTCAAATATGGTGGTATATAAACGAACTGGTGACGTATGTTAATTAGTATCAATAAATTTAATTTAGTGCCTGAATCTTTTGCCATAAATGGTGATATGTGTACGTAAATATAAATGTGTATACGTGTGTGTGTGTACGTTTATATATACACAAAGACTAGCCAGCGAAAGTTTTTTTTTTTACAGGTTGTTTTTCTAATTTTAAGAGGAAATCAATGAAAAGAAAACTGCAGATTTCGTTGCTCCGGTTCAAGGTGACATGCTGGAAGATAAATAGAAACAATCGAACCACATGGTTTTGGGGGACTAGGTGTTTTACCTGGTGAGGATATCCCAGTTTCATCCCCAGTGCTGGCTGACCTATAAGTTACTAATGCATCTCATCTCCCGGGTAGTTCGAGTACTTGAAGATTGTCATTCGCAACATGACCCCAGAAGGTCCAGTTCTTCCATGTCAATATGTTTGTTGAAAAACAATTTTTTTGTTTACTGCAAAGTCTCATAGATAACCGACTATTTGGTTGACTGGAGTGACTCTGGATACTTTGTGGCGAGCTTGCTATGGCCTCGCCACAAATGATGTTGAGCATATAAGCAGAAGTATCCAAAACATTGCCTCAAACATCATAAAGTATAGAAGTATAGTGTGCGAATTCATGTCAATTTAGACTCATCTCGATTGTGTTTCGTCTCCTCAGCAGTGCTTCAGCCCCATATGTATTGACCCGCATTATCATACGCGTCACATATCCATGTTGCAAACAGGTCAACCCAGCATGAAAGTCATCAGTGTCCACATATCTGTGTGTCTCATCTTGGGGATTACCTCCAAGTGATTTAAAAAAGGCAAGTCTAGTGAGGAAACCTGTGGACAAATTTAGGCCGATAGATTTTTATCCCATGATATACTGGATTTATTGGACAAACCCGTGGTTTATGATCCCCAGCATTGTGTCATCAAGTTGGTTTACTTGATGTTTGTGCCAAAGCCGCTACCGAAGAAGAACCGAAGAACAAATCATGAACATGGATATCTCATGCTTGCACCTTCGATTTTGATGGTCATTTTAATGGGGAAAGTGATGATAATATGATAATCTGGCTGGTGGCTTCAAACATTCTTTAGGTTTCCATTTCATATATGGGATGTCATCCTTCCCATTGACGAACTCCATCATTTTTCAAGACGGGTAAAACCACCTACCAGTTAACCGTTATCAACCACTATAAACCACTATTAACCACCATTAAACCACCTGTTTTGATAATATGATACTGGATCAGGCCGGGCCTTTCTGGCCAGCCATTCCGCACCAACTCGAGGACCGCTCAAAGCTCAACCATCCTCTCCTTGATGCAGGAATGGGACAACGTGGCTCGACCACGACGTGGCCATTGCCTTTTTTTTTGGTGCCATTTTTGACCTGCAAAAATATGGTGGACAACCATACCCTCAAGTTGGAAGGTTCTAAGACCCCCCTTGTAGATTCCATTTTTGAAACCACTTTTGGGTTCTAAAATGGTCCCCCTAAGGGGGTTTGAAGCAACTTGAGAGGATGGAAAACTACACCGAAGACGGGGCTGATGGATGTAGTGTTGGGACCTGCAATTTTTGGGATTCCCCGCTGAAGACGGGCTCAGTAACCAAAATGTGAATGCTGGATCAAATTACGTGAAAAGAAACCCTACATGAACATCACATTGCAGTTATGGCCCGAAATACCAGTTATACATGGTGAATTAACTGGTTATTTCTATGGGATTATCCATTTTATAAATGGGGTGAATTAGTATTAGTACTTATAACCACCCCATTTATGGAATGTATAATCCCAAAACTGAACTATAACTGAATTCACCATAACTTAAATTAAATTCAGTTATGGTGTGAATTATAACTGGTATAGCCCGGGCCATAACTGAGCTTAAAAACCTCGGCAGAAAGCCGCAAGGTGGTGGACGAGATCAATCAGAATGCGCCACCGGATGCTGATCTCGAACGTAAACGTTCAGGGTAAAGCGTGGTGAAGGGTTGGTCAATAGGATTGATACTTGAACCAGTTGTAAAATGTAGATTTAACATAGTCATATCTAGTCGTTTTAAAACTTTAAAACCATGTTTTCCCAGTCAAAAAACGTGGGAATCACTAGGCTCATCACGTTAGTACTGTACTGCACTGTACTGTAGATGATAGTAGATAGATCGTGGCCCCCCATTCTCCCCTCCCTTCACTGCAATGCATTGGGTTTGTTCCAAAAAAAGAACCTAGGATGGATAGTTTAGTACTTGAACCTTTTGCTCTAAACACGGGTACCTACTAAAACTGACCAGCTAAAAGACATTTTTGCATGGTAGTTGCCAAAGACTGGCCATAATTTCTTGGTGAAAACTTGAGCGAAATCCGTGTTCTTGATAAGTCATCCATGGTTGGCTGGATCGTGTTTGGCCATATGCACTTAGATTTCTAGTTTTGTTTTGCGAAACAGATGTGAACACACCGCAATTCCCACCAGAAATGCTCGTAGTAGGGGATCCACTAACTTTCAAAACTTTCAAGGAGCAAGGAAAATTAGACTTGCAAAACAAGCCCTATTTTGACCAAGCCTTTTGGTTGTGAGAACCCCGCCATGCTCATTCCACGTTTGGGGAAAAGTTACTCGGACAATCCTGAAAGCTTAGATCCATTATACTATTTTTACATGACCAAACTCCCATTATATTCCCATTATATGCCCATTATGTTCCCATTCTATTCCCATGATATTCCCATGATATTCTCATTATATACATTATCAGTATAATATCTGTTTTATTCCCATTGCACTTGTCGGGGGGTTACTATGGGTTACTATTTATCATACAGTAATCATATATCATATCATAATATTCCCATGGTATTTCCATGCATTCTATCCCCATTCCCATTCTATTCCACCACTACACAACATTCTACATTCTAGAATAATCCCATATATGACTGTAGTTATATATTAAGTAAATTAAATTACAAATATATATATATATATATATATACATACATATTCAATTCTAAATAATTACATCCCATGGCATTCTACATCCCAAATATAAATTATACCATTCGATATGCCCCCTGGTAATTTAACATAGCTATTGAGCATTGCCATAGAAATAGTTGATTTACCCATTAAAAATTGTGATTTTCCATAGCAGACTGTTAGTTTACCGGAAGGTATTTCAAATTCCATCAAACGCCCAAAAACTAAATCCCATCAAGTCCCATTAAATCCCATTTCATGGCAATGAAATCCCACTCAATTACCATCAAATCTATTTACCAGAGGGTAATGTGGTTAACAAAAATCAATAAACCATCTAAACCATCCCATTTGGGAATGATTCATATATACCTACAGTTATGGCCTGGAATACCAGTTATAAGTACTAACAAAACCCCATTTATAGAATGTTTTTTATCCCATAGAAATAACCAGTTATAACCAATAAATGGCCTTTTCTACCTACCATTCTATATACCATCTACCACTACATCAATAAAAAAAAATCAGGATCCTAAAATGGAGGTACGTAAACGTACCATATGTTTGGCCATATGAATTGTGGGGATATTCCCTTACATAGGCCTCACACAGGCCTTATATATGGTAGGTACCTCCAATCAATCGGTTCCTGAAATGGCCATATGATTCATTTTTCTACCTACCATTCTGAATGTACCATCTACCACTATCCCCACGTGTTGGCCATCCCTTTCCGGTGGAGGAATTGGGTTCCACCTGGCACACTTCGTCCCTATGGATCCGTGCGGAGGCGGAGCTGGCCATCGCCACTGGGCGCAAAGTGTAACGGTGGTCCCTTGGGAGCTATGGAGATATTTTTCCAATAGGAGATATGGATAATTTTATATGTAGTATATATATAATATACATTACATGTAGAGATGGATGATATAGATATTGGTAAATGATTTATGATATGTGATATATATATATATATATATCTACCTATATCATTTTTACCCACATTATTACCATCAGTTGGTTTACCAACCAAAAAACCAGGTGATTTTGCCCCAGTTCGTTAGCTAAGTTGGTTAATAACTCCAATAACTATGGATTATGGGATATATATCTATACTTACTAGGGTTTATAAACCAACTATTCATATATCTGGGTAAAATTTCATAAGAAAATGGTGATTTAACCAACATCAATGGGGGTTTCAATGGGATTTTGGTTGCTGGTTTATGGTAGCTAAGTTGTTGCACATAACTCCAATTTCACTATGGATTATGGGATATATATCTATACTTACTAGGGTTTATAAACCAACTATTTATATCTAATATATCTATAATATATCTAATATATCTATAATATATCTAATATATATATATATATGTAAAAATATTTGCATATATATATATATGTAGAAAGAAATGCATGTATGAAAAAAATATGTATACCTATATAGGTATATGTATACGATATGCAGGTGTGGATACATATGTACACACACATATATATATATATACATATGTCAAACTATGTATGTACGAGAGATACTTCAGCAAAGCCAGGATATTAACCTCGGAGTCCTTGGACGGATGGTTTTTTGTACTTGCTGTGTTTGTTTTTATTTTTGAAGTTGTGTGCTGAGAATTGGTGTAGGCCCCACGCGGGCGTTCCTTGAGAATTTGTGAACTTGATCAATCATCCAGATTCTGCAACTGGCAAAAGCTGAGAGTTCATGCAACGTAAAGAAATTGGTCAATTGGCTGCAAGAGTCAGTTTTCCATTGTTTTTAACCAATAAAACATATCTTGAAAGAGTGAAACTACAAGGTTTGATCCAATGCGCAAATGGGAAAACATGGGATAAACCCGGAGAGAGGCCACAATATCAACCTTTCACGATGTCATAACCTGTGGCTGAGATTGTGATGTTTTATCTTCCAATGGAATTTTTTCATTGGTAGCAACTGAAAAACGACAGAAAAGTAAAATCTTGCGCGTACTAAATATCTGACAAAGATATGTTCTATGTTTTTGCTATGCAGTCGCTATGGGGTGCAAACCATCATTCACACATAAAGACTTCAATTACCAACCGAGGTCCTGGGGGATTAGATGGGTAATTAATCACCATCCCAGCCATGAAAAAAACGCGGATCAACAATCACCATGATTTGAGCCCCAAGATAACAATACGTACGTGTTTATTTATTACTGTTTGAATGGGATGGAAAACCATACTCCTATCTTAACATGGGGTTTGCTATAATATTTTTCTTGCACCTCCATTTTGAATGGTTGAATCACCATAGTTTCCGGTTAGACACCTATTTTCACTGATGAAATTACATTCTTTAGTGGCTAAATCCCAAGTAAAGCCAACAAAAACAATTGACATGGTAAAATGATAGCTAGGTACTTTCTTGAACTGTTTAAATCACCATTTAAGTCCCAACTCTATATGATGATTTTCTCTGGTTTCAGCAATGAGACATGGCACCAAGGTGAACAGCACTGTTCTGACCATGTTGGTGAGTGCCTCTGGCGAGACCTCGCTGCGAGCTAAACCACCACTTGGTCTCCCGAAACCTACCATGACTGGGGATGGTTACAAACCACCTTATGGTCATTTTAGGGTTGGTTTATTATGCCTTTACCACATTAATCCATGAAAATAAGGCCATATTGGCGGATAGAATTCAAAAATGATCGTTGGTTGATGATTAGTTGGGGGATTGTACTACTTAAGATATTGAGGATTTCATCATCCAGAATCCATTTATTCCCCGATGAACCAGCGCAGCAAGGGACGACCGAGGGTTTTGAAGAACCCGATGTGCACACCTCAAGAACGGAACATGTGGAAACCCAGCAAGCGCCATCTAGAACACAGAAGCACATTTGAACAAACCTGTGGGTTCCGTGCTTATTTTCACCATGGATTTCCGGGCCAGATCGTGTTGCGGGAACACATCCTTGAAGATCCCTAGCCCTGGATCCTCTGGATCCGAAAGCTGAGGTGCGATTTGCGGTTTCCTTGGCGCTTTGTTCTTTACTCACTGGGATCCTTTCTTATCCTTGATGGTGGTGGTGAATGTGCCTTCGGCTACCAGCTGAGCGAAAGATGCGAAAGCGAAGCTCAGTGTAGCTTGTGGGGTGCCTCCAATTTTTTCCTCAGCGCCGTAGATGTTCACAATATCTGCTAAGAGTTTGAGGTACCAGTTACCGGTTTTGGAATTGATGTCAAAGCCCCACCAGATCCACCAGGATTTTCGAGTATGACTGGGGACCCCCGCTGCGAGGGATGTTTGAGATTCCCCACATTTGAACCATCCCGAGGCCGGGAGCTAAGGAGCCCTGGTTTTTCAATGCTATTCATATATTGCCCATGAAATTGCGAGCAAAGGAACTAGAGTCACTAGAGTTTCCCGGATACATTTGACACATTCAGATGCAACAAGTGTGTCAACAGAGAGCTAACATTTTTTTTTCCCTGAGCAAAGTCAAGGGATTGGAGCAAGGATGCCCAAGGTTCACCAAAAACATCCAACTGATCTGACTGGACAAACAACCCGAGATTGTTGAGTTGATCGGCGAGTTTTTAGCCGAGTCGTATGACAATGATTAGTTGTTTGCATTTTTGCTACGAAACAACTATGTTGAATTTGGTTAATCATTGTTAATCTATATTTGAGTGTATGTGAGATTTGTCATGTGTTTTTCTTGGACCCACAAAATGTTGTAGATGGAAAAGTGGCTCCGTACTATTTTTGGGTAGTAAAATCTGTCATTTTGGGTCCCCTATGATCATCCTAAATGTTTGCTGTGTGCGTTTGTGGTTTCAAAGGCGTCATTATGTAATTATTGAATTATTGAAGTTTACGCATGGTTGGATGAAACGGAAGCAAATATGGGATAAAACTACATTGGAACTATGTTAACAGGTGGGGAGAAATGTATTGTCTAAGTTCATGTTTCCCGCAACTATAAACCAGTTGAAGTCCTACCATGGCATCAATGATGCTAGTACCCTCCATTTAGTTTGATGATGTTCTCGGCAATTCCCAAATTCAACAGACATGACACTCTAACTGGGACTATTCCATGTATAAAGCTAGGTCCTGGGCCATACCATGGTTACTAACTGTTCTTAACGACCAACACTGGTATTAACCCGTATTCCATTAATTAATGTTCTAAGTCAATAATTATTCGATTCATATCCTCATGATGTTCCATTAGAAATGATATCCCTGCATATTTCATTCCCCATGTGCTCCATGTATGGAATATTTACCAACATTTACCACCATGATGACCCAGTCATGTAGGTAAATATTCCATACATGAAGCATATGGGTACTCCTGATTTTCCATTCACAGATCCTATCATCGTCGAGGTGATTGGGGTGACCTTGGCCCTGGCCTGGTTTATGATGGTCGCTGGGATCTGGGTCTCGTTTTGCTGGAAAACGACGATGAAAAACCACGGGAAAACATGGGGAAAAAAACCGAAGGAATGAGACAAGGGCGATGATCGAGATGTCAATGATGGGATTGTGATTAGTGAATTCTCATGATTTACCTGGGAAACTTGGTTGGGTGATTATGATTTGATCTTTGGCTGTAAACTGGGAAGTCATGTGCTTGCCACAACATATTTCGTGGCAGAGCATCTAAGAATGGCCACGGTTGAGGCCGTGTTTGAGTGGAGAATAAAAAATACATAGTTATCATGCCCCGATGCTCCATGGATGGATGATTAACCTACATTTACCCCATGGCCCAGTCATGTAGGTAAATATTCCAGCACCATGGTTCGCATCTGGGATGGTTTCCTGTGAAGCTGCCCCTGGTTGCATTTGCGAGTGAAGCCGCCGAAGGGTAGTCATTGTTGATGCGAAACGAGCATGGCTTAGGTCTTAGGACACTATTTTTGGGGGGTTCTTGAAATGGGGTGGACAGGTGGACCCCCCAAACCATAGTTGTCAACACTAAAATATCTGGGCAAATTATAACGACCTCACTGCGACCTCACTGGAAATCATGGTTAATAAGGGGAATCATCCCCAAATGGCCTTAATTCAGGTTAGTGAAATATTATAATTTGCCCAGAAATATACTAAAATGGTGTAATTTTGGATGATTTGGGGTGCCCCCCATGTTAGGAAACTTCCATGTCGGTGGTCTTAGCGATTTCCTGTAGATTTTTCTATAAGCCAGCCAAATAAGAGTGAAACTCTGCCATGTTAGGAAACATTTGCCAAGGATTTCCTTCGTTGGTTGAAGGGTGTGATAAGCAGGCTTTACCAGCTCTCATCTCCACCCGTACTACATACCCTCTGGTAATGACTAACAGTTTGCTATTGAACATGGCCCATTTATAGATGGTTTACCAATTAAAAATTGTGATTTTCCATAGTTATGTATGTTTACCAGAGGGTATCCAGCGTTCTTGGTCTAATCTTATCCAGCGTTCTTGGTCTAATCTTACAGCAACGACCAGCAGGCCTCGCAATACCTCCCTGGTGTAAAAAAATCTTGAAGCCGCAGTTACCCAACTAGGTTGTCTGGAAATGGGCAGTCCCATCAAATTTACCCTCTGGCAATTTAACATAGCCATTGAAAATGGCACATTTATAGTTGATTTACCTATTAAAGATGGTGATTTTTCATAGCAGACTGTTAGTTGACCGGAGGGTATTTCAAATTCCATCAAACGCCCAAAAACTAAACCCCATCAAGTCCCAATCCCATTATATAATGGCAATGAAATCCCATTCAATGACCATCAAATCTATTGAAATGTCGACAATTTGTCGAGGTCTTGATGGGCTGGGCCGTGGGTGTCCTGGAAGTCCTTGGTCTCATCGTCTTCGTGGGCTACAGCATCACATACACCTTGCACATCGCGCACAAGCTGCTGGGCTGCTAGGAACACATAAATTCTATGGTTTATGGTAGATATAACTATACTGGTTGGTGGTTTGGAACATTTTTTTAAAAATAATATATGGGATAATCCTTCCCATTGACTAGTATTTTCAAGATGGTTGAAACCAACCAGTATGTGTAGATATAACTAGAGTTAGTGGGGTTTATAAACCAACATACAATTGGGGGGCACCATCCTGCAGCAGCTCGGAAAAGAGAGAGAGAGAGAGGAAAAACAAACAATACCAAGAGGAAAAAAAAGAGCCACAGAGTCAGATTTGTTTAGTGTTTTTGGAGTAAGATGATTTTGTAAATTATCTTTTTTCAATGGCCATTTCAGAACCTAAATTGGAGGTACCTACCATATATAAGGCCTATTTTTCAAGCCTAAATTTCAGGGAATATCCCCACAATTCATATGGCCAAACATATGGTACAGTAGCTCCATTTTAGGATCCTGAAATTCCCATGGGTTTTGTTTATTTGCTCGCACTCAAGGTTAGCCAACTTAGCAGGGGGTCATCAAACGACCAAGATGCAATGTTGACCTGGCGTCCATTATGCGATTCTTTCCCAAACACCCTAGGGAATCGATGGTATCCACAGGGCTTTCCTTGAGCAAATTCAAGCAAGTAATACTTAACTGGTTCGTGGTTTGGAACATGTTTTATTTTTCCATACATTGGGATTAATAATCCCAACTGACGAACCCATATTTTTCAGAGGGGTAGGTATACCACCAACGAGTTGTTTGTTGATTTTAAGCACCCGTCACTAAGGTTGCCAGTTCAAAGGATTTACTGCCCAATGATCACTGGGATTCGGGCCCTTGTGCATGTCAGCGAGGTAAACCTTGGTTTGGGTAAATCGGTCAACTTCGTTTGTTCCAGAAACGGCGGTAGATTGAGTGTCTAGCATCATCAACGCAAATGTTTACATGTGTTTCTTTGCAATAGTGACAAACATCTACAGGATGGTGCCCCAAAATTTATGTTGGTTTATACATCCCATTAAGTATGTATAGTTATATCTACCATAAACCATTGTAACAAGCTATCCAGATCTTTGTTTCGTGCAATGTGTCCAATTTTGCCAGCAATTCCTGCTTTTCTTGCTTCCCGACCTTGGTGAATATCCCATCATTTTGTGCTAAAACATGCTAAACCAATTTTATTAATGGTGAACGCCTTAGTTTGGGCGGTTAGACCCAATTTCGCTGGTTAAGTCAATTTGCTGGTTAAACCATGTCAAACCTACTACTTGACTCATCTTTTTTTGTTGATTTTCTGTATGGGGCTGTCGAACCAGATGGTTTAATATTGCCAACTTTCAGAATAGCCAATTCAAATCAATTTAACTATTAATCAAGATACTCGAGCGATGTTTCTCTATGTTGGCTTAGAAAGAACATTATCAGAACATTGAAGTTCCTCTACAATATCATTAAACCACATTCAACCATGATAATCCCATTAAACCTCCATTTTTTGGTAAGGTTTCGCCACCTCAGATGCTAACCCAGGTACCAAGAGCACATCCTGAGCTCCGAGTCCATCCAGCTGGGTCGACGGACGCGCGAGCGCCGCACGTTGGCCGTGTCTTACGCCTTGCGATCCATGCGTCTCGACCGTCACAAGGTAGTGCCCCAGTTCGGAATCGCTAAGTTGGTGAATAACTCCAATTTCACTATGGATTATGGTAAAAATGTGTAAATATATCTGTACTATTCCTATGGTTTATAAACCAACAAACATAACTGGGGGGCACCACTTACTGTCAGGATTTCCTGGGTGGAAATCGGGAAATCCGGAGGGAAACCGCTCGGTTTCTAACCAAGATGAACCAGCAGCAAAATCACCACTATGTCCATATAAATTCCATATAAATGTGTTAAATTCCACTATGAACCAGCACTATTATCCATGAATCACCATTATTCTAGGTCAATCTTAGATGGGTAGAAACTAATCCTTTAGTCTTTGGGTATCAATGGGATTTAATTTTTGGCAGGGTATCTAAGATTGGCACTGGAAAAATGAGGGTTAAGACAAAACAAGAAAATATGGAGTCAAGATGGGCTAGGTATCAGAAAATTGGATTAATTTGGCTAACAAACAGGGGGATGCCATGAGAAACCGTGGGTGGGTGAACAAGTAGAATCGTGACATAGCAGCTTATATAATCGGTAAACCGTTTGGCTGGGTAATGAACCAATTATTGATCAGAGGACGTTTGCCAACAGATTTGATGTGGCCATCAACAAAAGGGCTGGTAGAAGCGGGTAAACTGCCTTACATGAAGGGAATATGATACATGGTTCATTACATGAGAGAGAGAGATATATATATACATACGTGAAACAGCTAAACATATCTATTTTTCTGGTAGGGCATCTAAGATTGGCCATGAGAACTGGTGGGCAAGTATGGAGGAAACATGGCAAAAAAAAACATGGCAAGAATCATTCATGGCAAGAAACGTGAGGACACCATGATTTCATATGTTTATAATTGAAGTTTGTGGATGTATGTAATCTAAAACTATCAATTGCATGGGCCCATATCTCAGCTTTCGGATTTCTTGTGAATTATTCAGAGCTATTGGATGAGCCACTGGGGCTAGAGGGGCTAGAAGTTTGGGAACCTGTCAGCCTGTGAAATACTAGGCCTTAGAAAAGCTGTAATGTTGTTAGGAGCTACTTGGTGCCATAGGTATGACCTCACGGTAGATTTCACGAGAATACTGGGGGAAAGGGGCGGGGATCGGGTTGGGAGGAGGGAAACTCATTGGCAATTCTGGGCTGAAGGGGCTGAAGCACAAGCTCAGATGGACTTGGGGCTGTTGAATGAGAGGTTTCAAGTAAGATCTTGCGGGTGCTTGGATTTCGTCCCACCTGTCACGAACTCACTGACAGGGGAAGCCCTGGCTAGGGGATTTTTCTCCCCCAGTAAGCAATATTAAGCATGTGTATGAACCGGTATGCAACCTAAGAACAAGCGATATGCCATCACAAAGGTTACGTCCCCCCGTTCTTCACATGGGAACATCATGAAGCCCACACATCTGGATGTGGAAGTTGATGTTCCGCACTTGCATATACCCTCTAGTAAACGTTTACATCGCTATGGAAAATCAGAATCTTTAATAGGTAAATTACAATCTGGTAAACGATCACATAACTATCAAAAATCGCCATGCTATTAATGGGTAAATCAACTATTTCGACTGGGCCATTTTCAATAGCTATGTAAACGTTTACCAGAGGGTAAATCCCATTATCATCCCATTATTCACCATTGGCAACCATTAAATCACCATAAAAATAGTGGTTAATTCACCAAGTTTCTAATTGGATTTACCAGAGGCTCACCCGTTGGCGAAACGCCCTGGAAAAGACCAGCTGCAGCGGCGAGGTCGGGCTCCATCGTGGGGTCAGCCATTACGACCTTAGGGTCGAGCCGCCTGGATCGCTTGGCGAGGTTTAAAAATGGTGGATTTCTCTCATGGCACTTGCGGGACTTGCGGGTGCAGTTCCTAATAAGTGGATAAGATTATTCGGATTGATGAGTGAATCCCCTCGGTCAAGAAGTCTCCCAGTGGCGCTATCCCAGCAACTGGATTACCATAGTTACTATAGCCAAGTTTCGACAGGTGATCCTGAAACGATATCCCAGCGGGGGTGACCTCCCCATTGAAAACAATCCTCACCCCGTGTCCCAAGTGGGGCGTGGCGAAGAGGTTTTTTCCTCTTCTTCTGCCAGTTGGTGATTTTCGTGAAGTTTCTGGGCAGGGATCTTGGGATATCTGGTGCTTTGTGTTGCCAACACTGTTTGAACCTAAATCAGTTACCCTAGGATAAACTAACCTAGATGCCTAGATTCGTGGAAAACCTATGGTTTCCCAGAAATCTTTGATTTTCCGCATCAAGGCTTCGATGATCCTAGGGCATACAGAGATCCCCTGATGTGTGCTGATTCAATCATTCAATGGTTGGTTTTCTTCAATTTACCACCCCACACCCACAATGAAAATCACTAATGTGATAACCCAATTGGGTTAACACCAATTCTAGTTATTACACCATTATTAACACCAATAATTATTAATTATTATTAATTACCACCATCTAACAAAGAAATTCCAATTGGTGACAATTGGCGTTGATAATTATTAGATGTACCCTCTATTTATCTCTATTTTAGATGCTGCAAAATGACACCCAAATGGGTTTGTTGTCGGTTTTACCTCAGTGCTGGTCGGCTGGTCACGGTTCTGTCACCCTAAAACTGTGTTTTTTCGTTTTTTCGGAGATCCTCAGCGAGGTCACAGAGTCCTAAGTCTGGTTGGTGGTTCTATATATATATATATATCTGCTTGGTGGTTTGGACCATTTGGATTATTTTCCCATTCAGTTGGGAATGTCAAAATCCCAACTGACTATATCATATTTTTCAGAGGGGGTAGGGTTGAAACCACCAAGCAATATTGATTCGATCCCCACTGTTGATCTCCCATCTTCAAAAGCCACGGCTTAACAATGAAGCAATGGATTTTGCCAAAAAATTGGGCCCACTTTCAAGGCATAGAAACTGAGTCATTCCTAATCAAGTCATTCTCAAATCCGAATTCTTTACGTTCAACCACCATTTCTCTCTACCTAACCTCATCTTCATCAACAAATGCATCTACCGAAGGTGACCTCTAATCACCCAAATCATCCAACGCGGGGATCTTAAAATAGATGCTTGCCAAGTCAGTGTGAACCACAATTCACTATTTGTTCACCCTCTGGTAATTTAACAGTTCGCTATTGAAAATTGCCATTTATAATTTATAGCTGATTTACTAATTGATTTACCCATTAATGGTAATTTTCCAGTTCGCTATGTAAACGTTTACCAGAGAATTTCATGGCAAATATCGATATATCCAACAGATACTAGCTAATGGTAACCATATAACCATGATAACTGGTAGTTTATTATATGTAATCAATGAGAATCAATGGGGATATTCCCTTACATAGCCCTTCGGCCTAAAAAAAATGGTACCTCCAAGACTCCAATCAATCGGTTCCTATGTCGATGGCCAGTAAGGAAATATCCCCACAATTCATATGGCCAAACATATGGTACTAACGTACCTCCATTTTAGGATCCTGAAATTACCATGGCCAGTGATGCAATCACCATGTTTTTTTGGTGAAACAACCAAGGCTTGCCACGGTGCTGTTCTCCGTGACCTTCTTCGCCTGCGTCTTCGCCACGTTCGCCTTCCCGGCGGCGCTGCTCTGCGTGGGCCCTGTGGGGACCAGCTGCGAAGTGCTGCCACAGCTGTGGAAGAGCTACAGCGCGCCAGGTGCAGCAAGGAATTGGCGAAACCATGGCTAAATATATACATGCATATTTATATATAAAAGATAGATAGGTAGATAGATAGAGATAGAGATAGAGATAGTGATATTATACATATATATATATATGGTGATTATATCCTTTGAATAATTGACTTCAAGAGCTGGAAATTTTAATAGTAAAAGGGATTACAATTTTAAAAGTTGTGCTTAGAAACCGAGCAATAGTCATGGTTTATTAATCTGGGCTTGACGTGAATCTTTATTTCATTATAACTTGCTAGTAATGGGTTACCCTCTGGTAAACTAACATAGCTATGGAAAATGGTTCATTTATAGATGGTTTACCTATTAAACATGGTGACTTTCTATAGCAGACTGTTAGTTTACCAGAGGGTAATGGGTTATATCCCTTCATAGCAAGACATTTTGGATGGGTTCTGACCCCCTTCCAATCACCGGTTAAGTAACTCCATCGGCCATAAAAATTTGAGAGGCTCAGCTGTTTTTCACGGCCGATTTCAGTGCTAGACTTTGAATAGTTTTATGCAGCCTAAGTTTGTTTCAGGTACCTAGACTGGGGATACAGGGAAAACATTTTGTTAGGGGGTGGTCCTTATGAAAATCGAAGTTGAAGAAGTACTTGAATGATCATCCCACTTCGTAATTAGTTAATAAGCCTTCGATCGTCCCCTGAGCGGGGGTATTCCTCCAAAGTTCCGGTCAACCTGGGAATGTCGTTGCGTCCCGGCCGTGGGTCGCCAGGGATCCTTTTTGTTGCAACAGGGTTGATGCACAGACCTAGTTACCTAGTTGTTGTGCTGCTCTTATCAGGCCAGATTCATAGTTTTCTGGTCATGAATTACCGGAGAGCAGCTGGATCCGGATGTCCTCAAAAGCACCATGGCTTCAAGCAGTAAACACAGGAGATATTGCCAGCAAAACCTGGATTTTATGAACACCAGATAATGCGTTGAACGATGTAATAAAACTGGTTGGTGGTTTCAAACATTTTTGTTCCATTTCATATATGGGATGTCATCCTTCCCATTTCATATTTTTGAAGATGAGTAGGTATACCACCAACCAGAAAAGAATATAAAAGAAGAGTCCAGTCTAACGACAACGATCTGATAATTCAGATGATTTCGGCAACAAACATTGGGTCACTGGCCCCGCTGGAGATTGAACACTGACCAGAGCAGGGATTTGATACAGTAAAACAAGAGGCAGCACGTAGTCAACAAAAACATGACTTGAAAGATAGGAAGCCACCTACTGGGGTCACCATATACTGTACCATTGATTAATCAAGCATGAGGCTTGAAAGACACAAGGTGAGGGATTGGTGGGGTTGGGGGCACAGGAGGTTGCACACTTGACATTTTACTTGGAACATTTGCTCTTTGGCACTCAGACTTGCTGCAGAAATGAACGCAGTCCATTGGAAATGTTGATGATATATGCGTTGCTTACAAGGTGGTGCCCCAAAGTTAGCCAAGTTGGTTTATAAATCCAAAAACTATGGTTATGGCGGATACATATATATATATAGGTAAAAATCACACACACACATATCTATATATACAATATTTATATACACATCTATAGTCATCTATACGTATAGTTAGTGGGTGTTTTAAAGTGCTATACACAAACTTATAACTGGCGTGCGCCACCGTGATGGAACCTTGTGAGATATTCCGATTTACAGTAATATATTGAAATTCATTGAATTGCCTGGAATATTCCCAGTTATGTATAGGCCACATATGCGTTATATTATATGGTCTTGACAGTTGGTTTCCATTGAAAGCCCTGTAGGCAGCGACGGTCCCGACCATCCTCGCGTGCACAGTGAAGCCGAATGTGTGCAGATGTCATCCAAGTTGGCCAAGAAAATCGTGGTGGAAACCCGGCTGAAGATGCTGCGGTGATTGGTTTTTCGCTGGCTTTTCCAAGTGAATAATCTCCAACTTAAAGACCCCTAAGAAACCCTAAGAAACCCTAAGAAACCCTAAGAATTAGAGGATGAAATCGATGTGTTCTTTATGTCGAGATCCCAAGCTATATTGGGACGTGATCCCGGAGATCTTGAACACCTCGAGATTTCCATGGTGAGGCTACCAGTGAAAAAATAACATATACCCTCTGGTAAACATTAACAAAAAACTATGGAAAACACCATGCTGTGTAGCTGGGTAAATATACCACAATCATTGATATCCACTGAATCAAATAATCAGTCAACCTGTTGCGAAGGTGAATAAACTTGAAAATCCTGTTTCCGAACACCTTTCTCCAGGACGACGGCGTGGCTTCCCACGTCTTCTTGGCTTCCGGCAGCACATCCTCCCTGCCCCGGCGAAGTTCGGATGCAGCGCAGGAGAAGAGGCCTGCCCCGGTGGACGCTAAGGAGCTACTTGGAGGATCATCCCTACTAGGTGGTGCCCCCCCAGGGATGTGAACGTTGGTTTATAAAACATAGAAATAATATGTCAATATATCTACCATAAACCATAGTGAGTCATTGGAGTTATGTTCACCAACTTAGCCAACGAACTGGGGCACCACCTTGTACTTGGGTTAAAAACTGTGGTCGTTCGGGGTTATAACCCAGTACCCAATTATGGAAGCCCAATGGGGACTTGCCACTAGCTTTACCACTGGGATGAGACCCCCAAGGACGCGATGAATTTCAAGTTGGTTTATGACTAGTGGCATCAACATTGGGGTTTAGCCGTTTAGCCCCAATGAAATACGAGGTTGAATATTCAAAATGGAGGGTTTTACCAATTCTGAAAATGGGCACTGTTATCCTTTGTGGTAAGTGGACATATTTACCATCTAGATAGACATGCATGTTCTCTAAGATTGGCCACTTGGAGTCCCATCCAACTGTATGTGCATATACATGTCATTGTGTGCATACGCGAAGGTGTATCCATTGCAAACCCAACACTTAAGCTACAAGGTGGTGCCTTCCCCAGTGATGTGAATGTTGGTTTGTAAACTGGTTCGTAACTAGTTCGTTATATCTACCATAAACCATAGTTATTGGAGTTATGTTCACCAACCTTAATTTCAAACTGGCACACCTTTTGCAGCGCTGCTCTGCAGTGTTCCAAAAAAACAACTCCTACGATCGATGGGCCCAGCGAGCGCAAGACCATCACTTCACCAGGGCTATCTGAAGGGATAGTATGGGTTAGTCACTTTGTCATGACTTATACATACTTATGCGTGGATATAAAGTTATATATAACTACCAATAGTCGAAATATTTATATGCCAACTCATGGAGATTTTCACCCTGGTTATGCCCATCTCAAACCATTTTCATCCCGGTAATGACTTCGCACTCCCGCCCGCGCCTTGGCGTCTCCAGGCCAAGAAAGTCGCAAGATCTTGCGATCACCGTGCTGTGACCGTCGGCGATGCGATGTGAGGATGTGACTTTTAGAGGGATACCCTCTGGTAAACGTTTACATAGCTATTGAAAATGGCCATTTATAGTGAGTTTTCCCATGAAAAATTGTAATTTTCCATAGTTATGTTAGTTTACCAGAGGGTAGTGACATTCTGATTGGTGGTTTGGAACATTTTTCCCCATATATTGGGAATAATCATCCCAACTGACTAATATATTTGTGACATTCAGAGGGGTAGGTCGGGGTAGGTATACCACCAACCAGCGTTTAATGGGATAGTGACTTCGGGGTTTCCTCAAATGGGGGTACCCTAAGAGCTGGATGGTTTACAAAGTTTACACTGGAAAATCCTCTTCAATTAGATGATTTGGGGTCACGTCATTTTAGGAAACCAGCATATCAGTAGGAATACTGATAGAATGGGATGTTGATATAGTGGGATAGGTGACTATTATAAATAATCTGGGATCATTATGGTCATTCTTAGATATTCTTAGTAGGAATATTGTAATATAATGGGGTATGTGCAACTATTGATGATAGCAAATAAATCCCATCCACCGTTCATTGTAAACAGCCCCTAGAAACCAGAGACATAAACGGGGTGTTTCATATGGGATGGGATTGATTAGCGCCATTTTTGCACCCCCACTCACCCTACAAAAGAGATCCATATAGTTTGCCCTGACTTTCAGCCCTGCGTTGGCTCCTGTGACGGCCTGAGTCGCATGGCTTTCAGTGATGCTAAGCACCTGGATGTCATGGAGGTGGTTTGGAACATGGATCCCATGGCATTGGGTTTATCACAGAAAATGTGGGTTATCCTATCTATAAATGGGTTATAACTAAGACATAGCATGTTGTAACTGGTTGGTGGTTTGGAACATGAATGGATTATGACTTTCCATTCAGTTGGGAATGTCATATTCCCAACAATCATCCCAACTGACGATTCGTCATAATTTTCAGAGGGGTAGGCTCAACCACCAACCAGATAATTTTAACCATCATTAACCATATATATAATAACCATATATGTTAACCATTATTTTTCAGAGGGCTAGGCTCAACCACCAACCAGTTGTGAAGTTCTTCGATTTTCTTGGCATTTCGCTGGGTTCACCGGAAAAATGTACCCTCAACGTAGCAGCGTAGCAGTCGGCCGTTGCCTGAAAAAGATCAACATGGGGTCCACGTGACCGGAAGATGAAAGAACAGTAAAAGCGAGGGAATGATGCCTGTATTCACATCGCTGGGACCTTATGAATATGATTTAAGTAGGGGATCATCTTCTCAATGTTGGAAGATCATTGAAGGGTATTTGCTTTTCGGTGGAGAGCAAGTGAATTAGGTGTCAAAAGCAGGCACCAGAAAATGCAGAAGAATTGTGACCTGACCCATCATTAATAAACATATACTGTAAAAAATATTTATTATTGACCTGTATCAACCCATGCTTTATTATTGACGCGTATTAACCCATTTTGGGGATCACTCATCCACTCTTGCCCGACTTGCAACCAACTGACGCCTCCAGCCACCAAACAAAGCGCGGCTGTGAAAAAACGCCATGCCGCGGGGAGCTCCGTTTGGGTAGCTGTTGGCAGCTGAATACCACCCCAAGGTGGTGACTTGTGGTCATTTTGCATCATGGGTATACCTGGTATACCCGTTGTGAACCAGAATTGGGGATGGATTACTGAGTTGACCACATCGGGATATTGTCAGAAAACATGTTGGGCACACACATTGGAATGCCTCAGGGACCGTAAGTCATTGCAACATTCCATAGTTAGTTTAATTCAACGGATTGATTTCTGGGATAATCTTCAGGAAACATCAGGAAACTATGTTTTATTACCTCCATTTTTGTATGAATTTACCCACTTCTTGGCATAAAAGGCTTGTTGTATTTGATTTTAATTTTGAGATCTCCCGCGCCTCCCAGTTGCCAAAAGGCGGCCCTTCCCTTCATTTGGTTTTCACCGAGCATACGCAGGCGAAAGCGACGTCCAAGGCTGCACCAGCCGCCGCATCAGGTAGGAGTGGCGAGCTCGGGGCACAAGGGGCACTTGAAAATCTCCTTTGCATTGAATCCATTGCGATGCTTGATAAGCACGGTTATGGCCCGAATTAGCAATTATAAATGGTGAAATAAATGGCTATTTCTTTGGGATTATACATTCCATAAATGGGGTTTTGTTAGTACTTATAACTGGTAAAGGGCCACAACTGCAGAGAGTAATGTACTCTCTAGAGTGTTGGGTTGAAGCAAGCATCTCGATGGGCGTTTGGGGTCAAAGCGTTTAAGCTTGTGGTTTGAATGCCCCCCGCTGGTGTGACTTGTAATAGGTGTAAGCAGACTCAGCCTTTGGAAGGGGAAGCGTGGTGTGGCGCTTGTTCAGCTTGGGAGAGCCTTGGAAGGGAATTGACAGTTCCCTGGGACCAAGCTGGCTGTCGTGCAGTTGCAGCGGACTTGATTATCAACACTTCTCGGCAGGTTCGTGCCCTGCGATCCCTTGGGGCCGGCATAAGCCGTAGCACCCAGTCTGCTGGCGCAAGCCGTGCAGACTCAGCTGGCAACCGCCGTGCTGAAGGTGACAGCCTAAGCCTTAGTGAAAAGGCCACGAGCTTCACTGCCGAGAAAGAAAGCGCCTCCACCACCACCGCCTTGTCCGGTGCCTAAAGAAGAGGTACGTGAACCGGAAGGTGAAGCTGAGGACGAAGAATCTGAGGAAGAGGAAGAGAGGTCACCTGACCCTTTGGTACGTTCACGAGGGCCTGATCGTGGACAACCACCTCCGGAACCGGAGAACAATCCACCACGCAAAAGAGACCACAAGAGCCGGGAAACCCGATCGGCTGACAAGCGTCGGAGCCGTGATAGGACCCGAGACCGTGGGCGACACAGAGACGAGAGGAGAGGCAGTGACCGCAGAGGATCACATAGGCCCCGACATCGTGCTGGAAAGAAACATCAAAGATTGGGAAGGTTGGCAACAAACCCCCATTTGAGGGTTCATCGAAAGGCTACAGGAGCTTTTCTTGAACTTTCTTCGGTCACTTGCGGCCGAGAGCAGCTGGACCGCCCCATCCTTTATTAGGATGGAGCCCTTGGCTAGTGGTGCTGAGTTCATCATCTCAGACTACGCTTCATGGGAGACTTTTACAACGCAGATTGGAGACGTGATAGAAGTGGACCTACTCACGTCGTCATTGGCGGCACCAGAAGAAGAGTGGGGAGCTTTCATCGTCACCCGGGTGGATCTGGTGTCAGATGGGACGCTGGTTTTGGCCGTGCGTTTATTGGGAAGCACTGCACCTGGTATTACGGCACAGCTCACCGAGAAAATGGGTCTTGGTGGAGGGTATTTGCACCTCTGCCGGACCGACCCTTGCCTGGGAGTAGAAGACGAGCATGTCGGTTTCCTTCATGTGAATCATCTGAGGCGTTGGAGTTTCTCCGATTTCAGTGCCGCTTGCGACTATCTCACAGCCGCGCAGCGCAAGGCGGCAGAGAATTTGCACAAGGAGGCCATTGGAGATGTACCAGAAGCTGCGCCAAAGAGACAGGCAAGACGCCCCGCCAAACCAAAGGATCCAAAAGCACCGAAAAAGACACCAAAAGCGGCCCCCAAAGGAAGAGGAGATCCCCTTTCTCAACTGGTTCGTAACAAAGCAGTTCCCGAATGGATGGTAGGTATTTTCAACAGTGCACGACAACAGTCGAGATTTTGGTGGCATGTGTACTTGGATAACTTTGCGTTAGGACAAGTAGTTGGGGCAGATGATGAGACCGCTGCGGGTTATCAAGCACACGCGCTGGCTGAGCAAGCGTGGACAGAGGCTGGCGTATTGAGCTCTGCAAAGAAAAGACGTGAAGGGGTCTCAAGTGTTCTTGAATTAGGAGCCTTCATTGATGGAGATGGTAAATATATTGGAGGGTCACCGGAACGATTTTTAAAATTTGCACATGCAACCTGTTGGCTTCTGGAACAGCCACTACTATCGAAACGGTTGGTACAAGTAGTGGCAGGCAGATGGGTACACGTGATGCAGTTCAGACGACCCACAATGGGCTTCTTGGACAAGACTTGGGAGTTTATAGGTAGGAAGTTGTGGAAGCATGGGATTCGTCAAGAAGTACGCAATGAACTGTTTCAATGCATGCTGTGCATTCCACTTATGCATACGCATTTGGGAGCCACTATCAGGGAGGTGATCACAGCTTCTGACGCTTCATCGGTTGGTGGGGCGGTCGGAGTTGCAAACACTTTGACGGAGCAAGGGAAGGATTATGTGCAGTCTTCTCTTATCAACCAACAGCAGCCAAAGCAGATCCCCGTGATGGTCATATCTCTTTTTGGAGGCATAGGTGGTGCCTTTCGTACGTATGATATATTGGGAGTACAACCAGTGGCACTTGTGCACTTTGATTTACACCGACCTGCCAACAGGATAGTATCCAGAAGATGGCCACATTGCGAAATTTTTGGAGATGTGAAAACTTTCACTAGGGAATTATATCAAGACCTTTTAGCCAGGCATTTGAACATATCTGAAGTTCATGTATGGGCCGGTTTCCCATGCACAGATCTATCAGCAGCTAAAGCATTTGGAGAAGGATTAGCCGGTCCAGCTTCATCATTATTTTTCGAAGTTAAAAGAATTCGAAAGATTGTTGTTGAGGAGTCTGGCGGACACATCACTTGCAAGTTCACAGTGGAAAATGTGGCTTCAATGAAACGAGAAGAATGTGATACCATCTCAAGACACCTGGGGCTACAGCCATATTTTCTGGATTGTGCTGATGCGGTGCCGATGCACCGACCGCGGCTGTGTTGGACCACGGAAGTACTGGAGAATACCTGTGATGATGTGTTCATTTACCCCGAGCAAAGATGGCGTAGGGTAGAAGCCAAGGCAGACTACCCTGAAAAGGAAAGTTGGATTGAGCCGGGAGTTACCTGGCCTGGAGGTGAGCGCGGAAACATATTACCAACCGCTATGAAGGCCATCGTGCGGGTCCGGCCACCAATCCGGCCTGCGGGGATCGAAAAATGTGATCAAGCAACGCTCCAGCGTTACCAGGCAGACTCTTTCAGATTTCCTCCTTATCAATACAAGGAAGGATATATCTTTTATACTGCTCACGGGAGTTGGAGAACTATTTCCTCAGAGGAAAAAGAAGCTCCTGGGGTATGGTTGGAAACATACTGCATTGTGTTCAAGTGCCAGCGAAATCAAGCAATCTTACCAAGCGTATGAAGATACGCGCCAATCGCTTCTTGGCGATTCTTTCTCCATCTTTTCCTTTGTCATCCCTGCAGCAGCGATGTGCAGACAATTCTTGCCGCGGCTATCGTATAGGTGGCTGTGTAAAAGAATGTGGATGGCACCGGGATTTTGTGCAAATTTGCGTTTGGCTTGTCCACTTCAAAGATGTTTGGTATATGGGACAAGCGGTCATGGTGGTGACGTCACTTTGACGTCTTTAAATAAACTTTTACTGTCCAGGACAAATCACACCGGATCTGATGTGAGAATCACAACGGGACAGGTTTTAAACCCCAAAGCTCACCCTCGACAAGAGGTTGAGTCAAACTGGTTTCAATGGCAGCCTTGTTTTCAAGTGAAATGGAAACTGAAGGAACATATAAATATCCTTGAATTACGAAGCATTTTCTTGGCCGTGCAATATCACGTTAGTCATTTGCAATCATCTGGATGTCGGATTGTGCACCTCAGTGATTCTTATGTTTGCATTTCCATTGCCAGCAAGGGTCGGTCAGCCAGCAAACAACTCATGAAGACCCTGCGAAAACTAAACGCTTTCTTGCTTGCACATGGTATCATGTTGATTTTGGCTCATGTTGAAAGCACTTCAAATCCCACGGATGGCGCGAGCCGTCAAGTGGCAGTTCGTCGCCAAACGCAGCCGGGCTGAACGTATTGCTCAGCGTCGAAATGTGATTCTCAGAGACGCCGGGATTACAAAGAAGACTCAAGAACGATATTTTTGGGCTTTATCACTTCTTCTCCCATTCCTAGCAGAAGTCACCTCCACTATTGGCCTGGATGAACAAACTTGTGAGTGGATCCAATCTTCTTGGGAGAAAGGGGAAGCCTTGCACATTATTTCAGATGGTTTGTGTGGCCTGCATCATTTTGAACCATGGACGCGCCGTTTGGTGCCAATGGCCTGGAAAATGTTTGCTACATGGAAGAAATTAGAATCGCCCGATCGGGCACCACCTCTCACGATTACCATCATTTATGCTTGGACAAATTATGCACTGGCTCATAATCAAATAATTTTTGCAGCGCTTTTGTGCCTTGGTTTCTTTGGACTTTTACGCACTGGAGAGATCCTTCAAGTTACTGCTGCTGATATCTTGACTGGAAAGGAACAAGCAATTATCAGCCTTCCACACACAAAAACTGGACAACGTGAGAAGGTACAAGAAATGGTAGTGGTCGAAGATTTTATTACCATTCAGATTTTAGCCACTGTCAAAGAGTTGCAACAGCGTGCTTCTTTGGAGAAAACGCCTTTGTGGCCTCACAGTGCAGAAGCTTTCCGCAACCAATTCAAGCGGTATTGCAAACGATTTGGTCTCTTACCTCATAAATTTAGACCCTATTCGCTCAGACGTGGCGGAGCAACCTGGGTGTTTCAATGTTCTGGATCTATGGAGACGGCATTGGTAAAAGGACGCTGGGGCTCGAGCCGAGTTGCCCGCATATATATCGCCGATGCCTTAAGCTACCTGCCTGGACAGACCTTTAGGTCAGAATCAAAAGAGATGTTACATAGATGGTCCTTTGAACATACGCATTTGTGATTTTATGGTCGCCTCGCCGACAAGTCTGCAAGTCGAGCTGAGGGGTCGCGGAGATGAAAGAATTTCTTTTGAGATGAGATGTGAATTTAATTCTTTTTCAGGTGATTTGCAAATCCCTACCATGGGAAAACTCGATGTGCGAAATCCTTCCATATACCGTATACCGGTTCCTACCATGGAACAAGAAATTTTGAGATGTAAATGTTCCTACCATGGAACCAATTTGAATGAAAGCAAGCAATGGGCCGAATTTTTCCCCATTGCTTTCAAAAGCTTATTGTCACACGCCAGAGAGAAAAGGCGCTGACTGAAACCCATGTACTCTCTAGAGTGTTGGGTTGAAGCAAGCATCTCGATGGGCGTTTGGGGTCAAAGCGTTTAAGCTTGTGCCCACAGCCACCCTCCCAAAGGGAGATGAAAGAATTTCTTTTGAGATGAGATGTGAATTTAATTCTTTTTCAGGTGATTTGCAAATCCCTACCATGGGAAAACTCGATGTGCGAAATCCTTCCATATACCGTATACCGGTTCCTACCATGGAACAAGAAATTTTGAGATGTAAATGTTCCTACCATGGAACCAATTTGAATGAAAGCAAGCAATGGGCCGAATTTTTCCCCATTGCTTTCAAAAGCTTATTGTCACACGCCAGAGAGAAAAGGCGCTGACTGAAACCCAATCATTTTGACTTTCTAGGGGTCCCCACTTTGCAGGGTTTTTATCGGATATTATCAATGAGATATACTGATATACCTGACCATAATATGGATAAAATTGATCGAATTACCGTATCCTTCGATAAAAGGGACTTAGGAGTGCAGTTCCACTTACCAGTGGATATAAAACCATAGTTACGCAATGGGATGTTATGGGTGTTTATAACGAGGTTGTAGCAATTTGTAGTCTCAACTGTGCCGGCCCCCTCGCTGGATTCGAATGATGCCGGTGTATTAAAGATATTAATGCGGATATACATAACAGTAATGTAGGTATAATGGGAATATTTAGGAAATTATTAGGAATATATTATATATATTGGAACTAATGGTGTGCCCGGGGAAAATTATAGCGACCACATTTTGACGGAAACCGCCTCGCTTGTGCTTGTGGATTTGTCTCGCTTGTGACCGGTAGCCCCTTTCCACTCCAGCTACAAAAACCCCACATGGTTGTTTTTCAATGTCCCTGTTGTTGCCTGTGTGCATCATGTTGCTGCATGCCCCCATGTCCCTCCCTAATCCTCCCTGGTCCCCAAGTCCCCTAAAAGTAGGCCCTAAATGTTTCTTTTTGCCACATAAAAGTATGTTCAGGTCAATCTGGGCGCAAGTGAGTCGTTTCTATGGGCTGGTCACATTTTGACCTCCCAGTAGATTATGGTTACTATAGGGAAATCATCACTAAATGCCATTACATCTGTTTTTTGAAATATTGTGATGTTTCCCAGATAGCTGACTTAAGTACAAGGTGCTGCTTTAAAGCTAGCTAATTCATTTATGACTAGCTTAGCAAGGTGTCATTGTGATTTAAGTATAGCTCGGTGGATTATATAATACATCGTCAAATTGGCAATTGAATTGCCCATTATTCTTGGCAAACTGGAACAACACCTACGATGTCAACAAAAATCATGTTTAGTAAGAGTCATCTTCCCATTTTTGAACTTATCGCAATTTGCCCCAGATCATTGCCTCATATTTTGTTGATTCAGTCGGACATGTCATTTTGTTTTATGGGGATCCTACCAACAATTTTTAGTATGGACAATGATGCTGGTTTTAGCACCACATATCCCATAGGATCCATGTATGCTATATATGGTAACATTTACCATCAATATACCCCCTTTATGTTAGCATACATACCAGCACCATGGATCCGTCATGGGATTTGGATACAAACCGCGAATTTGGCTCAAAAATTCTGCAGAGGTATCTGGTCCCCCCATAAGCTGGTTCCCCCCAGCGTCAACTATAGACTGCAGATGGGAAATTCACATCTTCCATGAAGCCAGTTTTGCATTCGCCTACTGTACACCGTTTGCGAAACTGTTTAGGACCTCACCAGGTCATTCACCTGCAGGCGCAGCGGGTGTAGCGGCGACTTCCCCAGCACCGCCCTCACCCAAGAGCAAGGCGGTTGGGGGATCTTGGAGTGCGTTTGGGGTGGTTTAACTCTTGCTATTATTGTCGGTACCGTTGTGTTCAGATCATGTGGTCATCACTTATTTTTTTGTCGAGGCATCTAGGTGTTCTTTCAATAACTAAAAACGTCGTGAATTCAACACCTAGATAGATACAAACAGCAAAATCCTATAATTCAGGATTCTACAGCTGTTTTTCTCTTTTTTCGTTTGGGTTGACATTGGGCCGATCCTTCGGAAGCCTAAAAAAATCCCGGAAATTTGGATCCTGTTATCCTGTTCCTGTCCGTGAACTTGGAAGGCCCAAAGATGCAGATCATAGCAGCAACAAAAGCATGCATTTATCATTGGTTTAAGGGATTTTTTAACAGGAAACCCCGATATATATATATATATACACACACACACATATATATATATATAATGGTCAAAACTATGGTTTCCGGTTAAGATTTCCCCAAGAAAACCAATCTAATGAATTTAGAAAACAATCCTTAGGACGTTGAGTCGCGGGGGTATCGCCTAAAAAGTGCCTATGCACATCTCATGTTTGATTTGCTTGTCGAATCTCAACTATCACGGTGGCAGTGCAATTTCTTGGGTTTCCCTGTTTGAGTAGTCAGTATCTTGGTTTGAGCATGTTACCCTCTGGTAAACTAACATAGCTATGGAAAATGGTCCATTTATAGATGGTTTACCCATTAAAAATTGTGATTTTCCATAGTTATGTTAGTTTACCAAGAGGGTAGAGTATATGTACACTACAATTCTAGACATTAATCAGTCCTTCAGTTTGACTCTCTTTGTCCATACCCAAACCGAAGCTATCACCAGCGACGGGTCCAGCGTTGGCTGCCGCGCCAGTGGGACCACCATATCAAACACCAAAGTGTCACGACAAACTGCCTGGAACCTCAAATGAGAGCAACCCCATCCTCATCCGCATGGGAACATGTCAAAATCAAAAAATCAGTAGCGAAGTTATGTCAACTAATTGTCATGTTCAAATCCACCATTTGGATCCATTTATGGATTTAGAGCCTCGATCTTTATCCCATTTTTTCTGCTTCCCATGCCGTGGCGTGGCTATGCCGAGCCCCTCTCAAGCCCTCCCACCGTTCCATCACCCCCAGTGGCGCAGCGCCGCGCCACCGAAACGGCGGCGGGAACGGCATCGCCGGGCGGCCGAGTGCTGTGGCTGCTGGGAAGTCGGTGTGTAGCTGGGCTGGAAAATTGTTGGGATTTCCTGATCAAAAATAGGAGCAAAAATGGTGATCAAACCAAGTCAATCGTGTGGGCGAGACAGGGAAGTTTTTCAGAAATCATGGGGTAGACAGGTCACACGGTTTTTTTTTGGCCTACAGATGTTATTTTCCAGATGGATTTATGGATGGATACAGGTAATGGACGGATTCAATGATGATTTCAGGTCACCTCAGTGATCAGTCAACCGGGATTGCGGTAGGCCAAATAGGTGCCATGGTCCTGGCCAAAGGCTGTCCTAAGGGAGAGGGTCTGTGAAAACATGTTTCCAAATGACTAAAATTTAGCAAAATCTATGCAAGTCCTGTCCCTAATCTTAATACATTGCCCAAATAGCTCCCTAGAAACCTTGGTTCTGAATTGGATCTATTCATGTGGAGCAGCCGGTTATAAGCTGGTGCAGATTGGTGCAGGATCATTGCAAACCGAGTAATGCAAAAACACATGTTTCCAGCATGGTGCGTAGATTCCGTAGATGATGTTTTCCCCATACTTTCCAGGCTTCCAACGTTTCTATCTGCTGAGGGGTTGCTTTTGGGGAATGGGATGGAATGGGATGGAGTGGGGGTACCAGGTTGCGACATTGTGCGCTCGAATTACAAGTTGGTTTATAACCGCCATCACCAAATTCGAAATCTTTCAAAAAATAATTTAATCATAGTTGACCTACTTACAAAAGCTAACTTTTAACCTAGCTAACATAATCAACCATAAATCAACCATAAACTTAAATCACCATTTTTGTCGATTAAAACCACCATTTTTTATAGGGCACTGGCAGGTTGAGCTGCTGCTGCCCTCCGGCCGCGTTCGAACTATCAGCCACACTGGCGCTGGGCTCAACGGGCTCAACGTTCCGGCGGGCTCCAGGGCGGTGGCGGATCCCAAACGACCTGGGCAGTTGCAACTTGAAGCAATGGCAGGGAAAAGGGGGAATCTGGTTGGTGGTTTGGAACATGTTTTTTATGGGAATCTATGGGAATCTATGGGAATCTATGGGAATCTATGGGAAACTATGGGAATCTATGGGAAACTATGGGAAACTATGGGAAACTATCTATGGGAATCTATGGGAATCTATGGGAATCTATGGGAATCTATGGGAATCTATGGGAATCTATGGGAAAGTATGGGAATCTATGGGCATCTATGGGAATCTATGGGAAACTATGGGCATCTATGGGAAACTATGGGAATCTATGGGAAACTATGGGAAACTATGGGAATCTATGGGAATCTATGGGAATCTATGGGAATCTATGGGCATCTATGGGAATCTAGAACCTATGGGAATCTATGGGAAACTATGGGAATCTATGGGAATCTATGGGAATCTATGGGAATCTATGGGAAACTATGGGAAACTATGGGAATCTATGGGAATCTATGGGAAACTATGGGAAACTATGGGAAACTATGGGAATCTATGGGAATCTATGGGAATCTATGGGAAACTATGGGAATCTATGGGAATCTATGGGAATCTATGGGAATCTATGGGAATCTGTGGGAAACTACGGGAATCTATGGGAATCTATGGGAATCTATGGGAAACTATGGGAATCTATGGGAATCTATGGGAATCTATGGGAATCTATGGGAAACTATGGGAATCTATGGGAATCTATGGGAATCTATGGGAATCTATGGGAATCTATGGGAAACTATGGGAATCTATGGGAAACTATGGGAAACTATGGGAAACTATCGGAAACTATGGGAATCTATGGGAATCTATGGGAATCTATGGGAATCTATGGGAATCTATGGGAATCTATGGGAAAGTATGGGAATCTATGGGCATCTATGGGAATCTATGGGAAACTATGGGCATCTATGGGAAACTATGGGAATCTATGGGAAACTATGGGAAACTATGGGAATCTATGGGAATCTATGGGAATCTATGGGAATCTATGGGCATCTATGGGAACTCTATGGGAATCTATGGGAAACTATGGGAATCTATGGGAATCTATGGGAATCTATGGGAATCTATGGGAAACTATGGGAAACTATGGGAATCTATGGGAATCTATGGGAAACTATGGGACTATCTATGGGAATCTATGGGAATCTATGGGAATCTATGGGAAACTATGGGAATCTATGGGAATCTATGGGAATCTATGGGAATCTATGGGAAACTATGGGAATCTATGGGAATCTATGGGAATCTATGGGAATCTATGGGAAACTATGGGAATCTATGGGAATCTATGGGAATCTATGGGAAACTATGGGAATCTATGGGAATCTATGGGAATCTATGGGAATCTATGGGAAACTATGGGAAACTATGGGAATCTATGGGAATCTATGGGAATCTATGGGAATCTATGGGACTCTATGGGAATCTATGGGACTCTATGGGAATCTATGGGAAACTATGGGAAACTATGGGAACCTATGGGAATCTATGGGAATCTGTTTTGTAGGATTACAATGGGAATAATTTGGAATAATATGGAGTTACACCTACTGGATGATCATCAACCACAGGAGGAATGAGGGGTCAACAGAGAGATCAAATGATTATTTCTGGTTGGTGGTTTGGTTTCCATGGCTTTTATGACTTTCCTTATGTTGGGAATGTCATAATCCCAACTGACGAACTCATATTTTTCAGAGGGGTAGGTATACAACCAACCAGGAATAATATGGAATAATATGATTTTATTGCAAAATAAACAAAGGAATACTATATAGGTTACACATGTAAGTTGCATTTTGATTGGCAAACCTTAAAATCTGTTGGATCATATCCCAGTGGCAGTCATTGTCCCATATCCTTTTCATTTCCAGTATCATGACACCGTAGCCTCAGCATATTTGCTCTCTAGGTCTCTGTTGCAAAACAAGAACATTATATGATATATAGTGGCATTGTTTTCTATCTACATCTCTCTGCCAATCTCTTCATCCACCCACCACCCACCCACCCACCCATCCATCCATCCATCCATCCATCCATCCAGTTCCAAGAATGAATTTCACATTAGTTTCCTCGGGCTCGCCCTTAAAGGTACTTGCTGGAAAATGGCAGTTCCACCCTCTGGAGCTACGATTGCGCTTCAGGGCGGGCGGAGTCGTTAACACCTGGAGCAGAAGCCACGCGATTTCGGTGCGCGGGATGGGGAAAATGGGTGAGGGGGAAACCTACTTGGAGTATCATGCCCCGGATCCTAACTGGTTCGTTTTTCTATGGATTTTGTGGGGGTCTAACCCGCTCATACATGGCATAACCCAGCTTCCTGGTCCTCAAAAAAAATTGGATGCGCATCTTGGCATGCAGAATTTCAATGAATTTCAGCAATGGTCCTAACCCACCTAGTTGATCTCAACTATAGATTATTCTCCTTGGTAATTTCACACAGCCATAGAAAAAACAACACCATTAGTATACTGTAGATAAATGTATATAGCCTATCATCAATATCATCAATATCATCAATGTATATAGCCTATATAATATAGGTAAATCATCAATATCATCAATCCATTTTCCATTTTCCATAGCTATTTTAGTTTACTGAGTTTACTGGCCGAGACCCCATTCAGAACATGATTAGCTCGCTCCTCGCACGAAAAAAACATGGGAATTTCGCCCCCAAAGGCGACCTAGTGATGGAACGTTGGTTAACAACAACCCTAGGAATAGTTTAGATTAATATCTACCTAGGAATAGTTTAGATTAATATCTACCATAGTTGCCATAGTGAGTTATTGGAGTTATGTGGCCCCCAACTGAATGCGATTCCGAACTGGGGCACCACCTTGTATCAGCGGTTGTCAGTGGTTCATCAGCCTTTGATGAAGCCTTCTTATCTTACTGGTGCGTGCTATTCGTAGGGTTGCTGGATGGATTGGGAATGGGATTGCTGGGATGATGAAATTACTAGTGATGAAATGGATCATTCCCGAAAATTCCCTGCGTTTATATAGCACCAGTAAATCCTTGGAGTTGGTGAAATCACTTGCTAGCTCTGATGCACGTCCAAGTTGAAGGAAAGAGATAGTTGCTCGGCAATGGCAGGTTTTTTTTTTGGGATCATCAAACGCTGAGCCTCAAAGCTTCCCACATGTCTGGTTTCATGTGGTTCCTCCCGTTCTACTGAGAATGAGGAAAACCTAAATTTGGAAGTGGATCATTTACCATGTTTGAGGTTATATACCATGTGTTCTTCCCGCAAAACTGCAACATCACCTCTTTTCAAGTTTCTTGTTGTGGGCTACCTGGGGCAACCTTGGCTTTGTCGTTCAACGTGTTTATTGCCTGATAATTACAATAGATGGTACCACTGAAAAAAATGTCAATCAAATTCAATCAAGGTTTTTTCCCCTCTGCAAACGGAGAAACATATCCAAGTGAAACATATTTAACAATTAATTAGTGAATGAGTGTTTTTTTGTTTTGTACAAAACACTTGTTCATTGCAGGGGACTTAAAACTGTCTGAGGGCTGGTGTCCCCAGCCTCCCAACCTCCCCGCTCCAGATCCTCGTTGGGTTCCCGCTTTGTGCTCTGTGGGCGCCGGCTGCTTGTGACGGGAACGCCCAATCAAGGGGCGCATAGTCCGTGGATCTTTGATCTCAACGCACCTGGGCAGAGTGGGGGAGCGGATTGCCACGCAGAATCTGAGAGTTTTTGTGTCCGTGACTGAGTTTTATGTGTTTTTTGTTGGCCGGACATGGGGTTATATGATATATCATGAGAAGTGAACATCATACTTTTGCTGGGTATCTAAACCAACAGCGGCCACGTAGAGTCAAGAACATGCCGGAATAGAAACCACCACTACTCTGCTATTAACCCCGCATTCTCTGGCCATCCAACAGTTTTTCCATTTGCACTTGGTCAATTCTACATAATTCTACATGCATTCGTTCTGCAAGAAAATTTTGCACATATTTTTATATGTGCATTAAATATATGAGTCACGGTGAAAATGGTTGAAGACCACTTTAGTATTGCAGGAGTTTTTTGTCAGAGATGTGCACAAAGCACTGTAAAGCGATAGCCCCCCCCAAAAGCGATAACCTTTGACCACACACGACAGTCCATTAAACTTGGCGTAAGCCAAGCAGATACTGTTGCGCGCATTCACAGAACGGGCAAAACCGATGATGGAAATTCAACCTGTGGTGCCCTGTTTCCTGCAGTTACCATCATTCGGCATCCAACTCGCTTGCTCTCTCTCTCTCTCTCTTTCTCGCTCGTTTTTTCCTCTCGCTCTCTCTCTCTCTCTCTCTCTGTCTCTCTGTCTGTCGTTTTCGTGAAAAAAAATCTGTCGAACAATGTCATATGTTGGAGGGGATTTGGAGAGGTTATTTAGCGATAACCATTTGTTGCACTCGGTCCCCTGGCCAAGCAATAGAACCATTTCCATAACTTCAGAAAGGAGATGAAAGGACATGAAAGCAAAATGAAAGGAAAATGCATGCAAATGAAAGGAAAATGAAAGGACATGAATGCACATTGGAATGAACATGAAAGGACTGTGACTATGAAGGAAAATGAAGGGAAATTACAAATGAAACGAACATGAAAGGAAAATGAAGGGAAATGATTACAACATGAAAGGAAGATGAATGCACATGAAAGGAAAATCAAGGAAGATGCATGCAAACGAATGCAAAATGAAAGGAACATGAAGTGTTTTTCGAAGCACCTGAAACCAACAAAACAACTCCTGGGTCGATCATCGATCCATTTCCGAGCCTGCTTAGGAATGGATTTTGGCTTCATGTTGGATCTCGAATATGCTGATTTCCACAAAACCCTGGAAAGCGATAGGGACTCCCAAAAGCGATAACCATTAGCAACTACTTAGATGTAAAAGATTTTGACGGGAGCTCATATGTATATGTATATCTATATCTATACACACACATACATATATATATATATGATATAATATTTATTTCTATTTATATTTGTATATTTATATTTATATCCATAAATTCATGTGATAATTCCTAAGCATAATACTGTGTGCATTTGTGCATTTGTAATTTTTTTACAGTCACACCACATGATAAGTTTGGTATCCCTCGGCCACCCGGCTGCCCAAGGCCCAAAAATGGAGCCGTCTGCCTGACGCTCCCTGCGCCATCCTCTCCAGTGCCGTCGCAGTGGACGACGACGACGCGGCCATTTGCATCCTGGGTGGCTGGAGCAAGATGCAGCGTGGCGACCCCTGTGTTCCCCTAGGGAACCCCTGGAAAACCTACAGGGATACCCTCTGGTAAACGTTTACAGTTTGCTATTGAAGCCGTGGCCATCAAAGTTTACCCATTAAAAACGGTGATTTCCCATAGTTTACCTATCAAAAATGGGTATTTTCCAGTTCGTTGTCTAAACGTTTACCAGAGGGTACCCTTCTTGAAGGATTTCCCGGCGCACCTGGCTCGGACTGTGGGAACTACACATTGTTATATACCCTCTGGTAAACGTTTAAATAACGAACTGGAAAATCTTCCATTTTTGATAGGTAAAGTATGGAAAATCCCAATGTTTAATGGGTAAACTATGGAAAATCCCAATTTTTAATGGGTAAAATCACCATGTTTAATGGGAAAACTCACTATAAATGGCCATGTTCAATAGCAAACTGTAAACGTTAAACAGAGGGTAGTTAGGAGCCAGTTACACATATAGGAATTTGGAAACCTTGAAACACATGGAAAGTACATGAAAGTAACAAAAAATACAGATCAAACATTTGGATTTAAGTGGTTATGTTCTTTGGTTATCAGTTATATGGGAATGGAAAAACTTCAAACATATTCAAACATGGGATGTCACCGTTCAGATCCGGGATTTCAATACCGAAGCTTAATAGAATCTAGCCATTGACAATAGAGTGTACCGTTTGAATGGACATATTTTGTTTTGGAAAGGCATGTCACCTACAAATGGAGGTAAACATGAATTTTCCATTGACATATTGATTGCTGGAGTTTTACCTGCTTTGAACGGTGATACGTTGGATTTGAATATCTTATATACAGTCAACATGGCAAAGCAAGGGCACTTCCAAACACCTGAGACAGCCAAAAAAGAAGGAACATAATTTTTGTACTGTCCCAGGGCCTAGGGTGCCTTTAAACCAAGCATGCGACTGTCTAATCTAGTTGGCGCTTGATTGATGTACTTCCGTTGGGTCACGCAGCCTCTCGATCATATTCCCCACCTGCCAGGTGAGGGTTGCTAGATTTTATCAGAGCTGTTGTCCTCCTCCTCCTCCGCCTCTGGACCTCAACCTGGGACCTTCCCAGCTCAGTGTGCACCGCTGGACCTCAACCTGGGACCTTCCCAGCTCATTGTGCACCGCTGGACCTCAACCTGGGACCTGCCCAGCTCAGTGTGCACCGCTGGACCTCAACCTGGGACCTTCCCAGCTCAGTGCGCACCGCTGGACCTCAACGGCCAGATAGAATGCCACAAGATATGTCAGATAGAATGCCAGATGGAATGCCGGATAGAATGCCAGAACATATGCCAGAAGATATGCCAGGTAGAATGCCAGAAGATATGCCAGATAGAATGCCAGATCGAATGCCAGAAGATATGTCAGATAGAATGCCAGAAGATTTGCCAGTAACAAATCGATAAATGTCATGGTGGGGATCACACGTATTTCAATCTTTCTGGTGGAACGAATCAAACACTTTTTGTGTAGGTTATGATCATTCTAAGCTTTCTCCCGTAAACCGTCCGAAGGTGAAGAAGGGGATATGGCTCAAAATATCTCACCAACGAAGCCATTCATTCTCGCTGCTGCTTGCATCCCTATTCAGCGAGTGGGTGTCGAAATCTCCCCGCGATGTCCTCAACGCAAAGCGTTACAAGATTGGCTATTTATTAAGTACACACACATATATATATATATATAACTACACACACACATATATATATACATACATATGTATCGCTATATAACTCATAGCTAGGTCTGGGATGTCTTGGAATTTCGATGATTTGAGCACTTCTCAAGGCAAAGTTGCCACGGCTATTTGCAACGCTTGTCTTTGAAGGGCCGTGATGGATGGCAAGTGTCCTCTGGGCAAGTTCCCTGGAGACGTCCAGGTGGCTGATGTCTTTTGTTGTTGTTTGTTTGGGTCTACCCTCTGGTAAACGTTTACATAGCTATGGAAAATCACTATGTTCATAGGTAAATCAAGTTTAATGATGCTATTTTCTATAGCTATGTGAGTTTACCAGAGGGCAAATGGGGATGTAGACCAACAAATGCTACCCATGGCAGCTATTTGTTTGGTGGTGTCTAAGATTGGCCATGTTGAGTGGGAACTGGGTGAACAAGTCTTCACAACCGAGACCGAGGGAAAGAATGGGTCCTACTTTTTTCAAGTGGTGCTTGTGTGGAAGCATGTTTGCCCCGCTGAAGTTTGACAAGCAAACTGAATTTTGTCCGACGTCCATTTCCCACAGGGACAACAGACAATAACCCCATTGTTTTTTTTCCCAATGTCTAGGTCGACCTTAGAGGGGCACTTTAATCCTTTAGTCTTTTGGTATCATTGGGATTATCTACGTTTACCAGCTAAGATTTTTTATTTTTTTTGCAGGGTGCCTAAGATTGGCACTGATATTGTAGATCAAGTTGCAGAAGTTTTCAGATCAAACCTAGGGACCTTGCCATCCCAATTTCATGAAACAATTCGTGTGCCATTTCATGTAACGTCATTTTTGTGGACAATGTACCATCTGGTTATGACTAACATAGCCATGGTATAGATGGCCCCAATCGAAATAGATGGTATATACCTAGCTACATAGCATGGTGGATTTTTCCATGGCAAACTGACAATGTCATAACCAGATGCTACGCCGTAGCGGTACGCCGCACACCGCATCTCCTGACCTCACCATGGAGGTGCAGCTACCACCTTAGCAGATGGACGAATCGTGGTGGGTTTCGGATGGATGGCACCTCAGCAGCGAGCATAGCGAGCTGAGTTTCTGCTGAGTTTCTGGTGAATCATCGCCTGAATGGTCAATTCTTGGGGGGGTACCCTCTGGATATGATAGCCATGGAAAATCCCTTATAAATGGAGGTTTCTAGCTGGGAAAATCATCTATAAATGGGCTATTTTCCATGGCTATGTTAAATAACCTGAGTGTAATTTTTTTTGGGGGTAATTCTTCGACATTTGGATGGGAAACGAATGAGCATAGGCTAACCAGCGGGAAGAAAAACTTGGAGGATAATTCGCCAAGAGCCATGTGGAGTGATGGCTACAGGGTGGCTGCAAACCACTCATAACCAATTTTCCCATGGGACCCTTCATCTATTTCCTAACCTGGTCGCTTGCAGGTTCACACGCGATGGTAACGTGTTAATCTCCTTGGTCTATCAGATAAGTCATGATTTATCCAACTGATAGCTGGGTTCAAACCATATTTCTGCAACAGTCTCTAATCTCCCTATTTTTGCTCAATTATTATCTCAGTCGATTTTGTTGAAGTTCTTGAGCTCCCAATTGGTCAATTATTTCACTAAACAGTTAAAGGCTTATGTGAAGAAAAACTGACGCAAATGTTGTAGTTATGTCATGTCAGTTGTAATCCTTGAACTCCAACGTGTGTCTTAGTCACCGGTTTCTCTTTTCTGAAAAACCAACTTCTAAAGGGGATAACCCACTCACCCGGGATGGCCCTATAGTTTGTAGTTAGGGGACATGGTGTAGTCAATGGGAATTTCAGGACCCTAAAATGGAGGTACTGTACCATATAAGGCCATATTTTGTGGGGATATTCTCTTACATAGGCCTGAAAAATAGGCCTTATATATGGTATGTACCTCCAATCAATCGGTTCCTGAAACGGCCATTGATGTAACCAGGGTTACTAACCAATTGCCAGTTGGATGATCTGGATGATCCATTGGTCGCTGGGAGTCCAGGAATGTGCTTCCGCTGCACCCGTGGGCAGCCGTGACTTCAAGCTGCTGCGCCGCAACGGTGGGGCGCAGCAAGCCGAGACCTCGGCGTCGCGCTTGGTGGCCATGCGAATGGAGGGGAGCCTTGCGACGTCCAAAAAAAAAGGCGGTCCAAATTGGTGCCCTGAAAAATGGATGGTTAATATATGTTAATATGAAACTGGTTGGTTGTTTGGAACCATGGAATTTTATGACTTTCCATTCAGTTGGGAATGTCATAATCCCAACTGACTATATCATATTTTTTCAGAGGGGTAGGTATACCACCAAGCAGGAAAAAGATGCCAAATTGGTGGGTTTAACGGGTAAAATTGGAATGGCCATGGATGAAAAACGAGACAAGAGGGATTTTTAACCAGCAAAACCATTGATGTCATCAAGAAACAGCGATCAATTACCCTCTGGTAAATTAACATAACTATGGAAAATCACAATTTTCAATGGGTAAATCCATTATAAATGGCCATTTTCAATAGCTATGTTAAATTACCAAAGGGTATTTGTAGAAAAGATCGGCAAGGTGAAGAAGGTCAAGGGTTCTGGGCGAACGGTGAAATAGATGAGGACACTAAAACACTTGTGCAGTGTATTCAAGATTAGCCGGCGTAGGAATTCAGACACATCAACATGTCGTGTTTAACACATCAACGCGTATATACCCTCTGGTAATTTAACATAGCTATTGAAAATTGCCATTTATAGTGTATTTACCCATTGAAACTGGTGATTTTCCATAGTTATGTTAGTTTACCAGAGGGTAGTTGGAGAAAAATGGACTAAGGACCTCACGTTACGACCTAACTGTACACGGGCTTTAAATGGGGCTTGGGCAGCTGATCCTGTGGCTTCGGTATTGGCTGAGGAAACTGCAAGTGGAAGAATTGTCAACGCTTCCCTTGAGCGTTTCGTGGAAAAATGTGGAAACATGATGCAGTTATGGCCATTAACAGTTGCAAATGGAATTATAATTCCTATAAATAAGGCCTGGTTATACATCATTATAAGCCCATTTATAACTGTTGAGGGCCATAACTGTGGAGTCAAGGGTTTCCACTGGGCGTACTGCAACTTGCTGTTTGGAAATCAGCACGCACCATACCCAGCAAAAGCGACTTTGCTGTGGGCTTACTAGATGATATACACAAACAAGACTGGTTACTGTCAGCTAACTAAGGTGGAAACAATAGCTTAATTTGTTTGGCACTGTTTTCTTTTACATTTTTTTCTTGCTGCCTTAGGGATGCCAGCTTCTACCTCAGATCATGCTCGCATATTCGCTTCTTGATTACATCGATATACCAGTGTGAGCATTAAACCATCACAAGTAAATCGTAAACACATCATAAACCATCGTTACTGCAATATCCACCAAACGTTTCTGTCATCTTTTGTTGTATTTCCTTAGCCGGCTGGGTCTGATGTGTTGGCCGCATGGAAGTTGGTTATTTTCTTGGTCAACGTAGTGGATGGGTAGACCCTCAAAGTATACCGATAAATTGGGAGTAATACAGCCAACATGTTTGACATTTGAAAATTTTCATGTGTAACCAATTTTCATGGGTACTTGGGTCCAACCAGCTGTAAATAGGGATAATTATGTTGATGCTGAGGGTAGCTGGAAATTGGGCTACATTTTCCAGTCAGATTTAAGGATTTAGTCTCCAATCCAACAATGGATAGGGATGGTGTATAGTTGGTACAAAATGCGTAAACTACTTGCATAGATAGTTTAGTGTCTGTTCGTTTTTGCCATAAATGGCGATACCTACCAATGAGCTAAAGGATATCTAAGATTGGCCATGAGTTCATCTTTGAGATGGGTCAAATTCAGCAAGCATAATAGACAGTGTACCCTCTGGTAAATTAACATAGCACACTGGAAAATCACCATTTTAATAGGTAAATCAACGAACTAAATGGCCATTTCCAATAGCTACGTTAAATTACCAGAGGGTATATTGTTCGGCCTTTGGCACCTCAAGTGTGCCGCACAGCTGAGGATTCCTTCGAAAGTTTGGGGGAGATCTTTCAAATGGGCGGCCGCTTTCTGGTGTGCATCGGCCGCGATCATGCATCTTGGAGCGGCTGATTTGGGAATGGGTTATTTCTGAACCAATAGGTGGTTAAGAATTAAATAAAAATGTTATATCGATGATTGATTATAGATAATATGCCCACTGGCTGATTTGGGCAAAAACAGATAAGTTAAAACTTGCTACCATGGGGTAATCAAACAGCATGACGGGAAATGCTGATGTCCAATGTGTCACACGCTTGTCTCTCGATTGCCCGGCGTCAGGGGATAGACATTGGGATGGCCAATGCCCGAAAAAAACACACACAGATATGTGATATGTATTTATATATATATATATAACTTTATTTGAAAAAAAGAAGGCGAACCTATGCGCTTCCCAGCATATCTATGAGATGTTCCCACTGAGTTCCTATCCGTTTGCAACATCAACCAACTGAATGTGTACTGTACTTTAATACAACTTGTTTGTTTCCTTGTAGAATCCTCTGGGAATGTAAGATAGTTATGACAAACCCACTAATCATCGTACCAAAAAAAGCATTTTTCCATAGTTATGTTAATTAGTCTGCTGAAGGGTAATACAAATGCATCTTAATATGTTTTTTTGGCAGAGGTCTATGTAAGATTGGCGATAGTTTTCAGGTTGCAAACCTGGAAACTTTAACCGGATGTTGCAGCAGCCCAAAATTCGCAAACCTGGAGCAGCCCCAAATAGGGGGGTGCCAATGGGATTCACCTTTTTGGTGCCCCCCGATGTTCAATCAACATCAATGGAGGCTATTCATCTGAGGTTGACGCTGGCAGATTGTCAACACTAATAGATTCTTCATCAGAATTGTTCATAATGAATCAAAGGATATAATGATTGATGATTTCTTAATATTTACTACTCAATTGATAAATATCATTATTTTTCATGATTGAATAAATGGCATACTATAAATCACAACATACTCATCTATTAAAACCATCTATTTCGCAATAGATTGATAGTAATTAGTAATGGCTGGTATTTCCATATGTCTATTAAGAGTGTCTATTACATCGTTACCTCCATCTTGGATATATCAATAATTGATCGTCAGAATCCGTGATTGAATGGGATAACCAATAACCATTACCGTTTGCTGATTAATCAATAGATGGTGAAATATCTTAATTTAAGTTGCACCTATGGTAATTCCACTGTGCACGATACTTGAATTCATTAATGGTTTATCTGATGTTATCTGTTAAAATTATCAACAATTAGTTGATTTGCATTTCCAACTTACCAGTATAAATGGTTGGTATAAACCATGAAAATTTTGGTGATTTATGGCATTGCTTTACTACAGTTATGGCCCTTTACCAACTATAAATGGTTATAACTGGTGAAATGGGATGAAACATTCCATAACTAGGGTTATAAGTACTTCTAACTGGTAAAGGGCCACAACTGTAAGATTACCATCTGGTAATTTAACATAGCTATGGAAAATCACCATTTTTCATGGGTAAATCCACTATTTCTATGGCCATGTTCAATAGCAAACTGTTAGTTTACCAGAGGGTATCCATGATTGATGCTTCCAGGTGCAAATGTTCGACATGGAACTTGCCTCCTGGCAGACCTGGCCTTTGCCACAGGACGTCGTCCGTGACGTGACGTTGTCCGTCGTTTCGTCGTGAACAATGGCCGCGTTTTGTCAACATGGCGATGGTAGGTGGTGATAAGAGTGAGAGCCACCAAAAGATGGTCATTTAACTCGCAAAAAATCATTGTTTAATTGGAATCTCATAGGAACGTGTGTTTTTAATACAAAGTTGTTTGGGCACATTCCCAAACCATGGATGATTTGAACAAACGTAATGTTTTTTTGTTTTTTGTTTTTTACTTCCAGAAAATGATCGATTAATACAAACTAAATTATGAATTATGGACTTAAAAAATGTCCCGCTGTATCTTCAGACCTGGCAATTCTCTCCAAATTAAACACCAGAAGTGGATGAGGGAACATTTACAGGAAACCAAGGCTTCCTGTAACACTTCCTTCAACCAGTTTAATTTCCAACAAAAAACGATATAACACGTGATTTCCCTCTAAGTCCATTGATTTTAAATACATCAAAAAAAACGATTTGAAGATCTGATTTTCTAGGTTGGATCTCCCCATTTCCACCAGGAGTTGTCTATGGACGACAGCAACTCTTGGGTCAAGCACTGCGGCAGTTGGGCCGTCGCTTTCAACGAGCTCCCGGAGAGCGGTGCGGAGAACGGTGCTGCCGGTGCTGCGTTTGGGGATGCGTGGTGAGACTCGGGGAGCTTCCGAAGCTCCAGGGTTTCATCCTTGGAGATTTTCAGGCTGACTTGGGTTTGTATAGTTATGTGGTATTTATATATATATATACAATACACATATATATATATATATATGCTTTTGTATAGTTTATATATATATATTACATTTAATATCGAATTTAGCCAATGCCATAAACCCACCATTTGGCGATGATACTGACTATCCATTGTTGTTGGGTTTGCCACATTGCTCCGCAGGGAGTGGACCCCGAACGATAGCTAAGTTTTGTTCAAAACTGCAATTCGTATAGGAGTTAATCAAACCGATCATATGGGGAGCCCTTCCTGCAAACGGCAATGCTGATTAATGCCATCCCCATACTATTAAATGCCATCAACAAGATACCCTGAGATGCTTAGATCCAAGACTGAACCAGTACATGTAATGATTTTATTTACACTCAGAATGCTGCGCCAAGTTTTGAGACAGACCCACTTGTTGTAGAGTCAGCCAGAGCTATAGCTTGCACCAGCCATTTACCAAAGCAGTGCCATTTTGCCGGGCAACTTCCAGTTGTTTCCCACTATCCCCCAGACTTGGCCACAGTACTGCCATAACCAACAGGTTTTTGTCTTGGAAACATGCTTCTTTGTGTGTTTTCACCCTGACTTTAAAGAATGCTAAGTGGTTGTTTGCACCGGTGGCACTGGGAAAAAAAAACCTCCTGGGTTTCGGCCTGTTGTTTCGTTGTTCCATCACTCTTTGAGTGATTTTCGTGGCACCACATGTGTCCACTTGGGTGGCCGCCCTTTTTCGGCGCTCATGTGGTCCAAAGAGACCTCAGGTGTGCGCCAGAAAGATTCCTGCATAGAAACATGTTTGTTTTTTGTCATACAAAAAACGAGTCAAAAGTGGAATTGGCCAAAATCTAGAAATTCCACTTCAATTTAGAAATCAATCAATGTAATGTCATGGTTTGATGGCATTTTTTTGAAATCTAGAATCTAGACATTCATGTAATTGAATGACATGGTTTGATGGCAAGTGTCAGAGGATAGACCTTTGGGTGCGGATGCTTCTATCATTTTCTCGGAACAGAATGTCTACAGATTTGATGGATTATCCTGGTGATTTCCGTTCTTGGGGACACATCCCAGATAGTAAGTGGTCACCTGGTCGACAACCATATAGCGCAACCGAATTATAGTGATGGACAATTAATTAGACCATCATACATTTGCTGCTGTTTTTTAAAGCTTCACGGCAAAACTGATCAAAGCGTGCACTTAGAGCATGAGATTAATGACATCCAGAAATTATACACTTGGAACATATCTATATGCTTCGGGCACCATAGATGTTCTAAGTGATTGTCCGCCAACCTAATACAAATTGAACTCAGAGTGAGGGGTCTCCAGTAATTTGCATCTTATGTTGATACAGTTTGAGAAATATTTATATATATATATATGTTTAATATATAAGAATACATGAACTGATCTATGCTTGATTCCCTGCACAAAAAGCACACTTAGAACACATGGCTCCACTTGGCAATATTTCTTGAAGATGCTCGTAATGTAACTATCCCAAAAGCAATGGTTTTATGTTCTAAGTTCTTAGCAAAATTGCTTATGTTCACATGTTCCGAGGGTGGGTTGGTTTTCATTTGTTCATTTTTCATGTTCTAAGTTATAAATTGTCGCTATGTGTTTATGCATATATATATATGTATATATATATATATGTATACATATATATATATATGTATACATATATATATACATATATATATGTGTGTATGTAATGTTTGTAAGGGAATGTGATGGAATGCAATGTGATGTATGCATGCATTTGCATGCATGCATGTATGCATGTGTATATATATATATATATACTTAAATAGCGTTATAAAATAAAATGTATACATGCAGTCCTGGCAGGCTGCAGCGAAGGCAGCCAGCGCGGGCCTCAGCGATCAAGCTTCGTGGATCTCTGGCCTGAAACAACGTCCTTAACATGTTGTTTTCTTTAGTGAGATTGGCTTAGGTCCTTAGATGGTTATTTTTTCTTGATTCCTATGATTTTACGGCGATTTATCATGTTCATTTGATTATTCTGAAATCCATGTCATGTGTTATTTTTCTGGTTTGATCTCTTTTTTCTTCTGGTAAGCAACCAGAGTCTCAGACTGACTTTCCAAACAAGTGGGATTTATCATCCGTGAATCAAACATTTACAAGGTGGTGCCCCAGTTCGGAATCGCTAAGTTGGTGAACATAACTCCAATTTCACAATGGGTGCATGGTAGATATTAATCTACACTATTCCTATGAATAACTATGCAATGCTTTATGGCAGATATAACTATACTATTCCTATGGTTTATAAACCAACTTATAACTGGGGGAGCACCACCGTACAGGGGAGATTCACCATGTTTTTTTCTACGAACACCATCGGGAATCGTCTCACGTTTGTGGCCAGCCAAATTCGTAAGGGTGCATTATTTTTTGACCAACCAAAAACGGTGCAGTTGACCATAATAACCATTAAAACGTGTTTTCAAACAGGAAGACATAAATTGTTAACTTGCGCTCTAATGACATGATGTCAAACCGAGTTCGATTCAAAGAGTTATTTTGGAACTGTCCATTTCTTCGATGTGCACTCAAAATGGGCTTCTCGGCGTTAAACGTTGCAACAGCTATGGCCCAACTAACAGTGTTATGGGTTTATAGTGATATATATATATATATATAACCAACTATAGTTGAAGGAACTATATGTCCATTTATCACTGTTAATGGCCATAACTACACCCAAAAAAACTAAGATTGACCCTACCATCAGCAACCCATCAGGTGTCCCTGCAATGCCACCACCGCCTGCACTGACCAGCCAGGAGCTGGCGGCTTGGGGAACGACCATTTTTAACAGGTAAATCATCAAACAACATCTATTTTCTACGGGCCATTTTCCATGGCTATGTTAAGTAACCAGAGGGTAGCAGTTTTATTTATATAATGGTTTATGATAGGGTCGAATTTTGATGGATTTTGTCCGTATCTGGCACCAAGCGTGCCATTTGATTTGCATATCAGTGTTTATGCAATGATGCTCTTCTAGCTGATATGTCCTTTCCTCGTTGGGAAGAATCACCTTGTTTGCCTCTCTACGGTTGATCGGAAGAAAAAACTGGGTAAACCTTCGATAGGTACGTTGATGGTTCAATCTTTGCTGCAAGTTTATGTCTAACAATCAAATAAATTTCAACCAAAAAAGTTCAATAGTTGGCTAGTTCAACATGTTGCACACCGTCCGTACCAAGCAACTAAAACATACTAAGGGGTGGATCGGATTGGAATGGCCATAGTACGGTGTCGAATCACCACTGGCCACCCTGAGGAGCAGAAGAAAGCGGAAGAGCTGCTAAAATCCTGGGAAGGCATCGCGTTTCGGCACGCGCGCTGGCTCCATGGCTCGAGCTCTTTTTAGGATTTTTAGGGAAAACCGGAAAGCGCCACGGTACAATGTGGCGCTCCAGTTGTAAATTGGTTTGTAAGTTATATTTTAAGCTGTTTAACATTTGTTTAAACTAGTTCGATATATCTATCACAAGTCCTAGTTACTGGACTTCGAAACCAACTTAGCTATCTTGGGGACACGACCTTGTAGATTAGTTACTGCTTACTGGTAGCTTGCTGGTAGATTACTGTAGCTACTGGGAGGTTGGTTGGTGGTTTTGTTTGTTTAGCATCGTGATGATCCAGATATCTCATACTCCACTCAACAGCAACGTTCTCAAGCAGCAAAGCTTACTCACGTTTTCAGTTAGGAAGCTGCACATTTTGCATTGTTGACCATCCAACTCATCCATATAAAGGTGTTTATGCACCTGCAGGCCCTTAGCTAAGATCCTACGGTCGGGACAGCAGAGTATTGAGGACAAGCCATGGATTTACGTCTGATGTGACATGTGTATACTTGTATAAGCTCCAAGTGAATCTTACTATACGAAACTTTACTAAAAAATCTTGAAAAACTAGATGCGTGATTCTAACAATTCTAGCGATTCTAGTGTCTAGTTGAATAGATCAACTTCAAAAAACCTTACGTCCTTTCTTCAAGGTGTATCTTTTACTTATAGCGCGAGGCCGCTACGATGGCCTCACCAAGACGGTGAAGGTGATGTCATGGGCGACATGGCGACATGTAGCCAGGGGTAAACTGTAAAAAATGTGAAGCCATGGGGAAATCCTGGGATAATGATCTACACATGGTGGATTTTCATGGATTTTCCAAATCTATGTTAGTTTATAGAAGGGTAGTTGAGTGAAAAACTCAAATTTAAATCATGGGTTAAATATTGGGTAAATACTTATATAATCTTATATTTTTTTCCTGGTGCCTTAACGGTGCAATACATACAGGTCATTCAACAGATCGCGATGGTATAATCCTGGGAAATTTGTCATGGATTGGGGTAGATGCCAACCAGCCTTAAACAACATGCACGGTATGTAACATTTGGCCATGAATAGACTGTTTTTTTCAATGGATTGGTTTAGTCGGGAAAATCTTCACCGGAAACCATGGATTTTCCCATTAAATCCATGAAATCCATAAGTTTTCCGGTGAAAATTTTCCCGACTAAACCAATCCAGTGAGATTTAATCAACCCGGCGCCAGTGGTTCTGCCAGTCGTTTCATGTTGGTTGATCATCGCCTCCTGCAGCCAGGAATGATATATAGATACAGCCGCCTGGTGATATTCCCAGTCTATCCTTACCTTTGGTTGGTTCATTAAGAAACCTGAAACCTGTGACTAAAATCGACTTCAAAAAACCGTCACCACACCTGGGGACCTGGGATTGTGTGGAAATTAGGCACACCCAAATCCCATTGTTTATCATCATGTTCACGTTCCCAAAATGAAAAAAAACACATTTGGCTCATCATCCCATGTTTTGCGGCACTTTCAATAAAATTCAATCAGATTCGAAAGCGAACTATAGTAAGTTATATCTACCATAAACCATAGCGAGTTATTGGAGTTATGTGGCCACTGAACGCCATCACAAATCAGCAACGAAAATCCCTTTGAAACTCCCATTTTCCCATGGTTTTCCTATGGGTTTTCCCATGGTTTTCCTATGTTTTCCCATGGTTTTCCTATGGTTTTCCTGTGGTTTTCCCATGGACTTGGCTGATGAAACCCCCATTGATGCTGGTGAAATCACCAGGGGCACCTTTGTGGATCCGCTCAGCGCAGGCAGCGGCGGACAAGGCCTTGGAGATCGACCAGGAGTACAGCTCCATCGCAGAGAAGGTCCAGGCGTGGGTCGGTTTCCGGACCGGGCCAATCCATGGGAAAATCCGTGAAAATCATCTTACTGGCGCTAAACGCAGGGAATTTTCGGGAATGATCCACTGGCTAACTATCAAGCAGATCATCCCAGCAACCCCCAGCAACCCATCCAGCAACCCTACGTAAAACGTACCAGTAAGTCATGGAACATATTGGAACATTAGTGCGTAAATGGATGTAAATGGATGTAAATGGATGTAAATGGATGTAAATGGATGTAAATGGATGTAAATTCAGAGAACCAAATCAGCAGGGCTTCCAGCGTAGCAGGGCTATGGGTGGTGAAACACACTTTTTCCACCCGAGCACTGATACAAAACAAGAAACAGCCGTTATGTGCGAAAGTACTTGTTCCGTGGTCATGGCAGATGCCCATTTATAATTAGGGCGGGAAAAACAAATCTTGCTTCCCTTAGGCTCACTTTTCTGCTTAGTTTCAACTTTTTTGGAATGTGTAGAATGAGAAGAGGCCTCGGACGGTGCAAGGTAAATGATGGTGGACACAACGTTTGGGGGTCATTAGGCCATCGTCGTCCGCGGGTGTCTTCGAGTCGGCTATGAACCAGCTAGTTTTTGGCATTGTTCCCGACAGAAGTGGAACAGAAGACAGCGCGGCAAGCTCAGCAGTATATAAATGTATACTATGTTCATCTATGTTCATTGATCATGTGGCTGTCCGTGTGTGAGGCCCTGAAAAGGTTTTTAAGTTTTATCTTTCTAGGTGCTGGGAGAAAGGCTTTATTTCTTGCCATCAGCATGTGACGATTTCTTCTTTTGAAAGATTCTTCTTCTCCCGGTGAAAGGATTCCTCCTTCCCGGCGCCGGGTTGGGAGGATTCTCTTTTTCCCGGCGCCGGGTCTCGCTCCCGGCGCCGGGTCTCCATCCCGGCGCCGGCTCTCCTCCCGGCGCCGGCTGAAGCCTTCCTCCTTTCCCAGCGCGGGTGGAAGCTTTCTTCTCTTGCTGGAAGAAAGACCAGCAACCGCGGTGACATACAGTATGTTTTTTGCTGAGCTCAGGGCGTCAAAGTCTTCATTCCCATTCTAACGGCGCCAGGGTGACGAGGAGCGCGCTTCGATTCAACAATGACACCCGGATACTCGAAATTCAAGGCGCAGATCAGCTTTAGCGTGGAGAGATGTATTTCGGCCATGAGATGGAGAATAATTAAGGAACAGCAACGCTGCTGACTGTTGCTAGCTTTCCGCTTCCGCGCCTACACACCCGCCCTATAGGTTTCTATGGAGCCTCCTGCTATGTCGGCAGCAGACGGACGCCTATCCTGCCATTTTGAAAATGTATGTATGTATATCTGGTAAGAGACATGTACGCTTTTAAATATTCCCTCACAGTCGCACCTGCACCAAGACGGGGATGAAATAAATTCCGGCCATTGCAGGCACCAGGCGCCAATTTTCAGTGCAAATTTTCATTTTTGAAAACGTACGAAATCACCTCGCACAGCCCCGATGGCTTGGCTCCACCCACTGCCCCGCTCAAGGGGCTAGCGGCGGCCTTCCTCCGAATGCCCCGTTCAAGTTCCTTACTCGTACAAGATTCAAATCTTCCTCCCAAAGCCCCGAACGAACCATTTCCACCCAAAGCCCCGATGAAACCATTCCACCCAAAGCCCCGATGAAAAATTACACGCAAAAACGGAAAAAAAAAACAGCAAAAAAACGTGTTTTTCTCGTTTCTGGAAAGGGCCTAGGTGCTTCCCAAGTCTCAGCTGAAGGGCCCGCAGCAAGGACTTGCTTGAAAACCCCAAAAGACTGGATGGCGGCATGAAGCAATCTTGAATACTACTTCTACTACATCGGCACTAATGCAAGCCTAAAAGGCTTGAGATCATGGGGGTTTCCTCATTCCATCCGGTTCTGCTTCTTGCATCAACGCGTCTGCCAGGCATATATGGAAGCAATGCAGAAACAGACTCTGGTCCCTGTTCTGTTCGCGTTTGAGACATGCAAAGTTCAAGGTCCATCGTAGCAATGCTCTTTTTCAACCAGCGTTGTGCAAAGCTTTGACACCCAAGCCGCTGCTCCTGTTTGCTCTTTGCTGTGGCCTCTGCCTTTCTAGGGCTGGCCTGTTTTAATTTCCCGCTTAGCAGGCTTAGCAAATGAAAATGGAATTGGTAGTGTTCTGCAAGCCGTGCTTGAAACAGCTACAGGACTGAGCATGAGGGTTGAAGGAGAGGGCATTGCTGCAGCTTGCTGCTCCCAGTGGCTTGGGCGTGCCTTGACGGCAAGCTTCCCCAAGTTGAGAGCTTTCCCCATGAAGGCAAGGATTCGAACGCCCGTGGTGAGTTGCCATCTTGACGAAGGCAACTGCCGCTAATGCTCTATAGTGTTGCCTGCGTTAGCCTTCTCCGCGGCGTGCCCAGCGCGGGGTCGACTTTGAAATATGGCAAAGGGCGTTTCGCATGCTACTGGCCTGGTTCTCGTCGCAGGAATTCAAGGCAACATTGCGAAAGAAACAGGTGGCCACTGAGATCAGGTTGTGCATACGGTTTCATACATGTTGATTTTCACAGGTACATTCTCAGGTACATGCTGTTGAAGTAGCCCCCCAAGGACAAGAAGTGCCCAAGCGAAGGCTAAGGATTTGCTAGTGCTGAATTGCATGGGTCTGTCCTTTATTGGCCATTGCTTGTCATAAAACAAACTTACATTGCAATAGCAGAGGTTGTGGTTGAACCAAACTACATGGGGTCTTGAAATGTGTTCCGGTAGAAGATTCAGTGAACGTTTGCAAGGCTATTTAATCAGAAATATCTGTTCAATGTAGCTAGGTGGGAAACCCCCCCCCCAGCCCCGCTCCACCCAGTGCCCTGCAAATTCTTTCCTCCAAGTAAATGGATGTAAATGGATGTATAGATGGGAAATTCATGGATTAAGGGAAACATTGTAACCGGAAAGCCCCATATGGCAAAATCGATGGTTTCCGGTGAAGATTTTCCCGACTAAACCAATCCATTGAGAAATTCGTAAATGGTGAAAGTTAGCAAGGGATATGAAGTTCAACCAGATGGGAAAGGACCGACATTATACTGTTGCTATATCTATTGTTAATATTAATATTGCGGAGATACATGTTTTTATGATGGAAATTATGATGGGATCAACGAACAGCCGAAGATTGCAAGCTGTGTTTGTTTCCTCCGTTTAGTACCTAAGATATTGAATAATATAATAGCCATGCATGTAAGCAAATCGATGCGAATTAGGAGCAATGGCCCCACATTGCGATGGATTGCCATAACTGAATCACTTACGATTGCCCTTGAAGTGAAAGGATGTGAAGGTGAAAAAACCTAGGGCACAAAGCTAGTTCCCAGCAAACAACCCTGGCAGTGCACAATCCACCAGGTCTTCGCTGAGTAAATTCTTTGCAAATTGTAGGCTTTCCTGGCTGCCAGGTTTGATTCTCCAAGCATCCAGTTGTTGATGTTTGATCCCTAATGACATGCTATGATTCTCCCAATTATCGACATGTGGGTACTTCAGTTGGGTTGACACCCCACAATGTGGTGCCTCCCAGTTATAAGTTGGTTTATAAACCCTAGTAAGTATAGATATATCTACCATAATCCTTAGTTGGAGTTATTAACCAACTTAGCTAACTATGGGGCACCACCTTGCAGGTCCCACTGTCTCTTAAGAGAAATGTCCAGCGCTGCGCAGAGGTTTTAAAGAATGAGCACGATGAATTGTGGTCCCTGGGCCCTTCAAGAGGGCAACCTGTTGGGTAGATGTGGGCATGTGGATCGAGAGCTTTTTATGAGCTATCATATTTTGTTGGAACTGGGGTTGGCTTCCATTATGTATATACAGTATATATCGCTTTGAAAAATCAAGACTTAAGATATTTTTCAGTATAATGGGCATCGCATTTTAATGGATTTAATGTGTTTCACTTAGAAATCCATTGCGTTTACCATTTGGTTATTTAACATAGCCATGGACAATCACCAATTTTAACAGGTAAACCATCTATAAATGGACCATTTTCCATGGCTATAGTAAATAACCAGAGGGTAATGGTCATTTAATGGTCATCGCGCGGTTTGCGGACCATAGCGCTGACTAAGTCGATGGATTCTGTACCTGGAACAGGTACGGCATATGCCAACCAGATCCCAACAGGAGCCACTCAAATTGGAGGTACCTACCATATATAAATTAAAGCCTATGTAAGGGCTATGTAAGGGGATATACGCCCAAAATATGGCCTTATATGGTACAGTACCTCCATTTTAGGATCCTGGAATGACCAGAATGACATTGATCAAATCAGAAATTCATTTTCCAAAGTAATGTTGAAACATCGATTCAGAAAATCCCTGTCTCTCAACCCTCAGTTTTAGTATGTTTTAAGCCACGGCCGGTGGTGTCCCCCCAGTGGAAAAGGCATCGTTGGTTCGTAAAGCACATGAACTGCCGTGAATTTCGCTAGCAGACTCCTAGCTGTTTTCACGTTTCGCATAGATCAAATCTTAGTTATGTTAGGTATGTTATCTTAGATTCATGAAATCATAACTAGTCATATAATGTTATATTACTAACCTTTCACAACTTCCTGATGCATGATGGTAATATTGATGGTGGTGGTGATGATGTGATGATGATGATGATGATGATGGTGGGGATATATATATATATATATAACTTAGTTACCAACAGATTTATACCCAACATCTATCTTCACCCACTGATATTGCCCTGTATGACCGCCATTGTCCCAGGCGAAAAGAAGAAGCGGCGGAGCAGTCCCTGCAGCTGATCCATGACCAGCAGGATGTCTTTGCCACCGGCTTTTTCGGAAAAAAAAAGGTGAGTTTCAAGGGAAATTCATGGAAAATCAATGGGAAATTCATGGGAAAATCATGGGACATTCATGGGAAATTCATGGGAAATTCATGGGAAAACCATGGGAAATTCATGGGAAATTCATGGGAAATTCATGGGAATGGGGTGTTCCACTGCGCTTGGCGAACATAAGTCCAATTTCACTGAGACTTATGGTTACTTATGGTCGGTATATCTACAGTTGGTGAAGAAGTAGGGGATTAACCACTTCCCAAGTGATTCTACGTGGGTTATTAATCACCCAGACCTCCCGAAGTAATTTAGATATTCATGATCTCACCTAACGGTTAACCTTCCTGAGTGCGGGGGATTACTAGTCCTTGACATTAGCGAGTTCTTATGTCCATAGCCTTCCTAGTCATTAAACACGTCCTAAGTGAGATGAAGCGTTAATGTGGAATTCAGCCATTGCCATAAACAACTACCATTCGGATCGGGGATGAACTATACTACCCATTTATTGTATGGCAATTCTTTTTTTTTAATGGCATTGGGTTTACCACATCTACCACTCTCTAAGCGAGATGATCCTTTATTCGTTTTCGGTGAGTGGAGAACCGAGCCCTTCGAAGTTGAGGATTTTTACTGGGAAACCTGGGAAAATGCGGGTACAACTCCTACCAACACCTATAAACCAGTAAAACAACGGACCGTTGACCATCCAGAATTGTTTTGCATGAGGATGCCAACCATTGACAAGGATGCCAACCATTGACACAGCCTATCAATCATTGAGAAAACGACAACCACTATCCAGTTGTTAGGAGGGAACGTTTAGGAGCTATCGATATCCATGTACTGAGTATCCCACGCATCAAGAGACAACAAACATCGTAAATCTTCAACATTGGACAGATAGTTTACCTGGATGGTCATTGATTTAGCAATCATCATCCAATATCATCCACATATCATCCACATTCAATCAGTTTGTTTAAGGGAAACAAAAATACAGGAAATCCCTACAGGATGGTGTCCCCCAGTTACAAGTTGGTTTAGTTTCACCCCTGAACTAGTTCGTTATAACTACCAGAAACCAAAGTTCATTCAGACACTGATTTCATGCGAAAGCTATCGACTGGGGGGGGGCCATCCTGTATAGTTCATGGGGAAACCATACTTTGTCTCCAGCATTTTTTCCTATATTTATATATATATATATAGATATTATAGATAATGTTCAATGTTTCCATTATTTCTCATCCAGTCATCCCATTGTTATCCCATTATTATATATTATTATCCCATGGTTATCCTCTGGTAAACGTTTACATAACAATGGAAAATCACCATTTTGAATGGGTAAACTATGGAAAATCACCATTTTGAATGGGAAAACTATGGAACATCACCATTTCGAATGGGGAAACTATGGAACATCACCATTTTGAATGGGAAAACTCACTATAAACGGGAAAAACCCATGGGGAAAAGTCATGGGTTTCACCGTTGAAGATCTCCTACCCTAGAGGAGCTGCTGTCAGATTTGTTGGGCCACTTGGAGATAGAGTTGGACCTGGGATCGTCGGGGGCACCCAGCGTTGCCACGAATCTTTGGGGAAGAAAAAAGGTGAACATTTCAAAAGGTGGATGTAGTAGCGCGGATCCAACCACCAAGAATTTCTGGGGGATCATATTTCTTTATGACGTTTCTTTTTTTGGGGGTGTTGCGATGAGGATGCGTGAGCCAAATTTACCTTGTTTCATCATGGTTGAGCAGGTAAATGCGCCCTCAATCTAATGGAAACCTGACATCCTTTGATAAACGATTTGTCAACATGGAGACACAATACCCCACCGACTCTCGTAGTCCGACGTTTCCATTTGATTGAATTTGCGGATGATGTTCCCTTCTGGGGATTTTGTTTATATGATTGTTTGTGAGTAAACTAGTATAGATACAATGTGAGGCCCCCCAAGATAGCTAAGTTGGTTTATAGTTCCAATTTCACAATGGTTTATGGTACTTATAACGAACTAGTTACTGGGGCGAACCTAAACCAACGTTCACATCACTGGGGGGCCTCACATTGTATGGAACATCCGCCATGAAAGTAGATCATGTCCTCTGGAAAGCCGTCTTGGATTTCCAAAAAGCAGGACAGCCAAGAAGTCCAGAAGCTCAACCAGGTGATTTGGGACGGGATTTTTTTTTGATGCAAAAAATGGTGGAATAGTACTGAATAGCTGGTTGGTGGTTTGGAACATGTTTTATTTTCCCTTTCATATATGGGATGTCATCCTTCCCATTGACTTTCTTTTTTTCAGAGGGGTTGAAACCACCAACCAGGTAGCCTTTGTTTTTGTTTTTAATCCTGGCTGTGGACAATCACCATTTTAGTAAGTAGGTGAATCACCTGGAAATTGCCTGTTTCCCTAGCTATGTTAAATTACCACAGGGTAGTATTACTATCTGAAGATAGGTGTGCTTGGAAATGGGGCATAGAGAAAAACAATTGCTTGCATGTGATAGGGAAAATGATTACTGTATAGACTCTAGGATTTGGGGTGCCTTATTTTCAAGTGGACCCAGATTGTTCAGGGTTACCATTTGGCAATATTAATAAGGATTACCCGTGTTCAATCGGTGATGCAGGTGAGATCAGGTAAGGTAATTTATCGAAATAATTTTGCATTTTCCTTTTTAGCTATGTTAAAACACCTGATGGCAAACGGTGTTATACAATCTTATGAATCTTATGTTGTTCCCCAATGGAAAATCCACTACTTGGGGAAACTATATGGAGTATTTTTTATTTGCTTGAGGGTTCCTTAAGCAAATCCAAGCAATCTTATCGATTGACAAACTGTCTTAGATCCAACGGTCAATCTTAGATGGGTAGAAACTAATCCTTTAGTCTTTTGATATCAATGGGATTATCTACTCACCAGCTAAGTTTTTTTTTTGGCAGGGTATCTAAGTTTGGCACTGCAGACATGAGATTTATGGGGCATCGCAGGCTCCTTGGGACAGAGAGGGCCCAGCCCGGCTCCCTACCCTCGCAGGTTGGAGGAGCGTTCCTCAAGTCTACATCTTCAGCTGGATGAATTGACCCGTCAGGCAGATCTGTTTCGGTGGAGTGGGGCAACCATTACAGTAAAAACTTCATAGAACTCCCATTTTACTATCCAAAATCACGTTATAAATCGTATAAAATCACCATTTTACTATCCAACATCATTAATTATTGTTCTGTTACAATATGTTATTAAATCCAAATATTGTTAGTTATACCCCGAAGTGATGAGCTCATGCCAGCAATCATGGGTCAATACAGTAAGACCTGGAAGCCATTGAAAACGCAGATGCCCCGTGGAGCAACGAGCAACGAACAGATGTTTCTCGACCAAAGAAGACTCACAACCAAAGAATGTGGTTTTTTTTTTTTATTGTGAATGCACTGTGGATTTGATTATAGAATCTCAAGTCATGATTGAGATGTTTTGTTTTTTTACTATTGTGGATGGACTGTGATGCAGCCATCATTTAGGGAAGGGGGCAGAATGAAGTCATCATAATTGTGATGGATTATGATATCGCAGGCTTGTTGGTAACTCATCCCAACAAATCCCAACATAGACTCCTTGGTAGATTCTAATTCTAACATATTTACCCTTTGGTAATTTGAACATACTTTTAATTTTACTGGAGAGTAACTTCCCGGGTTCAGTTGGCATCTTTGAAGATTTGGAAGGGACCACTGGTCGGTTGAAAAAGCAAAGGGATCATCCCGGTTCACAACCAATTCGTAAATGATGATAAATGGTATGCCAGTCCTCAGTCCTTCCATTTTTACCAGCACTCAAACATGGCAATTGAACATCCACGATTTATAGATGTTGTTTTTTTCCATGTAATCCTCCATTCTCATGGAGGATTCTTCCATATTTTCGCATGATTGTCTTATGATTTTACCATTGATTAAAACCTTCATTTATAGTTAATTTCCCACTACCAGAGGGTACCTAACTTGTTTCGATTTGGGCACAGGCGCAGCATTTGACTGAGCTCATTGGAAGCCAGGCCCGGGTGGCTCTAGACTGGTAAAGCTCAGTGATAGTCACGCTTTGAGGTTTTTAAAACCTAGCCTTAGTCATGCTTGCTGTGATCATGATCTAAGTTCGAAAAAATAACATACACCTTTCACTGTAACGTCGGTTTGGGGAAATGACCCGGGACCCGAGTGGTAGAAGTTGGACAGCAGGGGCATGGTGTATCATTGGGTGTACTACGGTGTACTTTTTGTCGAATTTGGTCTTTGCGTGCCGTGGCATGTCTTAGACAGTTCAATTCTAGTTTCGCGTTTTCGATCATCACCTAATTTGTTTGGGTCCTATGTGGACTGAATAGTTTTCTGAACTCATGGGGAAGACCATGGAGTGACGGGCATTGCTGAGTTTTCCAGATGGTGCCCAGGTCGTGACATTATACCTGGGACCTTTCATATGTTTGGGAGGAGGTTGGTAATCACTCACCGCTAATCCTTTCCCTCCAAAAAAGAAGGGCATTCCTGAGTACAACAACATTCCGACAACATGTCACACATGTTCAAACTTTCAGGTGTTCCACAATAATGCAAACAAACACAACAAACAGCAGATGAACCTTTGCCACAAAAGACCCCACGGTAATTTAATATAGCTATGGATAGTGGAGGAGAATTGACCATTTCATGGATAATTTTATAAACATGATACTTGTCCACAGCAAACTGTCAAATTGCCAGCGGGTATATATTATATCATCATTATATCTACCATTTATACCCTATGGATCCAAACACGTTCTGAGAAGGTACTTGACCCCCTAAATCACACCCCAACAACTTTCTAAGAAGGTACGGCTGGATCTATAGAATTGATGATATAATTAGAACATTAAAACATACCCTCTGGTTATTTAACATAGCCATGGAAAATTGCCCATTTATACATGACCATTTATAGGGGGTTTTCCATGGCTATGTTAGTCATAACCAGATGGTAAAACAATTTAAGACCTCCATTTGTAGAGGGATAGGCTCATTCCACAACATTCCACTTATAAACCATTATAAACCACGACTATAAACCACTATAAACCATTTAAAATCATTTAAGACCTCCATTTTTTGAGGGATAGGCGCCACGACTTTCTGACCATGGCCCCAGGCGAACCATGATCCCATCGAGCAGATGGCACATCTGCTTGCAGCGCATCAGAGCGAGTTGGATGCCGTGCAGGTGCCGGTGACCCCGGTGACCCCGGTGGCCCGGCTGCTTGCCATGGATTCCATGGCGGTTTTTTGTTGGCAAAAAACCCTGGGAAATCCATGCGTTGATCTCGGAAAATGGTGATTTAATGAGGTCTTATGGTGGTTTAATGGAATTTAATGGGATACTTACCCTCTGGTAAACGTTTAGATCACGAACTGGAAGAAATCCACCATTTTTCATAGGAAAATTCACTATAAATGGCCATTTTCAATAGCTATGTTTGTTTACCAGAGGGTAACTATGGCTGATTTTCGATAATTACTATAGATGGTCAACTTTCCTATAGAAAGTAGCAATGTGGATTTGACATACTGCGGATGGTTGCGAAATCCTGCATCACTGAACGGATGGTTGAAACATGTTGAAACTTGAAACCCTATCAATACTGGGATGTTTACCAGCGTTTTCAGCTGGTGCAGGATTTCGCAACCATCCACAGTATGGGGGAATAAGCATCAAATTGCAATTTAGATGGGGATTGAATGATCAAAACAACACATCAAAGCATATTGAGATTCAACGTGGCCATTTATAGTTGATTTTCCCATTAAACATGGTGATTTTCCATAGTTATGTTAGATTACCAGAGTGTAACATGATTCAAAACCATTTGCTTGACGTTTTTGGCACACTTTCCAGTGGAATCACCACAGGCAAGCTGGCCCTTTGGCGATACCTACTGTGGATGGGTCAGCGAAAACCAGTTAGATGGTAAACATCCCATTATAAACATCCCATTATTTATAGCTGGTTGGTGGTTTGGAACATGTTTAATTTTCCATAATATATGGGGCAATCCTTCCCATTGACTAATATTTTTCAGAGGGGTAGGTCAACCGCCAACCAGATAGGGTTTCAATTTTCAACCATCCGTTTGGTGGTTTATCGGATTTCGCTAGCCCATCCACAGTATGTTTTGACCCATATCCAATTCTTGCATGGGCATTGACTTGGTTCAATCTCAGTAATCTCGCGGCATTCATTGGGGACATTTGCCGAGACAAATCGTCAAGGGATAAGCTTCGGATAAACACACACCACCGACACAACGCGTGTCAAGTGCTGCCACGACCCATCAGTTGTTAGAAATGTCCAAGTGGCCGCAGCACGTTCAGTTTAGCCATTTCATTCCCAACTTGAGGGTGCAGTTCCATCTGTAAGCAGAGAATAGTGGATATACAACCATAGTTATTAGTGGATTACAGGGGTTATGTCTCAACCTATGGAGGTTACCAGCATTGTTATGTCCAGTTTTTTTAAAAAAAACTGCAAGCCCAACAATGCACTCAAGTCTCTTGTTCCAGTGACTTGTCAGGTAAACTACCATAGCTATGGAACATCACCATTTTTCACAGGTAAATCATCCATGAAATAGGCAATTGCTTCATTAGTTATATTACCAGTCAGAGGGTAACTCCAATTTCACTACATTATTTTTTTTGGCCCATTTACTAGTTCGATATATCTATCACAGGTCCTAGTCATTGGACTTATGTTCACCGCTTAGCAAACGAACGGGGGCACCACATTGTAGGGTTTCCTCATGGGTTTTCCACATCTAAGTCCTATAAACATCCCATGAAAACCCCATCAATCCCATTCAACCCCGTGAATTCCCCGGAGTTGATGGTAAACCAAAACTCACCCACCATTTGTCATCGCAGGAGAGGCTTAATGTCTCCGAGAAGCAGCTGAAATTGCAGGAGGCGATCTGGGCGACAGCAAGTTGGCGAAGTCGGTGACTGCTACCCCCTTTGTTAAATTTTACACAACTACAATGTGAGGGTTCCCCCAGTGATGTTAGTTGGTTTATAAACCCTATGAACTATAGCTATAAGGCTATAAGTGTCATAAAACCACATCTACCTATAGTTACAAATGTCATAAACATTCATAAACCATAGTGATATTGAAGTTATGTTCACCAACTCAGCTTTTGTTGGGGGGGGCCGCCTTGTATCTGGGCAAATAAAATCACGACCTCACTGTGACCGAACCCTGGAACCATGGTTAGTAAGGGAAATCATCCCCCACATGACTACAAGTTTCAAATTGGTTAAATATCATAATTCACGCAGATAACTATGGAAAGCCACTATTTAGAGAGGTAAATCATCGAATTAAATGATCCATTTTCCTTTGCAAACTGTTAGTTTACTGGAGGGTAGTTAATATATTAATATGGAACTTATCCCAAACTCGTTGGTGGTTTGATATGTTTGCCTATTTTTCTCTCATGTTCATTCGTACTATGGTGATGATCCGAGATGACTCATATTCTTTGTTGGCGCCATCAATCAGTCAAGATATGGGTGTGTCTGAAAATGTGGTATATCCACAACAGGGTCATTTTATATATTTTATGGGAAAATGGGTTCCATGCCCGTGATTTGACGGGAGGATGCGCAAGGCTCTCCTGCGAAAAGGCAGTGTTTGCAGTTTTGAAGATCCGTTCTTGCACTTGGACATGCTTGATGTCACTTGACCTTTAGTGCATTGATGTCCTCGATGTGAGGCTTACGGCTTTTAAGCGTTTTCTTCAGTTGAATCACAGCGGATACTTGAAGAAGCAGATTCGTGATGAACTGCTCTTCGCATCTTGCCGTGGTTTGGATTATACGAGGGCTGCATTCAGTAAAGGTTTCCACGGATTCAAAGAAGGCGCTACAGGAGCGAAAGCGGCTGGTCTTTGGCATCTCAGATGGCCGAACCTCAAAGCTAGCTAGGCCGGGCCTAGCGTTCGAGCCATCTTGCCGCAGAAGCGGCGGGGCGTGCACAGCAGAAGGCGCTCACAAGACCCCCGGCCTTCAGGATGGTGGCTACTGCGGTTGAAAACAGGTGCTAGCAGTTTGCATTACTTCAAAGTCTCTTGGGGATTTTGCGGGTTTCATGCAGTATGGGGCCACTTTGCTTTTTCAAAAACCATGCAAGGCAGAAACAGTTGAACTTGCAGCTATTGTTGTATAGCTTGTCACTCAAGCGATGCCAACAACTTGACAAGTGTCATGCCGGACAGTTAAATCCAGAGAACCTGTGACAGGCACACCCAGGGCACACCAAAATTTACCCCTCAAAAAGATGATTTTCCCAGCCAGAAACCTCCGTTTACAGGGTATTTCCCACTTTCTTACCGGAGGGTATACATGGATACCAATCCATGGGGATACAGATGCAGCTGAATGGCTGGAACGGCGACTTTGCCCAAATTTCTCGGTCAACAACTGGGCCAACCATTGGTCAAGGGTGGAAATAGGCATATTTCTGGGCAAATTTTAGTGATCTCACTTTCAAACCCTGGAATCATCTTGAGTAAGGGGAATTTTCTCAATTTCAGTTTAGTGAAATTTGCAATTTGCCCAGATGCTTGGTGGTTTGGATCATTTTTTTTCTCCCATATATTGGGAATAATCATCCCAACTGACTAATATTTTTCAGAGGGGTTGAAACCACCAACCAGCCAGATATTTTGACATTTTGAGTGAAGATAGGCTAGCAAGGTGACTTTTGTTGCAGGGTAGCATGGATGGCTGCAGTGAGATACATGTAACATTATATAGCTCGTGGAATCCAGTGGCTGGGTTCAAAGTGTTGTTTTCCATTCATTCTTGGGATAGATTTGTTGCATATTTTTACATGGAAAGTACAAGGATTGAGGACCTACATTCAGAACTCTTCTATGGCCCCTGTTGTGATTTCTGGGTTCAGTTCAGCTACACTCGATCTCGCCAAAGTCTCGGTACTTTCATCCCAAAGTTGGGATATGAGGCCCCAGCTTCCCAAGTTCTTGCCGCGCCAGGCATCCTATGCTGGATGAGTGCACCGCTGATGGCGAAAAAAAACAACGCACTGGCACTGGGATGGTGGGATTACCACCTGCTTAACCGGTTGAAGGGCTGGGTCAACCTTGGTCAATGGCAGATTATGACAGCACTAAGTTTACTAAGGTACTAAGTAAGGAGATTCTTGAGGTTGATAAACATGGGCTGTAAATGAATAATTGCTTGGCTACGGGCTTATGACCTTGATCCTTGGTGAATGGCAAGTCCCAGAAAGACGAGATGGCCTTCCATTCCAGTTCATTTTTTTGGGGGGTTAAAACAATGACATAGACCATCCCCAACATCACCATAAATAGGCGGTATGCTTACCATTCCCAAATGGGTAGGTTATTATTGTTTTAACCACATTATTCAATGTAACAGTTTGAAATGGGAAATCTTTGTTTGGCAAGTTGGTTGATGATTTTTTTAATGCAATATCAGGTCAACAATGAACTGGTGTGGCTGGTATTTGAGACTGTTACAACCCAATTTTAGAAACGGAGAGAAAGTTATCCAAGGACATTGGATTACGTAATATTCAATGGGATTATTGCTCCGTTATAAGTTGCTAAAGGGACAGAAAATTGTACCAGCCAAAGACTGGGCTGGAACATGCTGGAACCATATTCATATATGCTATAATTCTGGATGAATACCTTGACATATAACATGGATCAGTGCAAAAACTGCTGCAGCAAACCCAGTGGGTCGCCGAATCACGAATCGGGTTCAATCAGATTAGAACTGCCTCTGCCAGACCAGTCAAACAGAACATAATCTTGGTTTTTCATATTTGAACTGCCAGGTGGTTAGGATAATTCAGCATATGCATGGGCAAGAAAAAAACGTGAACATAAATAATTCCCCTAATGCCGAATGTGCCTTTTTTTCGGCTCCAAACAATGAAGAGATCCAGTGGTTGGTGGTTTCAAACATTTGTTATTTTCCATTTCATATGGGATGTCATCCTTCCCATTGACGAACTCCATCATTTTTCAAGATGGGTAGGTCAACCACCAACCAGATGATAATGATTATATATATATATGTATGTATATAGTGACCAAGCCATTATTCACCATTATTAAGCCATTAATAACCAACGTTTTTTGCGGTTCTATTTGTTGGGGAGGAAAAAATGCCGGTCGGCCCCCGGTCCATTCGTTGGAGCTTCTTGCAGCCTTTTGATCTTTGGGTCAGCGATCGCCTCTATGGCCTGTCCCGGCTACAAGGCGGAATGACGGGCGGGGCCCATGGGCGTGTTTCAACCGCCAAGATCTAGGCTGTACTGGGTATCCAGATAGTTAATGGCGGTTAATAGTTGTTTATAGTGGTTAATCTATGGTTGGTTAATAATGGTGGTTAATGGTCAATGGTTGGTGGTTTGGAACATCTTTTCCATATGTTGGGAATAATGATCCCAACTGACTTTCATATTTTTCAGAGGGGTATACCACCAACCAGCAAAAAGTTGGGCAGGTTGATGGGTAAATTTGTACTCATACATTGCGTGCTGTCCAACAGATCAAAGCCTGCCCATGTGGGATTCCAAAATTAGCATTTTCAGCTGGAAAGCAAATGTGTCTTGGATCTATACTTTTTAAATGATGCATGTTTGGGAAATCACTCAGTCCTTACCTGCTGAACACCAAACGCGAATACCTCGGTCCTCAGTTGACCCATATAAAGTGGCAAACCCATTTCTTTTTCCCCACCTGCCAGGTGAGGGTTGTTAGATTTTATCTAAGTTGCCTGCTCCTCCTCCTCCTCTCCTCCTCCTCTCGTCGTCCTCCTCCTCTCGTTGTCCTCCTCCTCTCGTTGTCCTCCTCCTCTCGTTGTCCTCCTCGTCTCGTTGTCCTCCTCGTCCTCCTGCTCAACTGCGACTCGCGATCCACAGTGTTCGCTGCCGGACCTCAACCACGACCATCCACGCCCAGTGTTCCCTGCCGGACCTCATGTAGGAAGATAAAATGTCAGATAGAGTGCCAGAAGATTTGCCAGGTAGAATGCCAGAAAATATGCCAGAAGATATGCCAGATAGATATGCCAGAAGATATGCCAGAAGATATGCCAGATAGAATGCCAGATAGAATGCCAGATAGAATGCCAGAAGATATGTCAGAATATATGCCAGAAGATATGCCAGATAGAATGCCAGATAG
>CAMXCT020005445.1:223902-493902 GCA_947184155.2 Cladocopium goreaui | reverse complement strand
GGGCTGGGTACCGGAACCGGTGATACCTACAGTTATGGCCCGAAATAGCAGTTATAAATGGTTATAGAACTGGTTATTTCTGTAGGATTATATTCCATAAATGTGGTTTTGTTAGTACTTATCACTGGTAAAGGGCCATAACTTTAAAAAAAAAAACATGAAAACATATGAACACCAGTCAAACATGTCATTTTTTTTGTCGATACCGTCCCGTAATCCAATGTGTTTTTGCTGAAAATCCCAAATTTATAGGTGATGTTCCCAGCTAGATACTGGAGTTTCTGCTGCCACGTTTGATGACCAGAGGGTACATGGAAAATCTATGAAAATCCACAATAGATAGATCATGTCCGAAGAGGTTTCACCCTTTCTTGGATGTTTCACCCACAGATTTCCACAGCAATGTTCCGTTTTACAGGAGGGTAATCTTGGGGATGGGGATATATATATATATATTTACAGATATATAGATATATAGAGTGGGATGCAACCAATGACTCTCCAAAAAGATACTGGTATATTACAACCTTTTTTCATAAGTTATTTAAAAAATGTGGTATTAAATGGGACACGGTGGGATAAAACATGATATAGTTGCAAGATGTTGTAAGTGGGTGTTGTAGTGGATATGTATAAATCCCAAAAATGCAGAAAAAATACGCAAAATCCTGCTGAGGTCAATTGAATGATTTTTCAATCTGCTAACACCGTGCCAAAATCTTGAAGGACAGAAACACAACACAAGGAGTTGCAACAACAATGGTTGGGGCTTGGTGGGGCTTGGCTTGTGTCAGCCGTGGTCAATGCAAAGTTAGTGGTTTAATGTGGGATACATATCTAGAGAATTTGTGCTTAACCAACTGACTAATGAAAAAAAACATCTGGTGAATGGTTGGGTGAACCAACTTAGAGAAATGTCGCAGACAAAAAATGCAAGACTGGGGGTTCAAATACGCTGAAATGTGGAGATAAGCAGGGCGCTTCCCTAAATCTCAGTGAAGTGCAGGTGTACATGAGTGGGTAAAGAGGTTTGCTAGCCGGCTGAGACATAAGTCTTTCGCAGGGTATCTAAGATTGTGGCAGAGGTTTTCATTGATGTTCATCCTTCCCAAAAACACATGTTTTTAGATAATTATAGTTGCATCCAAACCTTGCCATGGGGAAATTCTATCCATTGATCGGCCATTGATCAACCATCAGCCTCGGGGATACACACCTAGTCATACAGGGTGGCCTCTCCAATTACAAGTTGGTCTATACCGACGGACTGAAACTTAGAATGCGCGCCAGGTTTTCAAGTGTCCCTTTTTCGTAAACTTAGAATGCGGCGCAGCCCCGGGCGGCAACCAGACAGTTAGAATGCTGACCCAAAGTGTTTAGATTGAGATAGATAAAGATATACTGAAATGATGGATGGGGCATCATGGAGCATTCTAACTGTCTGTAAACTACTCTCAGGAAAGGAGCGTAGCATTCGAAGTTTCAGTCCGTCGGTGTGTGTATATATACTGTACATATATTAAAAAAGATAAATATATAGATACGTGTCAAAAAAAAAAAACATGGCCTCAGGGAACCTCATTGGGTGCAAGGTACATGGTCCGGCACTAGCATATTCTAGCATGGATGGGTGGGTTTGCATCATGTTTTCAACAAAAACTTTCTATATACATACCAAGTATGTATGTTTCCAGAAAAACACCAGGGAACACATGGGTTGTGGGGTACAATTGTCTGCACAACCAAGTATGTATATATATATATATTCTCAAACAGGTACATATACCCAAAACCTCCAAATACCCTGAAAAATTGCTAAAACTATGAAAATTATTTGGTAAACTACCTTTTTTATGGTGACTTGGAGGGTCTAGGATATATATGCGTTTCTGCCTGGAAAAAAGTATGCCCTTGGAGGCATTCTAACTGCTGATTGCCGAATAGCTTCATCCTAGGTGGGGGGGAGGCATTCAAAGTTCTGAAATGCTGGTAAAATGCAATTTTCAAGTTTTGCCGTTTAAAAAAAAACATCTTTTCCAATCAGTGACAGTTACAGGCATTCCAGCTAGCGGCCCATCTAGGAGATAAAACAAAGGTATTTATCAATGATCGGGATCCTTTACTAAAGCCACATTCTAACTGTCTGTTCAACACCATTAGTGGCTGGGTGTGTCCTCTTTTCCCAGAAGCCTATCTACCTCAGGTATGTGTCCAAAATCGCAATTTTTGTACGGGAAGCTCACTTTTGTCAAGGTTATCGAATGGGGAAAGCGAGTAAAAGTGCCTTTGGGCTGCCTGTTGGTTCATTGAAACTGTTCATAGAATCTTTACCCAGACCTGCAAAGTGCACAAAAAATAATGTGATATTCTCAAACAGGTACATTCATATACCTAGAACCTCCAAATACCCTGAAAAATTGCAAAAACTATGAAAATTATGTGGTAAACTACCTTTTTTATGGTGACTTGGAGGGTCTAGGATATATATGCGTTTCTGCCTGGAAAAAAACATATGTCCTTGGAGGCATTCTAACTGTTGATTGCCGAATAGCTTCATCCTAGGTGGGGTGGGAGGCATTCAAAGTTCTGAAATGCTGGTAAAATGCAATTTTCAAGTTTTGCCGTTTAAAAAAAACATCTTTTCCAATCAGTGACAGTTACAGGCATTCCAGCTAGCGGCCCATCTAGGAGATAAAACAAAGGTATTCATCAATGATGGACCCTTTACTAAAGCCACATTCTAACTGTCTGTTCAACACCATTAGCGGCTGGGTGTGTCCTCTTTTCCCAGAAGCTTATCTACCTCAGGTATGTGTCCAAAATCGCAATTTTTGTACCCGAAACTCACTTTTGCCAAGGTTATCAAATGGGGAAAGCGAGTAAGAGTACCCAGACCTGCAAAGTGCACAAAAAATAATGTGATATTATGATATTCTCAAACAGGTACATTCATATACCCAGAGCCTCCAAATACCTTGAACACTTGCAAAAACTATGAAAATTATGTGGTAAACTACCTTTTTTATGGTGACTTGGAGGGTCTAGGATATATATGTGTTTCTGCCTGGAGAAAATATGCCCTTGGAGGCATTCTAACTGTTGATTGCCGAATAGCTTCATCCTAGGTGGGGGGAGGCGTTCAAAGTTCTGAAATGCTGGTAAATACAATTTTCCAGTTTTGCCGTTTAAAAAAAAACATATAAATAAACATCTTTTCCAATCAGTGACAGTTGCAGGCATTCCAGCTAGCGGCCCATCTAGGAGATAAAACAAAGGTATTTATCAATGATGGGGATCCTTTACTAAAGCCACATTCTAACTGCCTGTTCAACACCATTAGCGGCTGGGTGTGTCCTCTTTTCCCAGAAGCCTATCTACCTCAGGTATGTGTCCAAAATCGCATTTTTTGTACGGGAAACTCACTTTTGTCAAGGTTATCGAATGGGGAAAGCGAGTAAAAGTGCCTTTGGGCTGCCTGTTGGTTCATTGAAACTTTTCATAGAATCTTTACCCAGACCTGCAAAATGCACAAAAAATAATGTGATATTCTCAAACAGGTACATTCATATACCCAGAACCTCCAAATACCCTGAAAATTGCTAAAACTATTAAAATTATGTGGTAAACTACCTTTTTTATGGTGACTTGGAGGGTCTAGGATATATATGCTTTTCTGCCTGGAAAAAAACATATGTCCTTGGAGGCATTCTAACTGTTGATTGCCGAATAGCTTCATCCTAGGTGGGGGGACGCATTCTAAGTTCCGAAATGCTGGTAAAATGCAATTTTTCAGTTTTGCACGTGTGGAGTGCCGCTTCCAAGTGCGCATTCTAAGTTTCAGTCCGTCGATATATAACCCATCAAACTGTATACAGCATAAATCCCGCCCTAGTTTGCCCAGTTGTAAACCAATGTTCATATTTTTCAAGGCCCCTTCCTGTCCCACTCTCCTCGCGCTTTCCAACAGCACGGGTGACTTTTGCTCCTCGCAGGTCTTGCGCTATACCCATGACAGATTTGATGCCGGGATTCTTCCCACGTGCCCTGGCGGAAGGGCGATTGTAAATACGGGCAGGGATATGATGTCTGGCTGTCTATATGTCTTGCCACAAATGGGGAAATACTTACCCAGTTGCCGCCTGACAATAGGAATATATTTTCCCCGCGTATAAAAGATCTGACATAACTGCGTTATTTTGGAACTTCAGGCACGAACCCAATTATCTTTCGTGTCTTCGCTCCCAAAGTTCGTTTGGTACCCTCAAAATTCTTCAGCACGAAGACAGATTCACAGACAATTTCACGTGCAGAAATTGGATTCCTGGCCCCATTGCAGCCTCCCAGAGACTGCGAAATCTGTGCAAAGTGGCGCCGGACACTGCCACGACGAGGACTGGCACATTGAAATCTGGGACACGAGACGCGTCAAAGCTCGGGTTTGGTGCACACCTTAATTTTGCCACAAATTGACTAGGGCCCATCTAACTAGGTGAATCTTGGATGGGTAGAAACATGTAGAAACTAATCCTTTAGTCTTTTGGTATCAATGGGATTAGCTACCTTCACCAGCTAAGAATTTTGTTTTTTGCAGGGTATCTAAGATTGGCACTGATTATTAACCACTATTAACCATTTATTAACCACTATTAACCTGCAGGGTATCTGGCAGATTGGCCGTGCTAAGAACCATGGGATAACATTTTTCACGACCTCACGACGCGTCGTCACTGCCCTGTACGTTTTGGCCACAGGCCACCAGAACCTGTTGCCGTGGTCCTTAGGAAAAAAACTTAACAAACTACATTCATGTGAGTGATTCAAGTAAAGATAGTAATGCAACCAACGCAGAAATGCACCAAAACATGGGGAATTCATGCACAATAAACAATGATACGAATTAACATGTGGTTTCTTCGTTGGAAGGGTAAATACTGGTTGACCCACGCAAAAGTTTATGCCTATAGACTATAGAGGAAATACAATAGTATCATCCCACCATTAAATCGATAGTATCGATTATCGATCTTATGTTGGGCCCCTCCGTGCTATATGCAAAATTATTCAAGATTTGAGTAATATCGGTCAAAAAATTATTCTGGAGAGCCGCACGTCGTTATGTTTCATAGTGACAACTTCGAATAGTGACCAGAACCCCTTTTTGTGAGAGGTCATGCTGCCTGCTACCTGGTTAGTCGGTGGCTATTATGACCCATTTTGAGGGAATCCCGCCTTCAACCAATCACTGTAAAGGAGTGACAGAGGGTTTTGATCCATTTATAGCTGGTTGGTGGTTTGGAACATGGATTTTATTTTTCCATTCAGTTGGAATTTTTATCATCCCAACTGACGAACTCCATCATTTTTCCGAGGGGTGGGCTCAACCACCAACCAGTTAACCATTATCAACCACGAAAAAAACCAGTTATAAACCACTATAAATCTATAAACCACTTAAACCACTATACATGGAGCATATGGGGTAGGATAGCTTACCACCATTGTTTTCAGGTTCTGTACTGTACCAATTCTGCTGGGCAGTCCCTCCTCCTCCATCAACTCCATCAACCGCTTGGATCATCTTGGATCCTAGCCTCGGCGCACTGAGGGTAGCCATGGACTACAATGTAAAGAAGGCAGCGACTGGGGAGTGCTGTGCTACAAGGGGTGACTTGGTCTTTCACCCCAAGTATCGTGAGTTGTTTAATGTTGCTTAATTTTGTTTATATAACATTGTACTCAGTTTTATGACAATGATTAGTTGGACTAACCGTAAGCTTACCCTGTGACTTGTTGCGTTCGCAGTGAACGCAAAACCGAGAATTTAAGCAGCGGTTGATCAAGGCCTCTCCGAAACCTCCAGCGAAAGCTCGGTTCCGCATTGTTGGGAAACGTCTTGGCAGTGCTGGAATACTCTGCTGAATTGGGTTTAAGCCAGTGAAACCATGTTAAACCAATTGGAACCCAGGTGCTGCTGGACCTCCAATCCGAAAAAAACATGTTGGATGCGAAGGCCCATGTGTTCAGGTCCACTCGAGGCTCCGCAATGGGAGCAACCGTGCGCAGCACGGGAAGAGGCTGATGCCGTGAATGTTTACCACAGCAGGGGCTCTGACAGCCCGAGCTGAGGCCATCAAAATGGAAATTCCAAGCTGGACAGATCCTTGTGCTCCCCTGCCGAGGAGTATATCTCTCCGATACCCAGACCCAAAGGCTCTCAGATTGGAAAAATCAATCTTGAGATTGGTTTTTGGACAAAGCCAATCTGCCATTGAAGAACTTAATTTGTAGCTCGGGTTATAACCAACTTCTTGCTCTTCCTAAGGGGAGCCACCAAGCAATTTGTTTTGGCCAGGCATGGTGCAGTAGACTAAGCAGTGTATGCAGTGTTCAACGGTGTCGGTTTCATAGATTGCACTAGCCATGGGTTATAGTTAGCATTACATAATGTGTAAGTCAAAAAAGCCTTTGAGTCAGATTTGAAACTTTATTTTAATATAGATTCCAATTTGTTCAGGGTATATGTTGTATCTTTGTTCTTATTTGACCTTGTTTGACTAATTAATTGACTGACAGAATGAAATCACTACTCCAAGTTCACCGTGCATATATATATATATGTATATTCATACATATATATGCATATACATATATATAATTATATATATACATAGGTATATGACCCGATTAATCAATCCCTAAGATCCAAATGCAATTTTTTCCAGATTAATATGAAGGAACCCGACCCCAATCTGATCAAATTTGGTGGGGTACCTTCTTCTAAGCAAGGTAAATCATCTACACAGGGCGGGTATTTTTTCCATGACGGTGTTCTATTACCAGAGGATACCCTCTGGTTATTTAACATAGCCATGGAAAATAACCATTTTTAATAGGTAAACCATCTATAAATGGGCCATTTTCCATGACGGTGTTCTACCAGAGGATAGTGGCGACGTCGCAGCTTCAAGGTTTTGTTGGAGATACCGATATCGATATCTCCATGTAACCTCTGCCAGCAAGAAATTGTCATGTGTACTGAATAACCCATATGCTCCATGTATGGTATATTTACCTACAAAACTGGGTGATTTTTAGGGCAAATGTTGGTAAATATTCCATACATGGAGCATATGGGAATGATTGTGCTATCTTGTGCTATAAAAGGTCGCAACGTTAGATGAAGGAGCCGTGAGCAAGAACCCCGTTCGTGGGGTTTTCTCGTGGCACAGCTTCAAATGACTTGTCCTGTTTTGCAGCAATGGGTGAAGGAAAGTGATGAAAACAGCACTGGCATACTTAGCTAAGTTGGTTAATAACTCCAATTTCACTATGGTTTATGGTAGGTATAACGAACTAGGTACTGCAACTAGTCAATGAGGTGAAACTAAACCAACTTATATTTGGGGGCACCACATTATAATTATTGTCATCGTCCTCTTTGTGCGAAGTACGATGGGCCTGTCCTTGACAAACAGCCCGATTCTTCACATACATGTGATGACCAGTGTGTTGAAAGGTGAGGTCAGGAATGCTACACACACACATTCTTTGAGATTGTGCTGTTGACAACGGTTGGGAAACTTAAGCCACTATATCAGAAGACTATATCCAATGTAGGAATCTTGGAGAGAATGCTCCAACATTTTAGTGAAGCCATTTATGAATGTCTTTACGGAAGAGGGTGGTTAGGACGGCAATGCAATTTTAAATTCATCCTCTTTGATTGGGTCTTGGATGTGTCATGACAGTGTCATGATGGGTTGGATGTACAGTAGCTTAATCTGTTGTGCTTGAAGTGGGAAGATATAGACGAACCACCAAACATCCATAAAACATATTCATCGATGTTGCCCATTGATGCGGCTTTCAATCAGCACACGATAAACATCAACCCAGAATTTAGCATATGTAGTTCATGAAGACTTGTATGTCAATAATCAGCTCACCAAGTAAGTGGCTTGTAAATAATGAAATACTATGCTGGTCAAGTTTGGATGGCTACTGAGATTTTTTAATGCTTTCCTACAAACGGGAATGCTTGCTAGTCTTGCTAACCAGCAGCTAAATTCTATGTGTTTTGCGATTGGTATCAAAGATTGGCCATGTAGTCTCTTCAGCCTAGCATGCAATAGCCCGCAATGGAACCCATGTTCCCAGGCCCCAGCACTTTGTTTGCGAGAAAACCATGGCAGGTCCGAGTGCACGACCAGATGTTGAAGTTGAAGTTGTGGGATACAGTGACTTGGTGACAAAGTCTCATGGAGGGATCATTTTTCCATTGAATATGGGATGAGACAGGTACATGTCCCCCCTGAAAGTCAAGATGATATATCCTTTTGTTTCCAAGGGAGAAAATGCGCAAGCTGATTTTCCAGACCATGTTTTGATGTGTGTTTGTTTGCAGGAGGCTCGCTGGCAACAAACGTTTTGTCAAAAACGAGTTTGATAATAAACAATGATAAAACCAACCGTTAATGTTCCCGCGTTTTAAAAACACTCAAAACTGGATCGGTGAACATCTATGACATCCAAAACAGTTTTATGTACACGTGTACATGTTATGGATTTATATGTGTATGGAGGGTATATACTGTATATATGCTAGACTATACAACTAGTTTCTTTGGCTTCCTCCTAGCCACCGGATAGTTCATGCCATTTCATACATGATTGCTCACAGTATTTTACACACATAATCATGCCCACCTCCCAAATTCACACGGTTTGGTTGGGCGAAGGGCAAGAGACAGCCTTCCGCTATATACGCATCTTTAGTCATTTTCTGGAAACATCCTTGAATATAAGTATCTACAATCCGCAATCGTTTATTTCATTAGTTTAGTGTTTCATATATGTACATATATAAATTATATATATATATATTTACTGAACATATATATTCATATAGTTATACTAAGTATTTTCCAACCACATGGAAGTGCAACATATGTAGGCCCCCCCGGAAATTAAAAAAACAAAAGCAAAAACAAAACATAGAACAACTTTTGGAGGCTATATGAGAGACGATATTTCTTCCATATTCCCCAGGTTGCCAACATTTCAGCAATTATTTGGGGGTTGCGATGATTAGTAAAATGTGGTGCCCTCCGCAGTTGTTCTTGTTTGCTGACATGAAACCCATGAGACAATGTCCATACATATATAATCACATATATATATATGTGTGTGTATGTATATGCAGCAATGATAGCAACACATACTATATATATATATAGTATTATGTACTAGAGAAAGGTGGGCCTAATTTTTACAACATATTGAAATACATTGATTTCTATTATCTTACATCAATGTCTATATCGGATTTTCTTTTGGCCCGTGAGGATGTTTAGGCCACGTCCTGCCGCCCACAAAAGCAAGGCCGGGCAGAGTCGCTTTCAGAGTTTGATTCCCATGTACATTGCGGAGGCGGACGTGTTGCTCATTGTGTACCTTGGACTGGGACGGAGAAAAGATGCCGGCCAGCGGCAGTTGTTTTTTTTGGTGGGTTACCCTCTGGTAAACTAACAGTTTGCAAACTGGAAAATGGCCATTTATAGTTGATTTACCCATTAAAAATGGTGATTTTCCATAGTTATGCTAGTTTACCAGGGGGTAAATGTGAACATTCCTTTTCTTGAAAATAAGATATAGTTGATGTTGGCTCTTTCAAGCAAGTTAGTTATTTTAGTTCACTGGTGATCAATTTTGCAGTTTATATCGCGAGTATACACTACAATGTGGGCCACCCCCAGCTATAAGTTGGTTTATAATCTCGAGTAACTAGTTCGTTATAAGTACCATAACCATTGGAGTTACTAACCAACTTAGCTATCATAAATCAGCAACCAAAATCCCATTAAACCCCCCATTGATTTTGGTTAAATCACCATATTCTATGAATACCTGGGTATTTTCATCTATATTGCCATATATTTGTACACATGTCCCATTGTTTCTGGTGCCCGTCCCATTGGTGTCACCGACGAATCCGACGAACCGCCGAGGTATGACATCACCAAGACAGAGTCCTTCGCTTGCGCCAGGCGCAAATACGCAATCCGACCATTAGACATACAAGGTGGTGCCCCAGTTCGTTAGCTAAGTTGGTGAACATAACTCCAATTTCACTATGGTTTATGGCAGATATAACGAACTAGTTAATGGGGATCATAAACCAACTTACATCACTGGGGGGCACCATCCTGTACGGATTTAATGGAAGAAATCTTGCACCTGGGGTGGTTGAAATCTGGTGTAAACAGAAAAATTTCAAACCCCAAAGATGGTTGAATAAACAGTTTCCTGGGATGATTGAAGCCAGTTGTTTTCTGGTTAGATGGCTTTTACTCTTTTACTCCATACCAATTTCCTTCAGATTATTCCAATAATTTGGTATGGAGACCCTGCAATAAACCAAGAAATCGGTGCAGGACTTCATCCTACAAGTACGGACGTGGATGTACCCAACCGGAATAGGGGTGATATCATGGAACATCCAATGATAGAATGGAAGATACTGAGTTTATAGGACCATAGATGATCATAGATGTCCTTTTCCCACTGGTTGGTGAATAAATTCCCCACATGAAAACCAACTGACAGGTAGATGATAGCAAAACATAGACCAAACTGGCTCTTTTTTTTTCTCTCCTAACTAGGACAATATTGTTTAGAAGATTTTAAAATTGGGATGTACTTGAATGGGGATGATATAATGGAATATCATGGGAAATATCAACTCAGATACGATGATTTTTGGGGTATCTAGGAAACGGGTGGTATGCCCCCAAATGGTTCTGTGAATGGTGGGAAAGGAAATTCCATGGATTTGGGGAATCGCGCCCCAAAATTGTTTGCTTCAGGTTTGTGGATTAGTATGTTAGAAGAATGGTGGTGCATCTTTGTGAGTATGGCTTTGACTACTGTAGATATGGTGAACTTGACAAATGATAATAAATGGATATACATGGGGTATGGTTTACCGATGTTTACTGTCTAGTTCGCCAAAATGTTCAAAAACAACCTCGGAATCTGGCAACACTTGTCTACATATTTTTGAGGGTCCTGCAAAACACGGGCCGCTTGGGTAATGAGGCGTCCCATTTTGATATTGAAGACTGAAGAGCTCTTGGTACCACCAAAATCACTAGAGTCATGGAGGTGTATGATCGAACGGATTGTTTAAAAAAACAGTCGAAATCAACATTTCTATATCCACATTCTTTTTGGCTGGCTAGACACCCATTGAACTATCCTTGCCCCTGTTAATATAGATAATTATAGGATTGAACACTTTCTAAACCAAAACTTCAACAAGGATTGAGCATTAATCTGATTATCACAGGCACGTAGATGGACGTTTAGATGGGTGTATCACACTTCCCACTCATAAGTTTCACCCTTAGGAGGCGATAAACAACAGGCCGAAATATATTCCTGGGTAGACTACAGCGACCTTACCACGACGTCACTGGAATGATGGCTAGGATTGGGTGCACCATCCGGTGAATTATCTTGGTTGACTCACAGAAGCCGTTTGTATATACCTATGGCACCCTTAACCCACTTGCTTTTGGGTTAAAATCGAAAAACATGTTTTTTCAAGATTTTAAGAAAATACTTTTTTTTTTTGAAAATAATGGTGTTCCAAAATTCTACCCGTAATTTGCCCGTAATTTACCAATAATTTCCCATAATTTACCCGTAATTTACCATAACCAAATGCCTTGCTGAAAAAACGGCTTATTTTGAAAAAACATGTTTTGGTTTTTCTCTGGCAACCAAAAAAAGAGTGGGCTTTGGAGGCTGTAGGTATATATATATATACATACACAATTATATATACGATAATTATATATACGGTAACGACCTTTTAATATGTGGAGCGGGCCAGACCACGAGGCCCCGGAGGTAGTATGAAATACCAGTTTGTATATTTAAATGTAGTTGCCGTATGTTTAAATGAATTGGATTCCATTTGTTTAAATGGCCGCGCTGGCCAAGGAAAACCTTCCCGGAGGTAGTCTAAAATACCTGTTCGTATATTTAAAAGTCTGTATATTCATTTTAAAATGTAGTTACCGTCTACATATTTATTTTATTTTGCTTACCCGGAGAAAGTCCTGGCAGCAGTTCGTGGGGCCTCCTTGCAACGCAAACTTTGCCAAGAGAGAGTCTTCCCAACAGGCTACGGCCCTTATCCTTTCAGACCGCGACTTCCAGAAAGGGAAATAGATACGCATTACATTATATATATACATACAAATGCAAGTGGGTATAAAATTATTTAATATATTTACATGATATATATACATATATGTATATATATATATATTACACACACACATATATATATATATATGCATATCAAATTCGAGGGTTATCAAAGCTGATGAGCAAAGAAGCCCCGTCAACCAACAATTCAGAAAAACACTATTCCAACAGTTCTATGACATTGCTCAGAAGATGACCGCCAAAATCCACGGTTTTCCCACTGAAACAAACCAATTTGGTGAACTTCTTGAAATCCTCCTAAATAGCCCTCTGGTTATTTTAACATAGCTATTGAACATGGTCCATAGAAATAGACGGTTTACCTATCAAAAATGGTAATTTTCTATAGCTATGTAACAAATTATCAGAGGATATCACAAAAAACGACAGGTGTTTTTCCATTTTCTCAGTGCTTCATCCGCCGCAGGCGTTGGGTGGAGAGCATCCAGAATGGCCTGGGTCCTTCGGGCGCGCTACTGGCGTTGGTGGCCAACAAGGCCCAGGGGCAGAGGAGGGATGAGAAGGAGATTCTTTGCTGGATTACCCTCTGGTTATGACTAACATAGCCATGGAAAATGGCCCATAGAAATAGATGTTTTTGGATGGTTGACAATGGTTTACCTAGTAAAATGGTGATTTTCCATGGCTATGTTAAAGAACCAGATGGTAATTAATGGGGATCACCTTGGAAAAATGGTGATACAAAAGCTACCAAATACAAAAAAAATACGGGATTAATTGAAACTTGAAGCAGCAGAATTGGACATGGAATGGGGTTTAAGCAACAAGGATGTACTGCAGTTGCAGGGTTATCCTCGTTATTGTGTCATGAATTCACGCAGAACGTCCCAGATTGGAGGGTTCCAAACATAGAATGTTTCCTGGGCTGGAGGGCTCCAAAACCGGAGGGTTGGACGGCTGCAAGTCTGGAGGATTTCAAGGGAGGAAAACTTTCCATAAAAATCATTAAAGCAGATAGGCGCAGTAGAAAACTCGAAATCCCTGGAAGTTACAAGTGAAGATTCCCAGAGTCACAGGCAGACCAGCGCCCCCGCGCGGTGCCGGCGGACGAGGTGCAACAATTCTGCAAGGCCCAAGGGGTCCGAATTTGGCCATTTCAGCTTGTGAAACATGATGTTTTTAAGATGTTTAAAGGTAGTACTCTAATGTAAAAGTAGATGGCTCAGAATCTTGAGTTGCGCCATCTATGTCAAAAAAAAATGGGGGATAGATGGCTCAACTCCCTTTAAAACAGGGCAGTTGACCCATCTATGTCCCTAAAAATGACATATTTTTTGCAATCTTCTGCGCTGGTTTCTCCCCATTTTTTTTTCTCAACATCAAGCTGCTTTTTTGGGACATAGATGGCGCAACTCCGGGAGTTGCGCCATCTATGTGGGCATTCCCAGCCTGATTTTGGCGAAATGACGGAAGTTATTTTGAGCCAGCAAAGGCCGAGATGCTTTAAAACCCAACTTTAACAAGTGACCTGAGGAACCGTTTTTGCCGTCAAGAAACGGTTCCTCAGGTCACCTGTTAAAATTTGGTTTTAAAGCGTCTCGACCTTTGCTGGCAAAATGACGGAAGTTGCGCCATCTATGTCCCAAAAACGGACAACTCTGATGTCTTTCCTGGTGGTTTTGCCTCCTGTCTGGGGACAACTCTGATGTCTTTCCTGGTGGTTTTGCCTTCTGTCTTGGGATAACTCTGATCGATGTGGCATATTTTGGTTGGGTTGGTTGATGGATGTCGGGAGATATGAGGGAGTTGCGCCATCTATGTGGGCATTTGCAGCCTGATTTTGGCGAATGAGTGGGAGTTGCGCCATCTATGCAAACTCATTTTATACAATACAAATTCGTGCAATTTCACCGTATATACAAACAAAAATGATAGGAAATGTAGTAAATTTAGTTAACAATACCCTTATATCCATCTACTGGAGTGGCAGTTGCGCCATCTACCTGTTCATTTTAAAGTAGGGCGATTTTTTCTTCAATTGGCGGACCTCGTTTTATGTTCCAGCTAAAATAGCGCCGTTTTCTTTCTCAGCGCGCGGTGCCATCTTATGGGTATTTTGGTTTTTGAGTTGAGCCATCTACTTTTACTTTAGTGTATCTCCATTCTTGCCCTAGATCATACATGTATTGAATATTTATCCAGATGTCTTCAAAGTGACTCAAGTGTAGGCAAGTATATCATGCATGGAGCATATGGTCGTAGCCGTAGCTACCCCTTTTGTTTTTTTTTGCCATGGGCTGTTTATAGTTACCCACTGGGATGCACATAAAGGTATGTTATTGTGGTTTCGGTGATGCTTAGACTTAGTCATGTTTTTTTTTATTGCATGACTTAACAATACGTATTCTACCAAAGACTCCTCGTGGTCAGGGATCAACACTCCAGCAGGTTGCCACGTAGCCATTGCCTATGAAACGGCAATGGAAAATGTCCGTTTTTCATGGGCAGATGATTTACCAATTAAACTTGGGATTCGGTAAATGCCATGTTGAGCTTCCAAGGCATCGTCACTGGCTAAACCATTGGATGAGCCAATAACGTTCAAATCCAACTAACGGAGAAACTTAAAATGTCAGAAAAGATTGTTGTCAAATCTTAAACCAATTATTGGATTAGTTTAAGGATGTTTAAGGCTTAAGGGGACAATTTGACAGGATGTTCCTTGTATTTGAGGCGGAAAAGCCACTGTTTCCGGTGACGGCAGGAAAGGAAGATGATCTTCGCCGAGACCAGCGCAAAGACAGGCGAGACAGGTTTACCTGGTAAGGCCCGAAATGCCAATATTAAATGGTGACTTATGACTGGTTATCCTCTGGTGAACTAACATAGCAATGGAAAATCACCATTTTTAATGGGAAAATCCACTATAAATAGCAATTTTCCATTGCTATGTTAGTTCACCAGAGGGTATTAACCGATGGGGTTCTACAAGAACCATAACTGGTTGGTGGTTTCAAACATGAATTGTATTTTCCATTTCATATGGCTGGGATGTCATCCGAAACCCATTGACGAACTCCATCATTTTTCAAGATGGTTATTGCACCACCAACTAGAAATCCTTGGGGGCCACATAACTCCAATTTCACTATGGAGGTTATAAACCAACGGTGGGGGTTCACCTTTTTAAAATATGGCAATTAAAACTGCAAAAACGAATGGTTGTAATCAAGAACGGTTCTTGGCCGGGGCAAATCGTGTTGCCATCCCGTTTGTTTTGAATCGGCCATGACGAGCCTTTCAGGTTTAAGTAGAATGATTTGCCCACAAAGTTATGGTTGAAAAGCTTTTCCCCCGTGGTAATCCATTAAATGGTTGATTTACCCATTAAAAAATTGATTTACCCATTAAAAAATTGATTTACCCATTATATTACCCTCTGGTAAACGTTTACAGTTTGCTATTGAAAATGGCCCAGTCGAAATAGTTGATTTACCCAGCTACATAGCATGGTGATTTTCCAGTTCGTTTTTTGTAAACGTTTACCAGGCCGGGTATGGTTGAAAACCCCGGGGTTCTCCACAGTGTTTGTTTCATGTTTTGCTCTGGTGACGAGCTGTGGTTACGTGGTTTTTTCTGGATCGATCACAGGATTTTGTGCCTGAGGTGAGGATTCGGAGGACTATCCTGATTTGTGACAAACAGTTGCATCAACGAGTGAATGATTTGCCAACAAAAAGTTAGATTTACAACTTATATATATGAAAAAAGTACTAAAACGGCGAGTGTTTCGAAAACAAAAAAATGGGATCCAAATTTTAACCCACATCAATGGGGTATGCGACCAACCAGGAGCCTGTAATGGGAAAGTATGTCGTGACACATTGCAGCCCAAAAACCAACCATGAAATACCCTATTCACCTTGTTAGAAGGTCCCCTCCCAGACTTTTTAAGGGGGGGATCCATTTCCTTCTTTAAAGAGGTATGTATAACCATTGGCAATCATGGATTTTCAGCCAACAAACACATGATTTAGCACAACCGGAGAATTGATTCCAACCAACACCAACAAACTCAGGGGGCTTCCATGTACTTCCGGCTAAATGTTGATAACATATATGGACTTATGTGGTAGGTAACGCTAGTTCGTCTTTTGAACCTCATTTTTGCTCCATTTTGGCCAGCTGAAATCCAACTTGGTGGTAGATTTTGATGAGTTTTTCTCTCCACATGGTTTGTCCAGTTGGTATCACAGAACAGATGTGCACATGTGAATGTTTTGTTTTTAAATTTGCGTATCTATTGAATTGATGGATTATTTGAAGATAAACAGATAAATATCTATGGTTCATTTGTTCTATCTGTTGTTTATCTTTTGTTTTATCAATTGTTTATCTATTGTCTATCGATTCAATTCCTGCGTTTTTTAATTGATTCTATGCACTATTAGTCCTAGTTTTTGCAGCGCTCATGCCACTTGGATCTTCCGCTGGTGAGGTGAAAATGTCTCGGCGCTCTTTGCCGAAATTTCGGTGTCTTGGATGTCTTGAATGTCTTGGGAATGCGACCACGGTAAAATGTAAATGGTCAATACCCTCTGGTAAACGTTAACAAAAAACTATAGAAAATCACTTTTTTTAATGGGACAATCCACTATTTCTATGGCCATTTTCAATAGCTATGTTAAATTGCCAGAGGGTACATGTTAATACCCAAGGAAAAAGCCAGTTATAAATTCAATTAATCCCGGTTTTCAGTTAATCTGGATTATAAAGGGGATATGATCTAGGTCAATCTTAGATGGGTAGAAACTAACCCTTTAGTCTTTTGATATCAATGAGATTATCTACTCACCAACAACGAAATTACTTTTTGCAGGGTATCTAAGATTGGCACTGCGATGGAATATCGACGTGAATCACCACCAAGTGGGATCCCCTACGCCTTACCCTCTGGTAAACGTTTACAGTTTGCGAACTGGAAAATGGCCATTGAAATAGTGGATTTACCCATTGAAAACTGTGTTTTTCCATAGTTTTTTGTAAACGTTTACCAGGAAGTGTAGTTTGGTAGTCTAATGGGCATGTTTTGAGCCATAAGACTACAAAGGAATGTAATGACTGCAAATTGGACCAATTGAAGTTACCCCGCCCGAAAACTTTTTTTTTAGGGCACCTTGGCTCAATCATGTTCGGCCATACCTGTACGTGTTCACTTTTCTTTATGAAAGGATGATCAAGCACCACATCTCCGCTGAAAAAAGTCACAACCAGGTTGAACTAGGCCAAATCTCTTCAACATTTCTGTTACTCTTTGGCAATCCATCAAGCATCGCAATGCACCTTTCCCACTTATATATGACTTTTCCATCTCAATGCCCCTCTTTAATGGGGAATGTCCCAGCTAGCCATGTTTGATGCCACATGATGGGCAAGTCGACCCAAGGAGCAACTTCCAGGACGCCCCAAAGTGTTGCCTCAGAGGTGCATGTTGGGATATTGGGATATGCACGTTGAAGATCTGGATTTCTATTGGTAATTACTGGATATATATATATACTGTATATACTATTTATGAACTAACCTCTGCTAATTCAACAGTTTGCTATTGAAAATTGCCATTGAAATAGTTGAGTTAGCTAAATTAATATACATTGTGATTTTCCATAGTTTTTTTTGTTAACGTTTACCAGAGGGTACTGAACTTCGCCGGTTGCCAAGTTTGGGATCTCAACAGGATTGCCATTTGTTTTGGGGGGTTGCCGTGGCGCATCCATCTCAACTTTGCCGGCCATGGGTTGCGGTTGGATGTGTTACCCTCTTGGTAAACCAACATAACTATGGAAAATCAACATGTTTAATGGGTAAATCAACTATAAATTGCCATTTTCAATAGCTATGTTAAATTGCCAGAGGGTGCAACCTCATATACCTTGGCCTTAAAACAACTACCCTCTGGTAAACGTTTACAGTTTCCTAGTTTCCTATTGAACATGGCCATAGAAATAGTTGATTTACCATTAATAATGGTGATTTTCCGTAGTTATGTAAACGTTTACCAGAGGGTAGATGAAACCACATCGTATCCCTCTTTCGAAGTTTTTGCCCTCCGGCTTATCAGGATTTTTCCGGGAAGCGCGAAGGTAAAACCCAAAAGTATCGGAACTGTTGAACTGCACATATTCTGAGTGCTACAAATATCTACAAATCCATCCATGCAAGGTGGGCCCCACCAGTTGTAGGTTTATAAACTCAAACCATCTACCAATTGGTGCAGGATTTCTTCCATCCACAGTACAGTAAAGACTAAGAGAGAGATAAACCAACCTCGCAAAGTACGGGACACCACCTCGTACCTGATGATCATCATTTTTTGGAGGCTATGTCTGGGTCAAGTGCACTTCATGGGTTGGTTCTTAGATCGTCTTAGCCTTTTTTAAGGCAAGATAATTTAAGAGAGTCCTCGTGGAATGAGCCTTGCCAAAGAGGTGTCTGTATATCATACATTCAAGTCATACATTTAACTTAAGTGATATATGCTATAATATGTATATATATATATTATATATACATATATACATATGTATATAATATATATTATATATATATATATATATCCATTCAGTTCGCTATGTATCCCCTCCTGTGCTGCCCTGTGTTTTTTGAGGCTGGGAATGAGCTTGGATTCGGATGAAGAAGAGCCGCAGATGGCTCATCCTCCACGACCCAGGTGTGCCGTTTCACAACGACGGGTGAAGGGTTTGTGTAGGTGAAATGCCACTGGTTTCTCGCAACTCCCCCCAAAAACACAGAAAAAACTTGAAATATAATAATAAGCTAAATCCTGTACTAAAAGGGTGGTTAATTGAACTGTTTTTTTCTGATTTTTTTCTGGTGGTTTACTAGAATGATGTGAGACCAACACCAAATAACACATGCTCATACATGCTCAAGGTCCTGTTTGTTCGCTGTTGTTGTCAGTTCTCTTATGGACAGAGGGCTAGCAGAACTGCAGCGTGCGCTGGCAGACGCTTCTGTTTCTTCCCAAACTGGCCTTGAGAAGAAGTGCAGCAGGCGGAGGGTGCAGGGGGACGGTTTGCAGGTTGCTACAGTGTCACAGCTTGCTGTTTTTTTTTGTGTATGGGTTCCCAAAATGGGGACCAAAATAAACAAAAAAAACAATTTACATTCAGGCAACCAATGGTTGCCAAGTTTAGATACCAGCTAAAATTCCTTAGATAATGGTTATACTATGCTATACCATGCCATACCATCTAACAACGAGTTTTTTGGATTTATCATGGCTTTGCATTGGATTTACAATGGCCAGCCTCCAAAACAATGAAAGGACCAGGAAGGTGGCACCATCACCGTTGCCGCTGCCCTAGGACCGTCCAATTTTGGGCGTCCCCTGTCGACGACGCCGCATACAACGCACAGCTGGAAGTCACGTCTCTACGAAGGGGAAACTGTGCGGATGGTTGGCACAGCAGAGCCGGCTTGAAAGCCGGAGGGCTCCTCATAATTCCTCATTTTGGGGCACTACACCGCATTTTTCGTTGGTGAAACTTAGTTGTTCTCTTTTTATCTTTACTGATTTCAGTCTTGTTTGCTTACCTTGCCAGAGATTAAATTTCACCATGTTTGGGTTGAAACATGACTTCTTGATACTCCTTGGTGATCGGGAAAGTATGTATTGTACCTCGAAACTTGGTTGATGCCTGCAGAGGAAATATCAGGAAACCTGTAGTTGTACAGCAAAACCGCTGCGCAGGACCCGCAAAATGGCCTGGACATTTGCTGAGCATTGAGGTGGTAATAGGCATTTGAAAGTTATGTTTGGTAGAGTCCGGTGAGATGTTTCTGGTTCAGCCAAGTTGATGGGTTGGGATTTAACTAACTGGGGATGTTTACTCTAGTACATGTATTTTGTGCAACAAATGGGACTATATTCTATATAGATTGACCTAGTCAACTAAACATCATTATATAAACTTTTTTTTGTTGGGCAATGTCTCCCACAGTCTGCCTCATGGTACGAAATTTTGGGTTTTCCTGCTATGATGATTCCCAATGACCCTTTACTGGTTGGTTTCAAGGCAGCTCACCCCTAGCACTATGTTTTATTTGGTTGATTTGTCACCGATGAGAAATCCACCATTTAAAGGGAATCTATAGGGAACATACAGTATCCTTGGGGGTTCCTGTGCAAATCCGTGATGACCCAGCAATGGTTACGGCATGTTACGGCAATGGTTTGAATTTTGGATCCGCAGTGAGAGCCCTTGCTTGGGCCCTGATTGAAGGTTTGTCGAATTCTGCGGAAATTAATGAGCACACAACCAACCTTTGCCCAGCAATGGTCAATGTATATCTTTTGACCTGTCCTGATATGGTAGGTTGGTCCGAATTTCAAGCACCGGACAGTGACTTGCAAGTGTTTCTTTTGGAGATTGGTGCCAATATGTGCCACTATTGTTGGTCATTTTTTGTTGGGGGGTTGCTGGGTAGACCTTGGTTGGTTGTTAACCGGTTGGTTCTTTAGCCTTAAATCAATATGTTGTATTTGTTGGCAGGCCCAGATGAACTGTGGGAACTGAACGGAACGCAGAACAGCACTGCTGGACTGCTGGACATGTTACTTCAAGGGTTTGGTGACTTGGGATGATGCATGACTCATGCCAACCAAGGTGTCATGTCAAGGCAAATTCAGCAAATGGAGGCTGTAATTGAACAGCAGCACTGGATGTCAAACGTATTCATTTATGTTGGCCTGAAGACACTCACTCGCATATACATATATATATATATATATACTTGTATGTATAATATTTATTTATGATATATATATGTGTATATATAATTTTATCTATGTGTGGACATATGTTTATATTATATATTGTATATGCGCAAATGTTTTGCTTGTTTTGGTCTCGGTTTGCGACCACTAGACAGGATCCACTCTTCAAATCAGACTTGACGCTTTTGACGCCCACTGCTGCGACCCCCTTGCAGATCCAGCATGATCCAGCCATGCCGAAGTCACATGCCGAAGTCCACTGTGAAGAAATGCCGCATGCCGCATGAACTCAGGTTACAGGTTGTTTCTGGTTTATTTGTTGGTAACGTTCCCTTCTGGTACTCCATTTTGACCTATATGTTTCATGTGTTGCATTGCAGAGGGCCTCCTGGTGATGTCACCATTCTTTTTGTGCTCATCACATCTTAGCAGTTGTAGACCGCAAGGTGTTTCCAATTTTGGTGCATCCTCTGGGTCAAGCCGGACCGTGAACGGTAAATTAGCGGACTGTTTTATGGTTATAAAAACAATCAAAGTATACCCTCTGGTAAAACTAACATAGCTATGGAAAATGGCCCATAGAAATAGATGGTTTACCTATTAAACATGTTGATTTTCCATGGCTATTTTAAATTACCTGATGATATAAAAACAATCAAAGTATACCACTCAGCTCATGTCACAAGCAAATCACCCCTCTCAAGATGGCTCTGGAAAGATCTGTTGATCCTTTGCTTGGCGTGGGAATGTGTCTGGAGTTCTTTGTCCCAGAACTGGTAGAAACCCTGTCATTTGCAGGAAACATATGGAAACATGCTATGCTTTCCGGCTGATTTGTCCACCAAATGCATTGATCACCAAGAGAAGAGGCATTTGCATTAATTAATCTATCTCATTGACCGATGATTGTCCAGCTGTAACCATTTCTGAAAAACAAAAAACGGTTCTTAAACTTTGAACTTTGAGTTGACTATTTAGCCCTATTTCTGATTCATAGTACGTGCCCGGGCCCATTGATACGTGGCCGGGGCCCACCGTTGGATATAGCCAGTGACTTCGTCTTACCGCTGCGTCACCAGGTGCAAATCATGCAGCTGCATCGACGAGAAGTCTTCATGGTGATGCGGAGGGGTGGATAAAACTCTGAACGGCGAAGGGGCTGCGTTGTGTTGTGGATGAATGATATGAATGCTTCGGAAGGTCTGATCTTTGCATATCTTTGCGGCATACTTAAACTATTAATAGGACCCCAGGATCTAGGAACGGCATACCATCCCCCCATGAACAGTCTGACAAGGGTAAAGTCCCAGGGTCTAGAGGAAAGTAATTGTCCATCCATGTCAGTCCATCCCCTATTTGGCAGGGTTTATGTTAATTAATGTTAATATTTAAGGGCTGCCGCCCCTGCCGCCGACCCCGGAAACAGGACAGTTGCCTGCGTTGAATTGCCCAAGTGGTTTGAATCTCTAAATCAGCAGCATACTGTAGGATTCTGTCTGACTTACGACCCTTCTCAATTCCTAGACAAGTTTCTCCTTTCTACCTCCTGCAGCTGTTGTTTGGTAGCTCCAAGCTGCAAGCATCAGGCTTCCAGAACGGACCCCTCGCCACAGCAAAACAGCACCTAATTGCGTGCCGAAACCGTGTTCATACTTATCCAGAAAAACTCCCTAACGTCCCTTCTGAATTCCTAGAAAATTCCTATCCTAGAAAATTCCTAGATTCCTAGAAAAAATGTCTCTTTTTTCTGCCTCCTGCAGCTGTTGTTTGGTGGCTCCAAGCTGCAAGCACATCAGGCCTCCAGACCGGACTCTTCGCCATAGTGCTGGCTTAAACTTACCCGCAAAAACTCCCTCACGACCCGTCTCAATTCCTAGACAAGTTTCTCTTTTCTACCTCCTGCAGCTGTTGTTTGGTGGCTCCAAGCTGCAAGCAAGCAAAACAGCACCTAATTGCGTGCCGAAACCGTGCTCAAACTGATTCACGTTTGGTGGCTCCAAGCTGCAAGCATCAGGCTTCCAGAACGGACCCCTCGCCACAGCAAAACAGCACCTACTTGCGTGCCGAAACCGTGTTCAAACTTATCCAGAAAAACTCCCTCACGTCCCTTCTGAATTCCTAGAAAATTCCTAGATTCCTAGATTCCTAGAAAAAATGTCTCTTTTTTCTGCCTCCTGCAGCTGTTGTTTGGTGGCTCCAAGCTGCAAGCACATCAGGCCTCCAGAACGGCTCTTCGCCATAGTGCTGGCTTCAACTTACCCGCAAAAATTCCCTCACGACCCTTCTCAATTCCTAGACAAGTTTCTCCTTTCTACCTCCTGCAGCTGTTGTTTGGTGGCTCCAAGCTGCAAGCATCAGGCTTCCAGAACGGACCCCTCGCCACAGCAAAACAGCACCTACTTGCGTGCCGAAACCGTGTTCATACTTATCCAGAAAAACTCCCTAACGTCCCTTCTGAATTCCTAGAAAATTCCTATCCTAGATTCCTAGAATTCCTAGAAAAAATGTCTCTTTTTTCTGCCTCCTGCAGCTGTTGTTTGGTGGCTCCAAGCTGCAAGCACATCAGGCCTCCAGAACGGACTCTTCGCCATAGTGCTGGCTTAAACTTACCCGCAAAAACTCCCTCACGACCCGTCTCAATTCCTAGACAAGTTTCTCTTTTCTACCTCCTGCAGCTGTTGTTTGCTGGCTCCAAGCTGCAAGCATCAGGCCTCCAGAACGGACCCTTCGCCACAGCAAAACAGCACCTAATTGCGTGCCGAAACGTTGTGCAAGCTTATCCACAGAAACTCCCCAACGTCCTTTCTGAATTCCAAGAAAAAATGTCTTTTGTCTGCCTCCTGCAGTTGTTGTTTGGTGGCTCCAAGCTGCAATCATGAAGCCTCTAGAACGGACCCTCCGCCACAGCAAAACAGCACCTAATTGCGTGCCGAAACCGTGCTGAAACTGATTCACGTTTGGTGGCTCCAAGCTGCAAGCATCAGGCTTCCAGAACGGACCCCTCGCCACAGCAAAACAGCACCTAATTGCGTGCCGAAACCGTGTTCAAACTTATCCAGAAAAACTCCCTAACGTCCCTTCTGAATTCCTAGAAAATTCCTAGATTCCTAGAAAAAATGTCTCTTTTTTCTGCCTCCTGCAGCTGTTGTTTGGTAGGCTCCAAGCTGTAAGCACATCAGGCCTCCAGAACGGCTCTTCGCCATAGTGCTGGCTTAAACTTACCCGCAAAAATTCCCTCACGACCCTTCTCAATTCCTAGACAAGTTTCTCTTTTCTACCTCCTGCAGCTGTTGTTTGGTGGCTCCAAGCTGCAAGCATCAGGCTTCCAGAACGGACCCCTCGCCACAGCAAAACAGCACCTAATTGCGTGCCGAAACCGTGTTCAAACTTATCCAGAAAAACTCCCTAACGTCCCTTCTGAATTCCTAGAAACAATGTGTCTCTTTTTTCTGCCTCCTGCAGCTGTTGTTTGGTGGCTCCAAGCTGCAAGCACATCAGGCCTCCAGAACGAACTCTTCGCCATAGTGCTGGCTTAAACTTACCCGCAAAAACTCCCTCACGACCCTTCTCAATTCCTAGACAAGTTTCTCTTTTCTACCTCCTGCTCTTCCTTCCGAGCCGAAACCGTGTTCAAACTTATCTAGAACAACTCCCTAACGTCTCTTCTGAATTCCTAGAAAATTCCTAGATTCCTAGATAGATTCCTAGAAAAAATGTCTCTTTTTTCTGCCTCCTGCAGCTGTTGTTTGGTGGCTCCAAGCTGCAAGCACATCAGGCCTCCAGAACGACTCTTCGCCATAGTGCTGGCTTAAACTTACCCGCAAAAATTCCCTCACGACCCTTCTCAATTCCTAGACAAGTTTCTCTTTTCTACCTCCTGCAGCTGTTGTTTGGTGGCTCCAAGCTGCAAGCATCAGGCTTCCAGAACGGACCCCTCGCCACAGCAAAACAGCACCTAATTGCGTGCCGAAACCGTGTTCAGACTTATCCAGAAAAACTCCCTAACGTCCCTTCTGAATTCCTAGAAAATTCCTAGATTCCTAGAATTCCTAGAAAATTCCTAGAATTCCTAGAAAAAATATCTCTTTTTCTGCCTCCTGCAGCTGTTGTTTGGTGGCCCCAAGCTGCAAGCACATCAGGCCTCCAGAACGGACTCTTCGCCATTTTGGTTGCTTAAACTTACCCGCAAAAACTCCCTCACGACCCGTCTCAATTCCTAGACAAGTTTCTCTTTTCTACCTCCTGCAGCTGTTGTTTGGTCGCTCCAAGCTGCAAGCATCAGGCCTCCAGAACGGACCCTTCGCCACAGCAAAACAGCACCTAATTGCATGCCGAAACGTTGTGCAAGCTTATCCACAAAAACTCCCCAACGTCCCTTCTGAATTCCAAGAAAAAATGTCTTTTGTCTGCCTCCTGCAGTTGTTGTTTGGTGGCTCCAAGCTGCAAGCATGAAGCCTCTAGAACGGACCCTCCGCCACAGCAAAACAGCACCTAATTGCGTGCCGAAACCGTGCTCAAACTGATTCACGTTTGGTGGCTCCAAGCTGCAAGCATCAGGCTTCCAGAACGGACCCCTCGCCACAGCAAAACAGCACCTAATTGCGTGCCGAAACCGTGTTCAAACTTATCCAGAAAAACTCCCTAACGTCCCTTCTGAATTCCTAGAAAATTCTAGATTCCTAGAAAAAATGTCTCTTTTTTCTGCCTCCTGCAGCTGTTGTTTGGTGGCTCCAAGCTGCAAGCACATCAGGCCTCCAGAACGGCTCTTCGCCATAGTGCTGGCTTAAACTTACCCGCAAAAATTCCCTCACGACCCTTCTCAATTCCCAGACAAGTTTCTCCTTTCTACCTCCTGCAGCTGTTGTTTGGTGGCTCCAAGCTGCAAGCATCAGGCTTCCAGAACGGACCCCTCGCCACAGCAAAACAGCACCTAATTGCGTGCCGAAACCGTGTTCAAACTTATCCAGAAAAACTCCCTAACGTCCCTTCTGAATTCCTAGAAAAAATGTGTCTCTTTTTTCTGCCTCCTGCAGCTGTTGTTTGGTGGCTCCAAGCTGCAAGCACATCAGGCCTCCAGAACGGACTCTTCGCCATAGTGCTGGCTTAAACTTACCCGCAAAAACTCCTTCACGACCCGTCTCAATTCCTAGACAAGTTTCTCTTTTCTACCTCCTGCAGCTGTTGTTTGGTGGCTCCAAGCTGCAAGCATCAGGCTTCCAGACCGGACCCCTCGCCACAGCAAAACAGCACCTAATTGCGTGCCGAAACCGTGTTCAAACTTATCCAGTACAACTCCCTAACGTCCCTTCTGAATTCCTAGAAAATTCCTATCCTAGATTCCTAGAATTCCTAGAAAATTCTTAGAATTCCTAGAAAAAAAAAATGTCTCTTTTTTCTGCCTCCTGCAGCTGTTGTTTGGTGGCTCCAAGCTGCAAGCACATCAGGCCTCCAGAACGGACTCTTCGCCATAGTGCTGGCTTAAACTTACCCGCAAAAACTCCCTCACGACCCGTCTCAATTCCTAGACAAGTTTCTCTTTTCTACCTCCTGCAGCTGTTGTTTGGTGGCTCCAAGCTGCAAGCATCAGGCCTCCAGAACGGACCCTTCGCCACAGCAAAACAGCACCTAATTGCGTGCCGAAACGTTGTGCAAGCTTATCCACAAAAACTCCCCAACGTCCCTTCTGAATTCCAAGAAAAAATGTCCTTTGTCTGCCTCCTGCAGTTGTTGTTTGGTGGCTCCAAGCTGCAAGCATGAAGCCTCTAGAACGGACCCTCCGCCACAGCAAAACAGCACCTAATTGCGTGCCGAAACCGTGCTCCAACTGATTCACGTTTGGTGGCTCCAAGCTGCAAGCATCAGGCTTCCAGAACGGACCCCTCGCCACAGCAAAACAGCACCTAATTGCGTGCCGAAACCGTGTTCAAACTTATCCAGAAAAACTCCCTAACGTCCCTTCTGAATTCCTAGAAAATTCCTAGATTCCTATAGATTCCTAGAATAGAAAATTCCTAGATTCCTAGAAAAAATGTCTCTTTTTTCTGCCTCCTGCAGCTGTTGTTTGGTGGCTCCAAGCTGCAAGCACATCAGGCCTCCAGAACGGCTCTTCGCCATAGTGCTGGCTTAAACTTACCCGCAAAAATTCCCTCACGACCCTTCTCAATTCCTAGACAAGTTTCTCTTTTCTACCTCCTGCAGCTGTTGTTTGGCATGAATTTTAGCTACCTTTACATCCGGTCCCCAAATAGGAAAAGACCATGGAAAAAATCACCTCCCGGGGGCGAAACACCATGCCTCTGAAGGACGGAGAAGCTCCAAAATTGCACCCCGAAAATGCCTAACGTGACTTCTGAAACCCATAGAAAATGATGCTTTTGGCTCCTTTTTCCTCTTGCTGCTGCCATGAATTTTAGCTACCTAAACATCCGGTCCCCAAATAGGAAACCACCATGGAAAAAATCACCTCCCGAAGGCGAAACACCATGCCTCTGAAGGACGGAGAAGCCCCAAAATTGCACCCCGAAAATACCTAACGTGGCTTCTGAAACCCATAGAAAATGATGCTTTTGGCTCCTTTTTCCTCTTGCTGCTGCCATGAACAGTAGCTACCTAAACATCCGGTCCCCAAATAGGAAAACACCATGGAAAAAATCACCTCCCGGGAGGAAAAACACCCGGGGGCAAAACACCATGCCTCTGAAGGACGGAGAAGCTCCAAAATTGCACCCCGAAAATGCCTAACGTGACTTCTGAAACCCATAGAAAATGATGCTTTTGGCTCCTTTTTCTTCTTGCTGCTGCCATGAATTTTAGCTACCTTTACATCCGGTCCCCAAATACGAAAAGACAATGGAAAAAATCACCTCCCGGGGGCGAAACACCATGCCTCTGAAGGACGGAGAAGCTCCAAAATTGCACCCCGAAAATGCCTAACGTGACTTCTGACACCCATAGAAAATGATGATTTTGGCGGCTTTTTCCTCTTGCTGCTGCTATGAATATGAAGTTTGGCTACCTTTAAATAGTAGTAGTAGTAGTAGTAGTAGTAGTCGTCGTCGTCGTCGTAGTAGTAGTAGTAGTAGTCGTAGTAGTAGTAGTAGTCCGAAACAAGAGTGAAAAGTATTATTCCCTGGCGCGCTCCCCCTTGCGTCTGCCGGGGTCGGCGGATTAGTTGGCAGGGTTTATGAGTACGCAGAAAACCGCTGTTTCTTTATTATTGCGTATTGCTTCAATTGGTGATATATTAAACTAACCGGTCAAAAATGGTTGGCAAGGTGTCAAAGTTTGGCAGTGGTCAGAGCTGTAATTGACTGGGGTTATGACACAAAAGCAGCTCATAGTTGTGGCTCCAGTTTTGTGAGAGGTATATGGCTGCGATTGGTAGGAGTCTATCATTGCAGAAGTTTTAGGGGTCTCTGCAGGAAAGCCGAACCATGTGGATTCAAGTCACAAAAGGTTTGGACTGCAGGAAATATCTCCAGAGCCTTCTATAATCTCAATTGATATTAGGGAATCGAGGACTCCATTGCTGTCCCATTTCACCTGCTGGCAATGGATCAAAGTATGAAGCCCGGAATTTGGTGGTCCAACATGAGGAGTTTCTCATCATTTCACATCTTTAAAACCCCTGTCGGTTACTACTGTGGTTATACTACCTAATATATTGGAGATTATCACAGTTCAATGATTCTGGGTAAATTATAACGACCTCAGTGCGACCTCACTGGAATCATGGTTAGTAAGAGGAATCATCCCAAAATTACCTTATTTCAGGTTAGTGAATTATTATCATTTACACAGAATGATTGGAAATCCCATCAGCCAGTATAAATTGGCGGGTTGGGAATTTTTGAAGGTTGATTCATGCTGACTCTCCGCAAGGGATTTTTCTGAAGTTTGGCTGAAGTTGGCGAGGTCGGCACTTGACAGGTTATTAGAGGGTTCATTGTTAACAACGGACTGCACAAGTGTGAATGCTACAAGTTGGGGCCTCCTAGATCGTCAAGGTAGTTTACACTCATTCTAATCCCATCCCCTGCAATATTTAACATCCTCTTTATGGTCCCAAATATATGTCAATCCTCTATTGAAGCATGGTTTCTGAGGGCTGTTCAATAGTGGGGGGAGGGTTACTAGTTACTATAAGCCATGGGGTGAAAGCCTTGCTGGTTAACCCACAAGGCTTGGAGATGCCAAGGGAGGGTTTTTCTGATCCATCCAACATGACACGGGCGCCATGGCGCCTGCCACGACTTCTCCATGGTCTCTTGGTGAAGGCTTGGGGTACTTTCAAACGGTCAAATATTGAGGTTTAAGCATCAACAATTGGGGTACTTTCCAGTGAACAATGGATATATATATAATTGGCATATAAAACAATAGAATGGAGCTATATGATCCAATAGTATGACTTAACCCTCCTGGTGAATGAGGAAAACACTATGAAAATCCTTGGGTGAAAGCTAAGGAAGATGATCTACATATGTTTGCAGAGGGGTTGACGTCACCAACAAAGAGAAAAGAGATATCGGTACATTCTTGTTTTTAACCTGCATATTTGCCAGAAAATGTAGTACACCATAATGTTCCAAACCATAAGGTAGATCCTTTTTTGCAGGGCATTCTTTTTGCTACGAAACAGGGTGCCAAAGAGAACGTGGGCCCATCGAGGAGGGTTTCATGCATTTCTCATTCTTAGCCCGCATTTGGGGAACATTTGCTAAAGCCACGGAACAGATTTGGATTTTCTGGATTTTCTTTACCCAGCATCATTGTTCCGTTGAAAAAGAGATTAAAATGGCAGCTTTGGATATCCCGTATTTCAATGTCATTTACTTGGCAGTAGTCTGTTGATGAGCCCACTGGTAACTGTGCCTCCCAATTAGATCACATCAAGTAGTAGCTGCCTTGTAGGTGGTGTTGTAAACCTGATATCCCAGCTCAGACTCAGAGACCTTTGAAGCATGGTTCTTGGATGTTATTGGATGACTCTCCAAGTAAATTGAGTTCGAACAAACGAACTTCAATGGCTTGTTTCCGATATTTTAGCCTATTACAGTAGTTGATGCCCCACTGAACCATGGTTAATATCTATAGTTGTTGGTAAACCTAGTATGACACAGCAAACCCGGAAAGGATTTTATCAACGATACCCTTACCATCATTCCAGGATTGTACCAGCTTCAATTCGGTTTAAGTAACTGTATATTGTAATCATTTGATCATTTGGGGGTAATTACTAGGTCAATCTTAGATGGGTACTTTAATCCTGTAGGTAATCCTGTAGTCTTTTGATATCAATGGGATTATCTACTCACCAGCTAAGATTTGTTTTTTTTTCCGCAGGGTATCTAAGATTGGCACTGATTATATGCCATTGATATTATGATCATTTATAATTAATTATCCCAGTCGTATCTGGTAAAACACGACCAACCTCACGCGACCCCAAATGATGACCTCACCGCTAGGATTGGGGGGATCATCCCCAACCGAACGGAAAAAACATATTGTTGGAATAGTTTTCTGAGAATCTACAGTACATGGCCCCACTACCCTCTGGTAAATAAACATAGACCCTGAAAATCACAATTTTTTTAATGGCAACTAATCTTCCAACCCCTATCTGCCAGGGTCTATGTTAATTTACCAGAGGGTAACAATTACTTTTGATGGGGTTTATGATATTTATATATATATAATAACCAATAGTTTTAGGAATTATATTTCCATTTGCAACTGTTAATGGCCATAACTGTATGAAGAATTATCTGATAAAAGTCCATTTTTGTCAACTAACTAGACAAAATTAGTCCCTTTATGAACTAAATCTGGACCAAATCTAGTCCAGTTATGTCCATTTATGAACTACCATTTAGATTTGACATAGCTATGAAACATCACAATATTAATGTTACAGTAATAGATAAAAGTTCTATAAATGGGCCATGCTCTTCCATTTTCCATTGCAAACTGCTAAATTGCAAGAGGCTAACCATACAGGAAAAAAACATACATCACATTGACACCCATTAAATCAATGTTCAATTGCCGGAAAATATGTGTAGGGAACTGAAACAGGACGACAGCAGCTCAGCTTTGGGGGGGTTCTACCGAGGTGGCTGGACTTCTTGTGGTCCAACGAAGTCATTCAGGTGAAGTAACTGTGCTGACCGGTGCAACAGTGGGACTTTGGGATTTACCTTCAGTAAAAGAGTGGAAATAAAGACCTTAACCTTAACCCGTGAACAATGGATATAGTGGGGATATAAAACATTAAACTCATATCTATCTATATATATATGGGTATATGGATATATGATCTAATAGTATGATTCAACCCTCCTGGTGAACTAGAAAAACGATGAGGAAAATGATCTACAAATGCTGGTTTTTCAATATCTAAGCGACACAACCAAGATCGGTGACGGTGCTGTTTCTGGCAATCCTTCCCAAGTATTCCTATATCCCCATAAAATGCTTGATCTATTATCCCCACGATATCCGTCATGCATTGATTAAACCATATGTTTTGATGCTTGAAATCGGTAAAATGGATAACGTTTTTACATGGACCAAGATGTCGGAAAAACAAATAACAGGTCTTGAACTTTTTGCAGCTTCGTTTCGTTAGCAAACTTAAGTTCATCAACTATAGTTTACAAAAATAAACAAACTACAGATAGTTAGACATAAATCATGTATGATTTTAGAGCCCGAGCAAAACCAGCCCATGCAAATTTCCACAATCTTGAGAATTATAAGAAAGATGAATTGCTCTTCTTTTTCACTAATTTGTCCTTATTTTTCACTATTTTTCATTATTTGCCAGTATTGTCGTTCACTATTTTTCATTATTTTTGATGCACATGTCTTATTCACTATGTTTCACTAAAATTCACTATTTTCAACTATTTTTCACTAATTTTCACTATTTTTCACTAAATTTCACTACGTGTCATTATTCGTTCACTCATTTTCATTAACTTTCACTATTTTTCACTACGTTTCACTAAATTTCAGTAAATTGTCACTAAATGCCACTAAATGCCACTAAATTTTCAACCCCTTAAATGTCACTAAATGCCACTAAATGTTCCTGATTTTTGGGTGGTCTCGTTTTGGGGGGGGTCCTAAAGAACACATGAATAAACTTTCGTTCGTAAACTTAATATAAATTGAAATATCCCCACTATATCGCAACCTTTAGTATTTATATCCCAACCTTTCGTTATCTGAAAGCTCTTGAAATATCCCAATATTCCAACTACATCCCCCATGGATAAACCGCAGAAAATCGCGAAATCGTCGGTTTCAGGTGGCCGTTTGTGCCCGAAACTTCCTGCAGACATTGCGCACAGGCGGGCGGGGCTCGCCCCGGGCTCGCTGGGATGGGATTTATGGTCCCAAGTCCCGGGGGGGAAACGATTATGATGCATGAAGTGGCTAAGGAACCTTCAACATATGGGGAAATGTTGAGATATTTATATTCTATATAAATATAAAAATGTATGTGTGTATGTAATGTCATGTCATGTCATGTCATGTCATGTCATGTCATGGTATGTATGTATGTATGTATGTATGTATGTATGTATGTATGTATACCTTCTGGTAAACTAACATAGCTATTGAAAATGACCATTTATAGTGAATTTACCCATTGAAAATGGTGATTTCCCATAGCTATGTTAGTTTACCAGAGGGTATATATAAAAGATTTGTATGCATATAAAATGGGATAAGCTATGGATATACTAGGAGAATCAAGATCAACATCTGAATAGATCATGTTGCGACCTCACGTCGCGATGTCACTGGAATGAAGGAGTAGGTATCCCACAATGGCTGACCTTTTCAAGTTGGTGAACTGTTGCAATTTGACATCGGGTAATTTGACATTGGTATGGAAACCCACCATTTTTGCAATGTAAATCATTGTAAATCATCTATAATTGCTGTAAATGGATCATTTTCCATAGCTATGGCTATCCAGATGATTCAACCCAGCCATTATTGTGAAATATTCCAGGATTTTCTGCTGATTTTCGGAGAGAACAGGCCGGTAATTCTATGAGTACCTTGCTGGTTGGTGAGCATGGGGTGGCTGGTTGATGCTTAGTTGCTCATGCTTTTGTAGTGGTGACTGCATGAAAACTGTTGGGGAATGGCTAAGCCAGTCATTTTTTTTTAAGATTTATAGTTCCAACTGGGCCCAATTTTTCAATTTCGCTCGGTAAAAATGTACCTTTTTGACCTGTTTTCACACCGGGGAAACAAACACACCAAGCTATTCCTTTGTTGCAGGAAGGGCTGCGTGGATGGCCCGTGGATGTGAAGGGATGCCGCTTACTTTCCGGCAATCGACCACTGCAATTTGAAGATCCGCCATAAAAATAGATGGCTCTTCCCATCAAAACGTTCATTTATGATTTTTCCCATGATTTCCCCATTGTTTATAGGACATGTGGAGTAGAAAACGACCAGGGACGCCACGCTGTTCCGCGCCACGCTGGTTTTGCACATCTTGAGGCCTGCCGACTGAGTGCAGAGAGGATGCTGAGGTCGCGGGATGCTTTTGGCCGGGAGTTTACAAGACTTAGCCTACGGCAATTCTCGAATTTTCATGGTGTTTTGCTTGGTTTAATAGGGATAATCATGGGACACCAGTGGCAATAATACTGCTTTATTATCTAAATTGTGTTCTTATTGTTTACTAGAACTGAATTGTTTACTAGAACTTAATTAATAAGGATACTCACGGGATATTAATGGATGTACCCTCCGGTAATCGAACGTTGCTGGCTCAGAAATCATGGGAAAATACGGGAACACTCTCTTTGAACGGAGGTTTCTAGCTGGGATAATTCTCCTAAAAAAATGGTGGATTTTCCAGCAAGCCACATTTGATACCAGGAGGGTAAAAATGAAACTGGATAAACCCAGGCAGGGGAGTTCGGGACTTCAGTGTGGTGCAACAAAATGAATATCTACTTACTAAACCAGCTGACAACATCAAGAGAGTTCACCAGCCAAACGCAGGATAAAACTTGTAGAACCAGCAAAAAGGAAGGACTTCTCAATATTTGGCTGGTGGTGTCCAGCATGTGTCGGACCTTTCCCCTGCAGATGAGCCTGTTTGAAGGACCATCCTCCTGGGACCCCTGGGGCCCAGAAACATCTTGTTTCAAGGGGAGATGGTTTGGCTAGGGAAATGACATTACCCTCTGGTAATGACTAACATAGCTCCGGAAAATCACAATTTTTCATGGGAACATCCACTATTTCTATGGCCATGTTCAATAGCTATGTTTGTTTACCAGAGGGTAAATAACATGCGTAAAGTACCATCATCAAGGAGTTAGTTAATGGAGATTCGTTTGCCCAAACTGATAAACATCCGTGGTTTGTTGATGCGATGATCTGCATAGGTCCGGATAGGTTGAGTTGAAGGGTTGAAGCCACCAACCAGATGAGACAGGTGTAAGCAAAACACGTGGTCATGTATGACACAATAGATACGCATTCATACACACATATATATATATATATGTGTGTAGGTATTATATATATATATTGTGCGTGCATATATGTGTTTAATTGTGTTTTATCTATAGTGGCCAAAGGAGAGTCAACAAACATAAGGCGGATGCTGGCCAGCAACAACGATGACAAAACCAAGAGACTGGTTTTAAAGATGTTTTCACCATTTCAACATAAGAAAGACACTGCAGTGCAACAAGATAGTTCATTCTTATTCCACAGTGGCACCAGCAATGCTGAGGATAAAACAGATATTTGCAAAGTGTACCCTCTGGTTATGACTAACATAGCCATGGTAAAGATGGCCCATGGAAATAGATGGTTTACCTATTAAAAATGGTGGATCTTTCCATGGCTATGTTAAATAACCAGATGGTTTTCAACTCAGATTTGATGGATCCTAAGTGCGCCAGTCACAAGCTGCTCCAAAAACCTACCCATAGGTGATGGCTCTGGCATGCTCCGACTTGTATTTTACAATGTTTTTGTACTTACCTAACCTTTGGATATAGTGATTGAAAGTAAAATAGACCTCTGAACATATGAAAATGTAGGCCCCAGAGGGGCCGCTGACCATATAATATATATACGAGGTTCTAACCCCACGAACTCGTCGATATGTCACTTAAAAACCAACTTCGCTATCTTACACCAATGCTAGATCACCATGTTTGTTGGTTCAACCACAGTTTTTGTCTAGGGTACCCTCTGGTAAACGTTAACAAGTAACGAACTGGAAAATCACCATGCTATTAATGGGTAAATCCACTATTTCAATGGCCATTGACAATAGCTATGTAAAAAACTATGTAAAATCACCATGCTATTAATGGGTAAATCCACTATTTCAATTGCCATTTTCAATAGCTATGTAAACAACTATGGAAAATCACTCATTTTCATGGGTAAATCCACTATTTCAATGGCCATTTTCAGTAGCTATTTTGACATAACCAGGGGGTACATCCACTGCAATCGGAAATTGGACCTTCGGCTTTCAGCGCTTCTGCCATGGGAGTTGGATGGGGCCCCCGGGCGAGCGAGCTCGCGTTTGAGTTTTCAGAGATTTCTCTGGCTGAATTAACTCTGGTTTATGGTAGATACATGATATATCCGTTTGTTATGATATAAATTGATAGATACTGTATATCATTAACTAGAGCAACTATGGTAGATATATGATACTAGGTCAATCTTAGATGGGTAGGAACTAATCCTTTAGTCTTTTGATATCAATGGGATTATCTACTCACCAGCTAAGAATTTATTTTTTTTTGCGGGGTATCTAAGATTGGCACTGTATAGGTATATATGTAGATATAACGATCTAGTTAATGGGGTTGACAAACCAACAAACATAACTGGGGAGGACCATCCTGTAAGTTGTTTTTGAGTAATCCATTCCTGTTTTAAACATTGGTTTACCATCAGATCAAGTCATTTTTGTATAAACCATATGAGTTGGTTCATACTAACCCCCAATAACCACAGACATCTCGGCCATGATCAGGAGCTAAGTCCCTTGAGCTTGCCGAACTTGCGACCTGACTGCGAACGCACGCTGGGTTACCCTGTCTTGAAGCAAGCAACTGGCTTAAACTCAGTAAAGTGTGAGGTTAGCTTGGCAAAACTTGTCCTATTAGTTTGTTGTCTGTTGGTTTTTTAAATGAACTTTCATGGGAAGATAGATGAAGACAGAGAACGTCCAGCGGCTAAGCCCTTTGTCAAAAAGGGAGCTGAAAACCATTCGTTCTTTTTCGTTTTGGGGCCGGGTGTGTAGGATTACTGACGCTGGAAAACTGGGTGAACATCTACCTGTGTAGTTTTGTTGGACTTCACAATGAGTTCATTACAAATCATGGTTAATAGACAGTTTCCAATTTTTGAATTTTAATAATTTGCCCAGAAGATTCAGATTCAGATGATACATGTAATACTAATACTATCTATAGGGATTAGTAAGTTCAGAGTTTATGCCTTTGGAATTCCGATTTTCTATTACCGGATGAGCCAAGAAGGTTTCTGGCGCAGTTAATCCTCAACATGTTCTTTAGCAGTTGCTCTTGTTTTTCATCTGCCTCCACCAATGTTGTCTCGATAGATGCAGCTGCCGGTGTTGGAGGAGCCAAGGCATATGATTTGGCTTTGTGTGACGAAGCTGCAATGCTTCGCTTGTCCCAGATTCTGACCTTGCTGCATGTGGTCAAGAGGTTAACGCGAGTCTTTCTTGTCGGGGACAAGCACCAGGCTGCTCCCCTTGTGCATTCACCAATAGTCAAGAGAACGATGCTTGCCAATGGAGCATTGGAAGCGTTCCTTGGTGCCGGAGCCCCGGAGGCCACAATCACCGAACAGCACAGAATGCCACGAGATCGGGCCACGGCCCTTGGCATGCGTGTTTACGGTGCTCCTTTCACATCCAGTGCTGCAGTTGCTGAGGATTCCATGTTGATTTGGAGGCGTTTGACAACCTCAATGGAGCCGCGCGGTACGAGTTTTGTCAACGTTGCGGAAGCTCAGTGGGCAGTCGGACTTTGCAAGTCAGTTAAAAAGTCCAAGGTTGGATCCTTGGCCGTCTTCACATATTATGCAGCGCCGGCAGCTCTCGTTGAAGAACTGCTTGGCACTGAAAGTGGTGTGGATGTGCTTACTGTGGCGAAGGTGCAGGGTTCTGAATGGGATCGCATAATCTTGCTCACTACTACGAATAAACCGGGACGTTTTGTCCTAGATCAGCGATCAGCAGTGGTTGGGTTCTCCCGTGACAAACGAGGGATTGCTGCGAGCGCGGTGGAAGAGTTCGTTACCGGTACACCAGCGGGTAGGTCATTCTTGGACTGCCTGCACACCGAAAACCTCGCTCAGGATGTGCAGATGGCACCCCTCTAAGACCAGATTAGACTATTTCCTGACTAATAGTTAGTTTGCTGTTTTGAGGCAAATATCTGACTATTAGTCAGATCAAGTAAATAACCTAAACGAGGTTATTTAGTAAAATAGACTTAAGTCTATTTGATCAAATAACCTTAGAAATTGCCTATGTTTGTAACATAACTTTCAATCTTGTGCATCTGTTTTTTGAATTCCTTTACCTTCTGTACATGTGAAAAACACCACATGTTACTCAGCTTTCATTTACAAAACATCAAAAGAAATTGCTACATGTTACTTAGTTCATCTTAGTTCTCAGCATGCAAGCCACATACAGCTGCCAAAATGTTACTTAGTTTCAACATACAACCCTCTGGAATTGTTGCATGTTACTTAGTTCTCAGCATGCAAGCCACATCCAGCTGCCAAAATGTTACTTAGTTTCTACATACAACCCCCTGGAACTGCTACATGTTACTTAGGTCTCAGCATGCAAACCACATGCAGCTGCCAAATTGTTACATAGTTCTCAGCATGCAAACTACATGCAGCTGCCAAAATGTTACTTTTCTTGGACATACAAACCTCCTGCAGCTGATTCAAAGTTTGAATAGTTGTCAGGCTGCTGTGCTCATGCAACTGCTACACAATGCAATTGCAGCTTTCAAACTGCAAGAGAAAGTTAGTCACATTGCCCATTTGGACATGACAGTTTCTGCTTCCTGTTCTCCCACCCTTTCCTTGCCCTTTGGCAGCTGGCATTTTTTTCATGCCTGACAGAAGTTGATGCGCATAGCTACCCTCAGCTTGGCCACCATCTTTGCAGTGACTTGAGGGCCTTTGATTCCTTTACAACAACTTTTTGCCAAAACTCTGTGCACATTCATGTTGTCTTCTTGCCTGAAACACCAGGTAAGTCGAGGGGTCAAGTAGGAGCAAGCCAAAGCACAATGCAGTGTTGCATGGATTTTGGGAATAGCAGCAAGTAGAGGCTTCTCTTCCTCTGCAAAGTGCTGAGACAAATCTCTGTGAAGCTGGGCACCAGCAAATGCACATTTCTTGAATCTCTCTGCTTCTTCAGGATCAAATGCAAGTTTGTGCTGATTAGCTTGGAGCAAGCTGTTCATTTCCACACTTGTTTTGAGCAAAGTCGGAATCTTTCTGTGAACCTCCACATGTGGATTCATCTTGCTCTGCCACAAAGCACAGAGAGGTGCTGCAAGGTGTTGCACCTGTGCAGCCCTTCCTTTCAACTTTGGCCCCCCCTTCTTTCTCATGAATAGACTCAATTTTGTCATGCCTCGATATCTTTCCACAATTTGGTGTTCCTTATAATATTCCAAGATAAATTCCCCGCATTTTTGCAAATTCTGCAATGGTGTTTGGTCTAAGATAGCAAAGCAGAGAAGGTACAGGCAGCTTCCAAAAACAACTTGGTCAGATCCCAAGAACTTGCAACGCATGAGGTCATAGGCAGTGTTGCAAGCTGTCAGCGTTGGAACTGTTGCAAGATGACTTGCCATCCCATTTCTTCCACCTGAAATAGCACAAGGGGCTCAGCCTTCTAAGGGAAAGCTCGTGGACAGCAAAACAAGAAGGTTCTCCAGAAAATAACAAGCAAACGCAAGAAAACAAATTGCCTGAAACATTATAAGCATGCCAAGGCACTCTCTGGGAGTCCATTGCATACCCATCCATGCTGCTGTTGGCCTGCAATCCTTCCAGCTTGTTGCTTCAGATCCCCCTGTGCATTTGCACAAGCTACAAGGGCTTGCTTTGGAAGAATAATGGGGTAGCTTCAACACTGCTGACAGATACTCCCAGTCACCAGCCAGAGACCAGATTGTCCCACAGAAACCATCAGCCAAGGGTGTCAGTGCCCGCAGCCCTTCCTTGGAAGAGGCAGAATGAATACAGTTTTCCATTGTGATCTCTGTCTGGCCATTGCCCCAATTGCAGCCAAGACAAACTCCAGCCCAAGATTCTGAAGAACTGTGGCAAAGTCTGGGCACTCATAGTTTCATCGAAGCAGGACCAGAGATGGATTTGCATTTGTTTAGTGCTTCCTAGGCCAAGCAAAGAGTTCATACTGAATATGGTCAATTGTCTGCCCCAGATCTTGCCAATGCCAATGACTGGGGTGCCATCACCATGGAAAGCAATAGGAACCATTTTCTTGTCAAAGCCAGCAATCGAAGCCATTCTAGAATAGGCTGGGTGGGGCTTCTGCAAGTCCCAGAATTCTTGCAACCTTGCTGAAGAAGGCAAAATAATTTGCTTCCAGCTTTCTTTGTATTCATGAAATAAACAGCTGAAAATCTCATGAGGAAGCAGCATACTTTGAAGCTGCTTCTTGTATGGCTCTTTGAAATCCAACTTGACAAAGTAAGGAAGCACCATTTGCTTGCATTTGTTGTTGGACCAAGCCAAGAGCTCATTGTGCATTTTGTCGCTATATTGCCCTGAAGTGCCCAAGGATGCCAGAAACACTAAATCTTTTGGCGGTGTGCCACCTAAGCATTCAATATCCTTGCAAGCCATGTGTGCTTCTTGTTGAACTTCTTGTGGGCTTCTTTGTCCCCAAGCCTATTTCTCCAGGAGGTGATCAGCTAAATATGACTTTGTCTTTTGACTTTCCTCTGGCATGCATTCCCTTGCAGAAGCAGCCATCCTTTGCTTGATGCCACCCCTTCTCTTTTTAAAAGGAGGCTCTGCCATGGCAGCTGCTCCAGAAAAGGAGGCGCTCCGCCATGGCAGCTGCTCCAGAGAACACAAGAGCAAGACAGTGTTTGAAAAACTCTTGTCGAACAAAAACGTTTTGTTGTCAGCTACATCTATTTGTAATGAACTTTACATGGCACCACATGTTACTTAGTGTTTTGCATGGGGTTGGCAAATGTAGCAAATGTGACTTAGAGAAACCAAACAAATCACAATTTTGACAGTTGCTTTGTCCAAAGTCTTCTTGGGCTGTTTTTCTGTCATGCCACATGTGCACCTGCTGCCACATGCAAGTCCAAGCAAGCAAGCAGACAAACAAAGTCTTTGTGCATTAACAACACACAGCTCTCAGTTCTTCATTGCACTGCTGTTCAATTCTTTTTTGAACTTGCTCAGCTTGCCTTGTTGTTCGGAGAAACAACAGCCACAATCTTCTCTCTGCTTGCTACAAGCACTGAAACAAGAAAAACTTGTGCCACTTCAGGAAAGAAACATATGTACCCACAGTGACTTCAAGGCTTCTGAGAGAAGCATCCCTACAGCTGCTTTGCCAAAAGTAGGCTGTGGCTCTGGTGAACTTGCCAAAAAAAAACCTGCCCCAGTCACACCACTCACAGTTCTTTCCTGCTTTTCAACAAAGCCTTGAACTTTTCCACCTCTTCATTCAGCCTTCTTGTTTCCTGTGCTTGGTGCTTCATGAACTGCTGAAAATTGGTGGGTGTCAAAGCCTCTTCTCCAGGAAGCTCCTGCAAAAGACTCATGCAAAGACATGTTTGCAGCAAAATGAGAAAGAAACATTGAGCTATAGGCAGCAAAAACACATGCTCTAGAGAATGCAGGCTTTTCAGTCAAAAGGCAAAAGGTCCTGCCAAGTCAGCACATGCTCATTCTTCAGGCTGAAGTCTTTCAAAGCCAGCATCCTATTACTGTATACCATATTAATCCACATTACTAGATCAATCTTAGATGGGTACTTTAATCCTTTAGTCTTTTGATAGCAATGGGATTATCTACTCACCAGCTAAGATTTTTTGTGCAGGGTATCTAAGATTGGCACTGATTACCACTTTTTGGTCCTCACGAAGACCATCCGAGGTGTGCAAGCGGTGTCCTCCAGCAACAGACGCGAGGCCCAAGGGGTGATCTCACCGTTCCAGTTTCTGTTGGGTTTATTGAGGGTTATAGTAACCCATATGCTCCATGGTGCTGGTATATTTACCTACATTTGGGTGATTTTGTTCGGGCCAATGTTGGTAAATGTCCCAGCACCATGGAGCATATGGGTAAGAAGGCTCGAACAAACGGTGTCTATGAACCAAGAACTCAGAGGGATGATCTGAACCAACAACTCAGAAGGGGTCTTTTAACATCTATGAGCCAGCTACTTTTGGGGGGCGAATCTCAAGCAAACAATTAAGAAAAGGTGGTGCCCCAGTTCCTTTGCTAAGTTGCTTTATAACTCCAACTTCACTATTTCACTAGGGTTTATGGTAGATAGATAGATATATTTGATATACATATATCTATATATATATAATAATAGGTTAGTTGGGGGTACAAACCAAGTTACAACTGGGGGCGCGCCAGCTCATAAGAAGGGGTTAACCAGATACTATTGGGGGAAGTCACCTGACAGGGGGCGGTTGTTTCAATCCCAATGATCATTGGTTCGTCAATGGGGGTTTCCTAAAATGGGTTGGTAAACCAATAGCTGGATGGTTTGTAATGGAGAAAAAAACATGAACATGATTAACTGGTTGGTGGTTTGGAACATTTTTCATTTAGCTCAAGCTCACGAGCCCTGCCAGCGGGTGAGCTGCGCAGGCGAACGGTGAGTGTTTTCGATCACCTCTGTTTTGGAAGCCATGGCTCTTTGGGGGGACCCCGGTGACCCAATCGACTGGCGTTTTGATCTCAACAGTGATGTCGGTGTTAGCACTGAGGCTGTCATTGATCTGGTTTGTACCACAGGTGACACAGTGGTTGGCACTTTGTTCCCGTGTGGCACCCGTGTGAAGGTCCATGGAATCGGAAAAGTGCCTGATGCAGCGTTCAGTATGACTGTGTTGAGAGCTCAGGTGGTGGCCAAAGTGCCAGCTCTCGCATTGCAGGTGGCTTCGAACGATGATGTGATTTTTCATCGCAGGAGTACCAGATCCGATCTTTGGAATCTGGTAGAATTCTGTGCTGGAATTGGTATTGGAACTATGGGATTCAGTCATGTTGGAATGAAGACGGTGGTTGCTGTTGATTGGTGTGAGCCGTTTGTCGCAGCTTTCAGAGAAATTCACCCTGATATCCCAGCCATTCAGGGAGACATTGGTGATGCCCAGGTTGTGAAGCAGATCCACCAGATGCATCCGTTTCCGACCACCATGATGTGCGGATTTTCCTGCCAGCCGTTTTCCTCAGGTGGACTCAGGATGGGAGCCGCTGACGAGCGTTCTTTGACGCTTCCGAAGGCGCTCAAGGGCGCATTCCGCCTTCGATCTCTGGCAGTTATCCTTGAATGCGTACAGGATGCAGGCAACAATTCGATGGTTCGCAGCCTTGTCGACTCCTTTGCGTCGCAGTGTGGTTACAGGTTGGCAGAAACCACACTACGACTTGAGGATGTCTGGGTTTCTCGTAGGAGCCGATGGTGTGCTGTATTGACAGCACCTTTCTTAGGTTGTGTACAGCTGCAGTCGTTCCTTGCATCCGAGCATCCGTCTGTCCCCCGTGATGTCTTCAGCAGTCCCTTGTCCCTGGCCCAAGCCGAGCTTGACCAACTTGTCTTGAGTACAGCAGAACTTGAGAAGTTCACCACATATGAGCAAAACATCGGCAGACTTTTCCTCAAGTTGGATGCCAAGTGCCCGACTGCACTTCACTCATGGGGTAGCCAAGCTGTTGGATGTCGTTGCGGTTGCAGAGCGTTTGGATTTAGCCATGAAACCTTAGCTGCCAAAGGCATTTATGGTATCCTGATTCCACTGCCTGAGACTGGTAATGCATCTGACTCCTCAGTGCCGTTGCTGCGCCATCCACATCCGACCGAAGTTGGCCTCTTGAATGGAGTGCCAGAGATTGTCTGGCCTGATGACCTTCGACTGGTGGTTGCTGGTTTGGGTCAGATGGTGAGTCCGCTCCAGTCTGCTTGGATTGCTGGTCAATTGCAACGGCATTTTGACATGGTTTTGCTTGGCGACAGTGTCTTGGACCCCATTGGAATGCTTGATCAGTTGAAGGGCCAAGTTTTGCAACTTGTTGACAGCTTGAATTTCATGCCTGTCCCTGCTGTGGATTTATTTGCCTGAACCGCCTGTGGAATCTTCCCTTCCTGGTGATGACCCGTCGTGTGCTCCTTGGGCGAAGTTTTGTCATTGTGGTGGTCCTGCTGATGTGACGGTTGTCCATGATACCGATTTGGTGCCGTACCTTGTTCGTCTGTCTGACCCTGGAGACACCATTGCTGCTGTCCTTGCTGCATCACATGAGCTGTTGGACTTTCAGTCTCATGATGTCAGGGTCTTGGATTGTGCGACTGGCTTGGAATTGAATGGCAGTAACCCTGCAGCGGGTCGTTGTTTGTGGGTCACTCGTAGCACTCCTGTGGCTGAAATGGACTTTGCCGACGTTTTCACTGTCTCTCCGACTTTGCCATGGGTTGCTGAATCTACTGATGTTCCCGAGGTCCCTCCTATCACGGTTGAAGCTCCAATTTCAGATGCTGCGTGTTCTGCTGGTCCTGTTGCGCATCCCCTTGAACCCTTGGCCAGTCTCAGTGCGGAGCGCTTGCTGTTGGTGTCTGAGCCATCTGTTACTGACTTGTCTCTCATGAATGCCTTGCGTGCACAAACCATGGACTCCCAAGCCAGGAAACAAACGTTGGCTAACCAGGGAACAGTTTGGGCTGATGATGAGATGATGTACCACATGCAACAGATGCATACGGTAGCCAAGAAACCCACCTGGGCGGTGATTGACCCTCTTTTGTGTGCTGAAGCAGTGAAGCGCCCTTCCTCTTCTCTGATTAGCCAGTGGATCCGTAGCTTGGACTTCAAGCCCACTGCCATCTTGGGGGTTGTCTGTGTGAACCATCACTGGTCTCCGTTCATTTGGACTTGGACTTCTCATTGTGTCATTGCGTCCAGTTGGGACATTCCTGGCTCTCCTCCCATTGAGCTCTCCGTCCTTCATCAAGCCATTGCCATGGCCGTTGGCTCCAGGACTTTCACTGTCCATGTTGTCCACCGAAGCTTCGCTGTTGAACAGCTTTGTGGCATTTGTGCGCTGCGGTTCATCGACCATATGTTGCGAGGGAAGATGCTTCCAACGTCCACCCAGGAAGCCATGCAACTTGATGCAATTGGGCGATCCTTGTTTGTTGCTCACCTTGATGAAGTTTCGACGGTGCCGCGCCCTTGGATTTTTGGTGCCGGCCTTGACCCCAGAGCTTCTGACAGACTTCATGGACTTTTGACTGAACATGGGGTGGACTCATCTCAGGTCAAAAATCGTGCCTCTCTGCTCCTTCAGGCGATTGGACTTGCAACTGCTCAGAAGGCGTTGACTTCCGGACAACCTTGGCGTGCCCTCAAAGCTGCGGCTAATCAGTGTCGGCCCCCTTTTCAGCTTGTCCTTTCTTCCGAGCTTGAGGCCAGCGTTGGGAAGAAGGCAGCCCAAGGTGGACTTAAAGGGAAGAAGAAGAACCTGAACCCCTCAGGGAAGCCCCATGCCAAACCTGAGGCTCCTCCAGGTCTTGACCCGGCCAAGCTTCTCCTTGAAGAAGGTGCCTTCGCCACACCATCCGGTGAACCTCTTGGTCAAGTTGGTCTCCAGGATATTGGTCCGTTCATGTCTGGCGTTGTCGTGTGCACTCTTGATCAAGCCTCGGCGTACCTGCGTGCTGGCCAACTTGTGTCTCAAGGGTCCCTTGCTCTGTTGTTGCTGAATGTCGATGCTGCTCAGCTCCAGACTACTTTGGCGTGGTCATTCCTGCGTGTGATTCTTCGGTGTCAGGCCAATGGTGAGCCCATCCTTGTTCCTGTCTACTTGGTTCAACTGGGTCAACAGCTTGTTGTGTCCAAACCATCTGCTCCAGCCTCGGAAGCGCTCCATGAACCTGCGGCTTGTCTCAAGGTTTCGATCTACCGAGACTCTGTTGAGGACTGGGACCAAGTGGTGCGTGCTCCGGTGAAGTACTTTCTTGGGTTGGTTCCTCCCTTGCAAGCCTGTCGCAATGACCAGTCAATGCAATCGTGCTCTTGTCCAAAGTGGCACCAGCCCGCTGACTCCGTGGTTGCTGATCCTGTCCTTGATGTGTGGCGTCGCCAATGGGTTTCGACGTCGTTCAAACCTACTGCTGCTGAGCATGCCGACATCTTTATTGTCAATTTCAGGTGCCTGGAATCCCAGTTGGAGGCGATCCTTGCCTACTCGGGCCGCGGCGGTGTCTTCTTTGAACCTCGGTCATTGGATTCAAAAGACCCCAACCTTGACTATCAAGTCCTGTGGCTCCCAAAGACTGACAAAGCTGAACTTTTGAGATTGCAACAGTGCACTGCAGGTGTCCTTGGTGTTGCTCGCGTGGGTTCCAGACTTGGCCTGAGAACAAAACTTGCTGATGCCCCTGAACTTGCCAAGGTGTTGAAGCCCGGCAGCGTCTTCCTTGCCGCCGGCACAAGATCAACATATGAACTGGGGCCGCTACCCTTTGGTTGTGACCGCCTCACAGTTGGCAAACTCTGCGCGCAGTGGCGGTGGCAGGCCAGGCCTTTGCATCCATGCCGTTCAGTGGACGGTGTCTTAGGCAACATGTGGCGAGTCCAGGCGAGTACCCCGCCCCCTTGTGCGGTGGTACTTTACCAAGGCAATGAAGTTGTCATCACCAAGGTTTCTGAAAGCCCTGCTGCTCCTTCTCCCATGTCTGGCCAGGTCATTGGCAACACTGCCACGGTCCAGCTGTGCTCCAAAGAACCATCTCCCCCTCTTGACCCATGGCTGAAGAACGACCCGTGGGCTCCGGCCGCGCCAGCTGCTCTGACCAGTCCTGTTGTCCCGGACTCCAAGGCCACCATCCGGGAAGTTGAGAACCGGATTGAAAAGAGCTTGCTTGAAAAGATCAGTGCGCACCAACTGGAAGTGGATTCATCCACTACAGAAGCTCGGTTCGCAGCACTTGAGCAGCAGGTCCAGAGCCTTACAGCCCACCAGCAGCAGATGGAAGCTTCCATCGACGCTTCAGCTCAGCGCGCCGATGCCCAGATTGCTGCCCTTCAGACGCAGGTCTCCACCCAGATTGACCAACAGGGTCAGCACATCCAGGGCATGTTCCAAGCGCAGTTGCTACAGATCGAAGCGCTCTTGAACAAGCGTGCGCGCACTGAGTGACGGTGCTGCCACGCCCTTGTTTTCAAGGGTGGTGGCTTGTATCTTTGGATTTGCCTCCTGGCTGCTCTGTTGTGGTCTGGTGTTGGATTTGGTTCCCCCGCCATTGATTCCCACGGCGGGTGGCGCTTGGACTCTGGCGTAGTGCCCCGTCTCATGGATTTCCGTCTTGGACTTTGCCTTGTCTTTGGACTGCTCTGTGTCTGGTGCCGCTTGGTGTCGTCACTTTCTGGCGCTTGGTCTCCACGGTGTCACGCCTTTCGCCCTCCGGAACTCCCCATTGCATGTGACATCCTCCCTGGTGCCCGTTGTCATGGTGGTGGTAGTGTTCTGAGCCTGCCTAGCCTTGGCTTTCATCGCTGTCTCATGTGGATCTGTGTTCTTTTGGCTGTTCGAGTTGGCGAAGCTGCTCATCCTGGCCCGACATGGACTCTTGGGGTCTCCAACCTTAATGGATTGAATTCCAGGGCTTTCATGCTGGCTGAGTCGACCGTGGATTCTTGGCTTTTCTCAGAGACTCATCTCACAATTCCTGGTGAGAAAGCCTTCCGAGCGAACTTGCGTGAGGCTAAAGCTCAGTATTGCAGTTTCGTGGGTGGTTCACCTGTCCCTGCACGGTCTGGGGTTAGTGACATTGGCCAATGGTCCGGAGTGGGAGCGCTTTCCAAATTTCCGGTGCGGCGGTTGTCCCACCAGTGGCCTGATGTGGTGTATCGGTCTGGCCGTCTGGTATGTGTCTCCATCTGTTGCCATGGTGTTTGGGTTTCTGGTGTGGTGGTTTATGGCACCCCTACGGGCCATACCCATGTGAATGGCCGCGAGGTCACCAACGAACTTCTCAGTCTGGCCATTGCCCGTGTCAATCTCTTGAGTGGTCCTTGTTTCGTTGCAGGGGATTTCAATCATGACTTGGAGCGTCTCCCGGCTGCTGCGGTCTTGGCCAGGTTGCACTTTGAAGACTGCCAAGACGTCCATGCCCGCATGACTGGAGTCCTTCCGAAAGCCACCTGCCGGGGCAAGACCCGTCGTGATTTCCTGTTCATGTCTCGTGAACTCTGTGCCATGTTTGACCACTGTGAAGTTGATGACAATACTGTCTCCGACCACTCTGCGTTGATTTGTCATTTCAATGGCGGCCGTGAACTTCTCCGTTATGCTTGGCCCATTCCTGACCCTATGGAGTGGGAGCCTGCTGCTGCCCGTGACCCCGTGTCTGGACCGTTGTTCACTGACTCTGCTTGTGTCACCCAAGATTACCAAGCCTTTTGGAATCAAGCTGAAACCAACAACAATGATGCCCGCCGCCTCAGCCGGAAACCTGTTGTCCGTGCCATGAATGGTCGAGGGTCGGTTCTTGCGCCTCAGGTCCGTACGTTGCAGGTTCCTCCGTTGAAGGCAAGTCGACCTGGAGATCGCCAACCTCTTTTCCTTGGTAGCTGTCTTCAACATGTGCAGTGGACTAAGCAACTCCGCCGTCTCCAATCATTTGTCCGCCTGTCCAAAGCCCCTTTGCAGACTTCCGCGCATTGTGTCCATGTTCACAGTTTGTGGGCTGCCATTCGTTCTGCTCGTGGTTTTGTCCCAACGTTTGAGGCCTGGTGGTCTTCTCGTGCCCTTGGGGTGGGTGAACCTCAGTCGGTCCCTGTCCAACCGCCGAATGCGGCTCAAGCTGCATTGTTCTACCTGGGTTTGGAACTTGAAGTGGCCTCCCTTGAAAAAGCGTTGATCAAAACCCGATCTCATGCCAAACGTTTGCTGAAGGCTTCCGATGCGCAAGCCATGTATGCCGCCGTCCGGCGTGAAGCCCCTGCCCAGGTTGACTCTCTGGTCTCGACTGTTACGGCGGTCATCAATGTAATCTGAGTGTGCTTTGGAGCTCTGTTCCCCCGTTGAGTTCAATGAGAAACAGCCGTTGGTGTCTGAAGCTGGGCTCCTCAATATCATTCATGCTGAAGCTGACAAAGTTTGGGTCGACTCGTGTCATGGTGTCGAAATCGGTCAGTCTGTTTGGCAAAAAACTCAGTCTGGTCAGCTTGAAGACCTTTTCCAGGCATTTGAATCTCAGTGGTCTCGGTTGTGGCATCGTCATGAGTCTGTTCCTCCTTCGCAGTGGCAAGCCATTCTGGATTTTGCATCGGCTCATCTCCGGCCTGCCTCGGCTCCACCTCCGGTTGTTTCTGTTCAGTCGCTGCGTCGGTGTGCCCGTCGGAAGTCCAAACATGCTGCCACTGGTTTGGATGGTGTTTCCCGTGCTGATGTTTTGGCGCTGCATGACGTCGAGCTTGCCACGTTGCTCAAGATCTATGGACACGCCAGCACATCTGGGACCTGGCCGGAGCAGATTCTTCATGGCTATGTTCGGTCATTGGCAAAAGTCCCTAATCCTGAAACGGTGGGCCAATATAGACCTATAACTGTTTTCAGTTTTCTTTATCGGGCTTGGTCTTCCATTGTGGCGAAGCACTGGCTCAAACATGCGAGCCAGCTTGTGGACCCTTTCCTCTTTGGCAATACTTCTGGTGGCCGTGCAGCTATGGTCTGGCGCCATGTGCTTGAAACTGTGGAGGCTGCGCATCGAGGAGATCGACCTGCTTGCGGATTCACTGCAGACATCGTGAAAGCCTTCAATGATCTGCCGAGGCTGCCAGCTCTCACAACAGCCAAGCTTTTTGGGGTTGACCAGGGCACACTTCTTGCTTGGGCTGGGGCGCTTTCAGGTTTCCAGCGTCACTTCGTGATTCAAGGTTCCTTTTCGCCAGGGGTTGGGTCGTGCAATGGATTTCCTGAAGGTTGTGCACTCTCTTGCTTGGCCATGGTTGGACTTACCCACCTTTTCCATGTTTGGGTCCGTGCGGCTGACATGACTTTCAAGCCCATCTCATATGTCGACAATTGGGCTGTGTTGCTGGAGTCACCAGAGGTGATGTCCAAAGCCTGTGCCGCCGTGGACAAGTTTGCGGATATGCTCCAGATCACGCTTGATGCCAAGAAAAGCTTCACATGGTCTGCTGACCGCTGTGGCCGCTCCGCTCTGAGAGCCCAGGGTTTCACAGTAGTCAACGCCACCAGAGATTTGGGTGCTCATGTGGTTTACACACGCCAACTCTCCAACTGCACGTTGGCTGACCGTATTCATGGCCTTGCTGACTTTTGGACAAAGTTGGGTTCGGCGGCTCTTGCGTACAAGCAGAAGGTCCAACTCATTTCCAGGGTTGCGTGGCCTCGTGCCTTGCATGCTGTGTCAGCTGCAGTTGTTGGCAAGAAAAGATTTGAAGCTCTTAGAACGGCTGTCATGCAATCACTTGGGCAACAGAAGCCGGGGGCCAACCCGGACTTGCAGTGTTGTTTGGAAGGGCCTGCGTTTGATCCTCAAGCGTATGCTATCCTTGAAACCATCAGAGATGCTAGAAGCCTTGGCAGCCACCAATCTGTCACTTTGGACCTCCAAGCTGGCCCACTCAGCGATGAAGCTCCCGTGTATAACTCGATCTCTGAGATCTTGTGTCAGCGCCTACATCAGGCCGGGTTTAAGGTGTTGCCGTGCGGGAACATTGCAGGTGCCATTGGCCCTTTCTCGTTCCTTGCTTGTGCGTTTGGTGAACTTGTTTTTCGGTTTCAAATGTCTTGGCAATCTGTGGTGGCATCCAAGGTCGCCCATCGACCTGCCTTCAAAAGTTTTCCTCATGTTGATATCCTTGCGACCAGGCATGACTACCGAAACTTTGAAGGGTTTGATCAGGGTGTGTTGCGGAAATTCCTTCATGGAGCCCTGATCACTAATGACCATGCCCAACACTGGTCTGAAACTGGAGCCGCGGCTTGCTTGCAATGCGGTAGGGCTGACTCCATTCACCACCGCCTGTGGGAGTGTCCTAGTTCTGCTGCCTTGCGTGATGCCTTGCCCGTTGACTTCCTTCAGGTTTTGCCCACCTTGCCTGCCGTTGTCACACAGCATGGATGGACTTTGCAGTCGAGTCTGTGGGTGTCCTGGCTTCAATACCTGACTGCATTACCTTGTGAGTTCCCTGTGCCCAGCATGCCTCCTCCTGGCCAGATCATTGATCTTTTTACTGATGGTAGTTGCTTGTTCCCTCGAGAGCCGCAGTGTCGTGTTGCAGCATTTGCAGTTGTTCATGCGTCGCCGTTTTGCTTGGACTTTGAACCTGCTGGATTTCGACCTCTCATTGCCCAGCCCCTTGCGGGCGTGTTGCAGTCAGCTTATCGTGCTGAACTCCAAGCAATTGTTGCTGCTCTTACGATTGCTGCCAGGTTTGGAGTCTGGGTCCGTATTTGGAGTGACAGTGCTAGCGCTATTGCAGCCTACCAGAAGCATGTTTGTGATGCGGTCCCTGTCAACCTCAATTCCAAACACTCTGATCTCTTGGGTGAGATGCAGAAGTTGGCTTGGGAAATTGGAGTCGAACGTGTTGCGCTCTTGAAGGTCCCTGCCCACCAAAAGCAGGCCAACTTCACATCAGAACTTGACCAATGGCTCATTGCTGGCAATGCCGCTGCTGATGCGGCGGCGGGGGCCGCCAACCAGGCGAGAGGACCAGCCTTCTGGAATCTCTGGGAAGCCCATTCCCGACAGCTCGCTGACAATCAATGGATAGCTAACCTTGTCCGTCGTCACATTGTCGCTGTCGGTCGCCTGTGGTCTGTGTCCCAACCAGTCGGTCGGCCCAGTGTCCCTGCCGCTCACCAAGTGCCCAAACCAGCTCGCAATGTCCAAAGCTGGAATGGGAAGCACCAGATGACCTGTTGTTGCACGGCTCGGCATTTACGAAGTTCTTTGGCAGTGACCTTGCTGAGTCAGTCCGTCAGTGGATTTTCGCCATCCGATGCCCCGGTAGCTCGTTGCGGTGGATTTCTTTTCTCCACTTGTACATTTCGTTTCAGTGGCAAGTAGGACCAATCGCCATTGCGAAACGCAACGGTGTGTGGGAAGTTGCACGAGGCGAGGCTGCGAGGCTTTTCAATCATGTGAAGTTGTCGGTCAGAACGAAATGGTTCAGGCTGATGCTCCAACAATTTCTGAAGGATGCCCGGGTGTGTCATGTGACTTGCACTACCAGACCTTATTCTCAGTGGGTGTGTTGTCACAGGGGTGCTCTTGGTTTCCAAATTAGGGATGATGTTTTCCAAAGGGTCGAAGATTTTCTTCGTGAACAATTGGGGACGCCGGCTACAGGTTCTGGCAAATTGTTGGAGCGTGTCCACGGCATTTGATGCGGTCTGCAACGTTCAGCCGTATCTGCGCACTCCAGAGCGGCATCGTTGCACCCGGCGCAAAAAGAACATTTTTCATTTTTTCATATATTAGGAATAAGAACCCCAACTGACTTTCATATTTTTCAGAAGGGTAGGTATACCACCAACCAGTTAAAAATGGATGACTTGGGTGTACCGGTGTACCCCTATTTTAGGAAACCCCCACTTGGAAGTCTAAGGTACCTGATGACTTCTGATGGGATCTGAGTGCCCTCTTGAACAAAAATGCGAATCATGGGATGAAGTGAATACGTATGATATAATCCCATAATGTTGAGTACCTGGAAACCGGGTTAATATTGGATGTTTTCATTTTGGGGTATTGAATGCGCTCGGGCGGATGGGATTTCAAACAATGACAGGCCAAGTAAATCCAAGGAACTAAGCATAATGTTCTTGCAGGATATGTATTAAAGAAACGTGGGGAACTTTAAGAATGCTTTTGGAAATGAATGGATTGGTTTAAGGGAAAAGTTTAACCGGGAAAACCCCATATTTCATTGGAAAATCCAGCCAGTTTCCGGTGAAGATTTCCCCCTAAACCAATCCGTGGAGGGCTGTTTCTGGCTCCATGTTGAACTGGCCAACCCAGTTCTGTTACCAATGAGGCGAGGGAAGCTAAGGAGGGTTAGTTGACTGCTGGGGTGACCGGACATGAGATGAGCTACTTACTAGGTGGACGAACCACTAAGTAATATTGACAAATGGTGAAAGATGTATAATCATATAATTAGCTAACATATGTATATGTTTGATTTGACATGTAACTCACTATTCACATAATATATATATATATTTATATTTATATTTATATATATATTGTATAATATATATATTGTATAATATATATTGTATAATGTATATTGTATATATTGTATAATATATTATAGATAAATATATATACATATATATATATATATATGTACATGCCCAGTTGAACGTCCAAGTCCCAGGTTTTAACCCCGCGCAGGTTGGCGCAATGTCCATTTGCCTGCCTGGGGAACCCGGAGATTTTTTGTTTGGAGGGTGGATGTAGTAGCGCGGATCCAACCAAGAATTTCTTGGTGAATTGCAATGAAAACATGATTTTTACCAGGTCAATCTTACATGGATACAAACTAATCCTAACTAGTCTTTTGGTATTAATGGGAATATCTACATGGATACAAACTAATCCTACAGCAACTAGTCTTTTGGTATTAATACTTATTAATGGGAATATCTACGTTCACCAGCTGCCAGAATTGGGTCCATTTTTTGCAGGGGCCCTCTGGCTGATTGGCATTGGTGACCGGGGAAACTCTTGATGGGTTTACGCGGAAATGACCTCTGAGAGCGACCTCACTGAAAACATGTTTTTTTTTAGGGGGAAGTATCTCCAAATGACCGAACTATTCAGGTTAGTGAATAATGATATTTATCCGGAAGAATGGTAACTCAGATTGATAACCCCCTAGTTCTGTTTAGTTTGTGAATTGTTGTGGGCTATCAACTTTATGACTTTATCCAAAATTAAGAATAGTATATCACTATTTTTTTGCGTGGTAATCGCCCAAATTACTAGTCACTTATTATAGTTATATTATTATTAATTTGGGGCTTACAATGAATAGGAAGATTGAGCACCGATAAGCACCATGAAATCATGTCAAATATGAACTTGATTGACTCCATATCCAGAGACCTTGGGAAAAGAATCTCGATGGCAACTTTGGAAACCAACCTGCAGAGTCCGACCATTGGGGTTGTCCTACAGGATACCGTATCTAGGATTGGCCATACAGTAGGGATGACCACATGAAACTTAATCAATGTTTCAAGTTGGTATCACACTTGGTTTCGGCGAGAAATGCGCGACGAAGCAGAAGAGAGCAAATCGTTGGCTCGTTTTTGGTTTCAAACGCGTTTGTCCATTTTCAACCACCATATTCAGCCAAGGGCTACCAAACGTGACCTAAAGTGGGTGGAGTTCGGAGGATGTCCTGTGGTGATGATTCCTGGCGGAGATTCATCCCAATGATTGTTTCAGGTTGGTTGTGAAACATGACATATGCTCCATGGTGCTGGAACATTTACCAACATTTGCCTTGAACATAACCCAGTCATGTAGGTCAATATACCAGCACCATGGGTCGCATATGGGTGGGATCATCTTGGTACAAACTGACCATTTTTGTTGGGATCAAAGATGGCGCTTCCGAGAATTTTCAGCAAAACTGGTGGTTCCCAGATTGGCGTTTTCAGGAGCCCATGATCCCATGATCGCATGACGGGTTTTCGAGCACTTTCTAACACATTCTTTTGGTCAGGCCCCCAATGGATTTTCAATATATACCCATGACGGATCCATGGTGCTGCTATATATGGTAACATGGATCCCATCAATATACCCCCTTTATGTTAGCATATATACCATACATGGATCCTATGGGATATAGATACTGGAATCAGCTGAGCATGCAGAAATTCTTGGATCCTGAGACCCACAGAAGGGATAGTCACGACTTTTTAGGGACCATCAGTGGCTGTTTAGTGACACTAACATTCTCTGTGTGCCAAGGCATTTTTCCGAATCAGAATGATGTGTGACTTGCCCATTGTCTCATGGGTATGCTGTATTTTACTCACTTTCTCGAGCCACCATCGCCATGTGTTGTGTATTGATACGCTGCCAACGGGGGATGCTGGAAAATAAATACCAACACCAAGGCATCCCTGGATTTCCGCTACTGAAACTTACCCGCCAGATCAGTGACCAAGATTATTTTTACACTTTTTCAACCCTTTTTTTGAGCGGATTTCCATTTTTTCGTGTTCCCCTTACGCTTCATATGTTCATGAACAAGTCCGCAATTTGAAATATCAAAGTAGGTTCATTTTGAAAATTAACTGGCAAGGAACTGTAAGAACACGTGGTTTAATTCCACTTACTAAACAGTCAGGAATTAGCTGTAATAACTAGCTAGTTGGAATTTAACGTTAGGAACTGCATTGATTAACTTGAACGAACTGTGCAAAGGATGGTTCTCACAATAATAAACCTACCATTAGGAGATGGTTTATACCACGCATTGATAATCATATGGGGGATGTTTTTTGGGCACTGGGGTTACTACATTACCCTATGTTTGGAAAACACATATTGTTGGTGATTAATCCCAATTTTCCTAATCCCTGTGTTGATTATTGTTGTCCCATTATATGCCATTAATCCGATTAATTATACACATTATATAGTTGGGATTTCTAAGAATTCACCGAGATAGTTAAGTTCCCATATTTCACTCCTGTAGTTTATATGTTAGTTCACATACTAACCTACAATGATTAAGTCAAATGGGCGGTAACCATGGAAAATTACTTTGCTTCGAGTGATCCCCACCATGACATTTATACATTTTCTTACTGGCAAATCTTCTGGCATTCTATCTGACATATCTTCTGACATTCTATTTGGCATTCTATCTGGCATATCTTCTGGCATATGATCTGGCAAATCTTCTGGCATATCTTCTGGCATTCTATCTGGCAAATCTTCTGGCATTCTATCTGGCATATCTTCTGGCACTCTATCTGACATATCTTCTGGCATTCTATCTGGCATATCTTCTGGCATATATTCTGACATATCTTCTGGCATTCTATCTGACATATCTTCTGGCATGATATTCTGCATATCTTCTGGCATATCTTCTGGCATATCTTCTTACATATCTATCTGGCATATCTTCTGGCATATTCTTCTGGGCATTCTATCTGGCATCTGGCAATCTTCTCTTCTGGCATTCTATCTGGCATTCTATCTGGCATATCTTCTGGCATATTCTTATCTGGCATTCTATCTGGCATATCTTCTGGCATATCTTCTGACATTCTTTCTGACATTCTTTCTAACTTTCTTCTGCACATTCTTTGTCCCATATCTTCCTACATGAGGTCCGGCAGGGAACACTGGGCCGGATACTCGCGGTTGAGGTCCGGCAGGGAACACTGGGCGTGGATGGTCGTGGTTGAGGTCCGGCAGGGAACACTGGGCGGGGATGGTCGTGGTTGAGGTCCGGCAAGGAACACTGGGCGTGGATACTCGCGGTTGAGGTCCGGCAGGGAACACTGGGCGTGGATGGTCGTGGTTGAGGTCCGGCAGGGAACACTGGGCGGGGATGGTCCTGGTTGAGGTCCGGCAGGGAACACTGGGCGTGGATGGTCGTGGTTGAGGTCCGACAGAGAACACTGTGGATCGCGAGTCGCAGTTGAGCAGGAGGACGAGGAGGACAACGAGAGGAGGAGGACAACGAGAGGAGGAGGAGAGGAGAGGAGGAGGAGGAGGACCAGGCAACTGACATAAAATCTAACAACCCTCACCTGGCAGGTGGGGAAAAACAGTTTGCTACTAATAAGTGTCACTGTAACAGTAGGTTTTCCATAGTCGGTGAGTAAATGATTAAGTTGTTTCCAAGTTCCTTTCCTATAGTTCTGGGAGCTACTTTACCACATTTTGCGACTTTTTTTTCCACAGCTACCCATTTTTTGACACAGCTCTAAGGCCCTACGTCGAATCCAGCTTCCTCCGCGGGGAGAAGGCTGGGAAGCAACAAGGGATTTGAACTAATGAGGGTTTGATCAATAAAAATATGCCATGGTCAAGCTAGTTGGACTATGATACAACAGATACGTAACCAGGTATATGGGGATATTTATGTGTGTTCTTTGATTCCAATGAGATTTTTGGGGATTTCAACCCATATTGGTGATGGTCATCGTTCCCCATTTGGCGATTTTTCTGCCCAGAATCTGGTGGGATTCCCTGGCTGGGATGACACTAACCGGTGGGATTCCCGTGTTTTAAGCACCGAAAAAACCGGGACTTCCCCTCCGGTAAACTAACATAGCTATTGAAAATGGCTATAGAAATAGAGGGTTTTCCCATTGATGGCATGGTGATTTTCCATAGTTATGTTAGTTTACCAGAGGGTACTTACGTCGGCCGCCAAGCTGTTTTCGCGCGTCCGGACTTTGAAGGCACCATCGGTGCGGGGCGAAAAAAGAGCATCGAATTGATGTTGAATTTGTTTGAAGCGACGGGACCTGAGAAATTGAGAGAGGACGTGGTGGTCGCCACAGAGCGCTCAACGATTGCTTAGGCAATTGCCTGGTTTTGTACATTGCCGTGGTACAGTACGAAGGTGATCTACATGCCAGAAAATGCAGTCGGGGGGGGCTTAGGACAGTAAGGAACACGACCCAAAGTATGCTGCTGCTTCTCCTACCACTGTATGACATATTTTGATATATTTTGAGGATTCTCATCATCCATGAGCTGGATTTCCCATTCGTAGCGAATGCAATGGCACCATGTTTTGAGCATTGCCCATTTGGGGTTGTGGGTCAAGAGGTTAGGAGATTACTGGATGGATCTGGATGGATTGGGTCGCCATACATTTAGCAGATTTAGGAGGATAGTTTTAGCCTGCATTTCAGATGTTTGTTGTTTTTAGAAGAGTAAGTGCCTCTTCCGTATCCAGCTGCAACATTTATGTTTTTTTTTTGGCACTGCGTCAACAAATCACCAAGAGCGGACGGAACAAAACTTGGTAAATATGTGGCCATAAACGGGGCATAGTGACCAGCTCGAAAATAAATTGGTGTTCCTTTTCAGATAAATCAATATATGTGATGAACATATACATGGTATAAACCACATACATATAATTATTAATTCACATATGTATGCGATACGATGCACGATGAATTCTGGTTAATGAGTTGATGTACAGCATTTGTTGCGCATAGTATTTGTTTAAATTGTACATGTAATTCATATCAGTTAGTAAAGAAAAAGTGGGTTATAGTGGGTTCACCTCACTTGTATCTGAACTAGCCCTACTTACCCTACGAAAAAACATCTCATAGCAGGGGTTGTAACCCAGCTACTGGGGTGAACCACCATGAAAGACATTTTAACCTGGAAATTGGGGTTCCAGATTGGCTGTGCCACATGCGCCAGTGGACCTTCGACGCCTTCCACAGCACGTGGCTGTTTGCTGGGACGCGCCTTTGACCATGGAGGCTTTGGAGGTGCTGAAGCTGAAGCTGCGGGGTCCGTCACACAGTTGCCCGAAATACCAGGTATAAGTCAGTAAGTCATCCCACTTATATGGAACGTGCATCCCCATTTATAAACAAGCTTAATCGGTAAAGGGCTTTAACTGCAAGGTTTTTAGCAAGTAACTTACTTACAGTAAGTACCTTCCGGAAGTCAAACATGGTTTGCGGGAAAATCAAATATTTATATATATATATATAATTAGCCTAGTTTCCCAGCTAGAAACTTCCATTTATAGAGGATTTTGCAAAATTGGCCATGTTTGATGACACCGGAGGAAGACGTATCTCATCGTATCTCAATTTATGGATGCTTATTGGTGTTGCCAAAGATGTGCCCTTTTTCATACTCCCAAGCGCGCCGAGCCTCAGTTGAGCTTCAGTGGAGTTTTTGAGGAGGGATTGAAACAGCGGTCAGACCATTGGGAGTTTCACCACAGAGCGTTTGCATAAATTGTTGGCTCCATGTGTCCTTGTTTCTCCCAATCGCGGAAAAAACAAAAAAGGGTTTCCATTTCGGAAAAAAAGGTGACACTGTAAGGACATGAGTTCATGACTTATTTTGCATCATTTTTTTGGGACCTAGACATGGGTTACCCGACAGTAAACTAACATAGATGTGGAAACCCCACCATTTGTACATCATTTTCCTAGGTTTACCCCGTAGCCGCAGGGTAGCCCACGGCAATCCACGCACAGGCTGAGGAGTTGCAAGAAGACGAAGCTGCAGGCCACTCCGGTGGAGAGAAGATATGACCTGGAAGAAATGGAAAACCCAGCACTTTATGGGGATATCATGAGGATATAGATGTGGAAAATTATGTGTCATATCAGCATAAAATGGAAAATGCATGGATAAAAGAACATGATGCTAGATATCACATATGGATATAAGATACTGTGGATGGAAGAATCCTGCACCACTTGGTAGATGGTTTATCATTTGATAATCCCAGTATTTACACTGTTTCAGAGTTACCAATAGTTACGGGTTGGAAAGCTGATGGAAATTCATTCCGAAAATGATCTACGCTTTTGAGGGCCAGAAGTCGTTGCAAGGTTTCCTTTCAAACATGGCCTTGACAAGTGCTGTTGCAAGTCAACTTTTGGGATGGTTTAGCCTGTTTAACTCCGTGGGGTGCTTTTTTAACACATTGGGATTGCAGCAGCGGATATGAAGCTCGAGCCAACAGATGTGGGGGTTTCACAAAGGAAATCACCTTCTGAAAAGCCAAAAAAAGTGGGTTTGGCCCAGGCGAACTGCTGGCATCTGATCGAGGTTTATGTGTCTTGGCTTCACATTGGCTATGCAGATCCATTATAGCTTGCAGTATATCTGGGGTTATAATGGGAACATATGGGAAGATAATGGGGAGATAATAGGAATCTAATAGGGATACAAATGGATATAATGGGACACTCTCAGTATACTCTCCAGTAATTGAACATAGCTATGGAAATGGATGAACATGGCCCATTTATATTAGATGATGTGCCTAGTAAAATTTGGTGATGTTAGCTATGTTAAATGTCCGGACGGTATATGGAGGTATAGGTAGGACGAAATAGGCAGGCAGATGAGTGTTGATATATATATATATATATATACCCTCCGGTTATTTAACATAGCCATGGAAAATCACCATGTTCAATAGAAAACCATCTATAAACGGGCCAGTTATACCATGGCTATGTTAAATAACCAGATGGTGTATATATATATATCACAACCCCAGTGACTTAGGACTTGGTGCACTAACTCCTATGTCATCAGGCTGGCCCAAGTCCTCAGTCATGGGTACCTATTATTTTACATAAATAATAGGAAAATCAGAAATATAGGAATATGTCATAGGAAAATCATATATATATATATACATATATATATATAATCCAATCCAACTCTTTCATACCAATGGTATAATACCAATGGTTTCTTCATGGTAATTTTTACCATGTCTGTATATAAAATTCTGACATGTCTTACGGCGTGACACGTCACGGTCACGGAGATCGGAGATCCCGCACCTTTTGCGACGCGGGTGACATCCCAAAACTAGGTCAATCGACTTGATGGGTAGAAACTAATCCTTGTAGTCTTGGATGGTATCAACGGAATTATCTACGTTCACCAGAGAAGAATATATATATTTTTTTGCAGGTATCTGAGATTGGCACTGATTATTAACCACTATTAACCACTATTAACCACTATTAACCACTATTAACCACTATTAACCACTATTAACCACTATTAACCACTATTAACCACTATTAACCACTATTAACCTGCAGGGTATCTAAGATTGGCACTGAACATGGCAATTTGAAAATCGGGGACATGAGAATTCACCAGTGGATTTATCGGGGTAGACACCTCGCTGTCGCTGTCAGTTTCCCCAACCACCTGCCGAATTTCAAATCCGATACCAGGGAGTGGTAGCTCAAACGAGAAGTCAGGGCTTTAGAGAGTACTTGAAGTTGTTTTCATCCCAATATTTGCAATGTTCAAACGATGGTTTTAAAGTCTCATCATCCTTCGACATGTTGATGATTATGAATTCCAATGCCGGTAAACTTCATTATGCTTCGTGTTGGTGCAATATCTCATATATTAATCATCCGACTATTTTACCCTCCAGTAAACTAACATAGCTTTTAAACATGTACCATTTGTAGATGGTTTACCTATTAAATCTGGTGATTTTCCATAGCTATGTAAACGTTTACCGGATCCATATGCTCCATGTATGGTATATCTACCTACATTTGTTATCATTTGGTTGATTTCTAGGGCAAATGTTGGTACATATTCCAGCATGATGGAGGATATGAGAGAGGCCAGTTCACCGTCAAAAAATGCTCCAAAAAGTCTGCTACCTGAGGTCCTGAGGAGGGTGCCTTGCGATCAGCGACGATTTTGGCAGCTTCCAGGCAATGATGTTTGATGATTGACTTTGCGGATGAAACCACAAAAACGGATGTAAACATCATCATGTAACTCTGGGTGGGTCATCATCAAAAATTGAATGTAGCTGTAGTGCTGGATATTTGATGATGTTTGGCCCCCAATTTTTTTTTGGTGTGCGGCGTGCGCATGTGTGTGTGTGCGTGTGTCTGCCGCTGGATTCAGTTGTGTTTTTTTAGTGGGCGGTTTGAAGCACGTGGTGTTGCCGCTCCAAGAGGGTTGGGCTCTGCAGTCAATGGATCGACCCCCTCAAGCGCGACAAATTTGACGTGAATTTTCAATCTTTTCGGGTGGATACGAATAACAAGTTGCCAGCTCTTCCAAATCTTCCAAACCGAAGATCAAAGATCCATGCAAGAGTCTAAAAATGCAATGTACTTACAAGGCACTTGCAGCCACACACTGGGGTACATGAAAATATTTATTTTGTCGTTTGGATTGTCGTTTTTTTGTCATTTGAATCTGTCGTTTTTTTTTGTCCTGTCATTTGCCCCTGTCATTTGTTTGTCATGTTTTGTCATTTTTCATTGATTTCCTTCCTGTTTTGATGATTTTACTGTGTTTTTGTGACTTTTCAATGGTTTTCTTTGATTTTCTTCAATTGTTGATTTGTTTTCTTTATTTTTTCCTTGGACTTCTGCATTTTTTGTCCATGGGTTTGTTGATCCCATGCTAGAAATTCAAACAACATTTCGAAAAAAAACGATGAACATGATAAGAAAATGACAGACAAATGACAGAAAAAATGCAAAAACCCACAGTTTTTTTTAACAAATTTCTTGTTCCTAAGGTTTCATGATATTCTGTCATTTTTTGTATTTTTTTGTGGCATAAACATGATCAATCTGTTTTGTCAAAAGAAGTGATCTCACTGCGACGTCACTGGAGGGTTAGTAGGAGTGGCTATCGAATGGCCGAACTCTTCCGGCCGTTAAATGATTCATCCAGATCTATCAATGCATATGACTTGTGCAAATTTAATATAGCCAATTTAAATATATATTTATATATATAGATAGCCATAAGTTTTACGCAATTTCATAAATCATTTTTTTGACATTTCTACAACCCCCATATTGTCGATAATGCATTGATAATGCTTGGTAAAACCCTTGTTATTTTCCGGCAGTTTCTCATTCCCATCTTTGTCGCGGGCTGGCGCGTCAGGCAGGAGGACTTCCGTTTGCAGCTGCGCTGGTTCTGCGAGGGCAACGTTTTATGCTCCAGCGAGCGGCTAGGTGATGGAAAAGCCTGGGGACTTCCTGGACTTACCCTGCGGTATAACAATAATTACGTGGCTGGGAAATCCACTTGTATATATATATATCAAATGAATAACAATAATCTAATGACGATGTAAGCAAACATAGCCGTTTGCAGAACTATAGTTAGATCAAAATTTGGGTCTGTCCATCATATTAGATTAAGTAGAGCTAAGTTATGTTTGCCAACTTGCCTTCCCGTGATTTGTTACAGCTTGCTCTGGAGAAGCCGTGGCTCATTTGTAGATGATTTATTAACTTTCAAGTGGAGGTGTAATGGTGGAATAATGGAGGTAAAATGCGCGTGACTGTAAGGAAATGTTGGAAAATACAGGGGTTAGACCCACTATAATGGTGCTTTTTTTGGGAGAGATTATACATATATTCCCAGTGATGATTTGCTTGGTGATTTCAATCATGTTTTTGCTTAACCCTGGAAATGGGATGATCGGATCTTCACTGACAAACACAAACCTTTCAGACCACCAATCAAATTGGATTTAAGCAGCAAACATTAGTTTGACCCATCAAACAGTGAATACTCAACCTGGTTATTTAACGTAGCCATGGTATAGATGACCCATAGAAATAGATGGTGAACAACTGGGTTTACCTATTAAAAATGGAGGATCTTTCCATGGCTATGTTAAATAGCCAGATGGTATCTTGTATCTTTGGTAAATAGCTGAAGCAATAGAAAACCGTTTGAATCGGGTTGAAGACGAATCCGATGAGCATGGCAAAAATAGTCATCGTCGGAAGCACCTGAAAATTGCCAAAACCAAGGGTTGAACACCCACTATAAATGGGAAAACTCACTATAAATGGCAATGTTCCATAGTTTTTTGTATGTTTACCAGAGGGTGCCTGGGCAGAAATAAACCTCACTTCGGACAAGAATTCTCCCCCGCCGCGATTTAGATGCGAAACAAAAAGTTCCTGGAGATAGACGGTGCCACAGTTCCGAATCGCTAAGTTAGTTTCTAACTTAACACAACTATATAGCATTTATACATATATATATATGGATTTATGGCAGATATATTTTGCCAAGCCCGTGTTTGGCTTAAGACTGGTGGGGGGGGGGGTCCGGAGGGGGGGGGGGGGGGGGGTGGTGCACGGCAAGGTGCTAAAATTTCAAAAATAGGTGCTCAAATTTAAGGAAATAGGTGTTTTTTTGAAGAAACCGGGTCGGGATCCAGTCGGGACCCAGTCGGGACCCAGTCGGGACCCAATCGGGCACCAATTTTTGCATTTTTGGGCACCGCTTTTGGCCAGTCGGGATCCAGTCGGGATCCAGTCGGGCACCAATTTTCGAATTTTTGGCACCACGTTTGGACCTGTCGGGAAGCAGCCAAAATCACCGAAAAACATGCAAAAACACTGCAAAAATGCTATTTTTTATGAATTTGGCTGCCTACCGACATTGGTGCCCGACTGGATCCCGACTGGATCCCGACTAGCCAAAAGCGGTGCCCAAAAATGCAAAAATTGGTGCCCGACTGGGTCCCGACGGGATCCTGACTGGATCCATAGATTGGCAAGAACCCACTCCCGCACCTATTTTTCCCTTCCCAGACCCACCCTTGCCCCTATTTTCCTTTTCCGCGCACCAGCCGTGCACCAATACCCCCCTTTGTCCTGCACCAAAACGGTAAAAGCAGTCTTAAGCCAAACGGGGGTTCTACAAGATATATTCAATGTTAATGAGGAATTATACACCAAACCATAAGTGGGAGGCACCCCCTCGTAATATTTTTGGGAGCCTCCTAGACCCCAGCAGAGGTTGGGATGTTCCTTCTACTTGGTGGCGGATTGTAACATGGTGTGGGCGCCCGGGGGAAGACCAGAAGAATCATTGTGGGCAACCCAATGCCATAAACCCACCACTTGGGAATGCTTATACCACCCATTTATGGTGATTTTGGGGTAGTTACGGATAGTTTTTTACCGGGTGTGCCACAGGAATCATATTCCTTAATATTCAGCCCTATTCATCCAAACACTTTCTGAAAAGGATTGAGAAGGTACTTAACCCGCGAAATCATATCCCATATACTTCATAAGAAGGTACTTGGATCCATAGGGCAATACCCCCATATATCCCGCCAAAATGAGTAGACCCGATAATAAACAAGGGTTTTGTTTTAATTAGGGGATACTATTAGTCAAACGATACCACCCTTTTTTCATAAGAGCTGTACAATCACAATCGTGCTACAGGTCATATTAACACTAGCAACTTTGATTGTCTTCATCAGCATGCTCATCACTGGGGGAATCAGGAGCGCAGATTACACAGGCTTTCGTGAGATGACAGAAAACAAACCTGTCTCTGAATTCTATTAAAAAAATGGCCTTCAGCTGACAGAAAACAAAGTTGGAATTCTGTAGCTTGAAATCATCTGCCTCGGTCATCCAAGCAGATTATAAATGCTATGTCGATGGGCAATTGATTTGTTTCGTTGTTTTGTTGTCATTACGTCACACAGGAGCATGGTGTTTTGCAGTTGGGCAAAAATGCAGCATTTAGGTGCATGTATACTACCAAAAATGATAGATCTGGTTGAACCTTGGTCTAGTAGTTTGTTTGCTGATTGAGATGTCAATATACTATATGCAAATGCACGCTGTGTATTTGTTGATTTGTGTCTATCTACCTGCATATGTTTACTAATCTATTTCTTTACCATTTGGTCAATTTGGTCCATCTATCTTCCTAGACCCTTCGAGTAGACATACCCATTATTGCTGGCCTTTCACCCGCTTTTCATGGCTAGTTAGAGGGTCTTGGTACCTGTGATTCTAAATACCTCTAAGGCTGGCTCCACCTCTAACTCCGAGGCTCTAACTTTTGAGCTTCGCGTGGGTTCTTCTTGCTCTCGGGTGCGAGTCGGCAATGGGAGATTTTCCCCGGATCTTCTGGGGGGCAACGCGGAAGAACCTGGGATACTAGGGACATGTAAATGGTTGTTAGGATTTGAGGTTTTGTTTTCTTTTCAATAAGCCATCAGAAAAGGAATAGTTTTTCGGTTTGAGCATTTGCCAAGGCTTATCTAAGTTTAGAAGTGATAAGTATGAAGACGAAGCATTACCCAAGAAATTGTCCGTCAAAAACACGTATCATTCTGCTGGAAAGATGATTCATTGCTTGTTAACCCTTATGGGAAACAGTTGATTCTGTTTGCTGAGCAGATTCCTTCAATGTGAGGCCCCCAAGATAGCTAAGTTGGTTTATAACTCCAATAACTATGGTTTATGATACTTATAACTATAGTTACTGGGGCTTATAACCCAACTTATAACTGGGGGGCCTCAGATTGTTGGAAGAATGCTTGAACTGCAAACTCGACTGGTGGCATTCTTATTCTGATGGATTGTGCCCAGGGCTGTTATCAACAGCTAATTCAGGCTCCTTTGTATTGAAGGTACCTACGATACACAGGGGCCATGTAAGGGGACATACGCGCAAAAGATTGTTTATATGGTGCAATACCTTCAGGTGAGGTACCTGAAATGGCATGAAATGGCTAGGCTATATATGGTTGTTAAACCAATAGTCTTGTACAGATAAATCTTAGCCTATATACGATACAGCAACTTTCATGAAGCGGATGGAGATACGATGATAGCTGCGCAGTTGCAGCCACTGCTTGCCACAGGTGCTGCGTCATGACTTCTCGGGAGGTCCGAGGCAGAGAAGAATGGTTCTATTCTTGGTGGGTTTGGTCATATGTTTCTATATGTTTTTATATTTTGTGCATCACCCCCCAAATAACATAGACCCGAATAGACCCCGGAAATTGTTCATTCTTGGAAAATATATCTTCAACCTCCTATTTGTCAGGGCGCATAAAAACTCAAAGAGTTCATGTTTGGGGCCATTTTAGCGCTCCAGGTCTTTTTAGGGTGTGAAGAGTTGCCAGAGAGTGGTACGTAAACAACAGAACTTGGGGATGTTCATGAAGATGCCAAGGTCAAGTGAGCCATCCACTGAGAGTTGATTTTTCAGGCTCAGTTTGGTTTACCAAATGTCCTGCATGCATCTCAACTTTCAGCAAGTCATAGGTACTCCACCAAACAAAGATTGAATTGTCAATCCCAATGTGTCACTGGCCACCTCAGGAACCCAAATTGGAGGCCTATGTAAGGGAATATCACCACAAAATATGGCCCAAAATATGGTACAGTACCTCCATTTTAGGATCCTGAAATTCTCATTGATTGTGTGTTTCTGTATCGGATATGTTAGGTTGCACATGGTTGCACATTGTAACAACCTGACAGAGGTCACCAACAATGCTTGTAATCCTGAGTGCTGAGTTCACATGGCACACCGGCTGGCCCGTCCTTTTAGGGAAAATCTGAAGGAGACGGTGGCTTTATCATCAAATGTAGAGACTTCCTGTAATGTGGTTAAAACCTTTCCATAACCACCCATTTGGGAATGGTAATTAACCATACCACCTTTACACATGATGATTTGGGGGATGGTTTTTTCTTGTTTTAACTGCATTAGATTTGTCCTGAAACCTATCTTGGGGGTTTGTTTCAACAATTCCATTAGTTATATTTTAGTCATTTTGTTGAATTCCTGCGTTTCCACGACTAAATGCTTCAAAAAAATGGTATGGGGATATATCTTTGGAACATGTTTATTGTTGGATATTGTTGGTAACTTTACCTTAGATGGAGTAATCCCTTTCCCCTGATATGAAACTCCCCTTTAGAAACCATGGTTTAGTAGGGAATTTCCACATTCCATTGGGATCATAGAAATTGGGGTGTTTCATATTGCAGTTATGGCCCGAAATACCAGTTCTAAGATGTTATACTAAGTCACCCATTTATGGAATATTCCGATAATCCTATAGAAAAAAAACAGTTATAACATGTTATAACTCACCATTTCGAATTGGTATTTCGGGCCATAGCAGGGTGATGGGACTGTTCATCGGCTCCACGACTTCGCGGAACCAGTTACCTTCGAGGTCCTCAATGGGGTGCCGCCGACTTCTGCGAACGTTGGGCCGCCCAGACCATTCGGGGTCTCGCCCCAGAGGCCGTGATCCATGAGGTGACAAGAAGCCAATGATCCACAGCTGGAAGATGGTTTATATCACCCATGCATGTGTTCAGGCCAGGCCGGGAAGGAATCATCCTCAAATGGCATGATTTTACTGGTTGGTGGTTTGGAACATGAATTTTATGACTTTCCATTCAGTTTGGAAGAATCATCCCAACTGACGAACTCATATTGTTCAGAGGGGTAGGTATACCACCAACCAGTTAAATAATTATGGTACATTATGGTCGGGCCCCTTCCTGTAATTAGGATGTCCTTCCAAATTGTACACCCCAAGTGCCGCCCCCCCATGTCGGAGGACACCCCGATTGTCAAGATGAAATTCAATCACCCCAGCAAGAACAATATGTGGTCTGAAAATATGGTATACCTATGTATACCTCCCAAGTGGGTTTTCATGTATGGAAAAAATGCGCAACTTATCATTCTTAGTGGATATTTAGTGGTACCCTATTTGCACCCAAAGCCGGATAATTACAAAACGCATCAAAAGAAAGGCAATGCCCGTTTTACTCGCAGTCTTTCTCAAAAACGTTGCATGCACATGCCAGCCAGCAAGTTAGTAACCCTGGTTAGCACCTCCCCTGCAGGTAATCCTATAACTGAAAGATAGCTACAACTTCTACCGCCCAGTTGCTGGTGCTATCGCCGTAGTTGGGTTCCTTGGCGGCGCCCCAGGCCCCAGTGGACGTCGCGTCGAAGACCCCAGTTTTGGAGGCGCTGAGGGCCCTTAAGCTGGTTCAACCAGACCCAGATGATCAAAGGGCAATTATTGGAAGGATCTTTTTGCCACCAACAACCACCTTCAATTTTTGGGCTCACGAACCATCTGAATTTTGGGGGCTGGAATACTAGAAATTATGACTTGGTGGTTTGGGTCTGCTTTGGAATTGTGGGGATGCCCCATGATAATGACTTTCCTGAGGCAACCGATCCATCGGCACATTATTGGTTGAACAAAATGAACAGACGCAATATTTATATAATCTTGCCCCTCTGAAATTAAACACCTCCTTAGAGATCCTGGTTTCCTATTGAATCTATTCATTTTTGGCTTCCTTGCTGGGGTATTGAATACTATGATATACTTAGGATAGGATTTGATTCATGATAGAACTACATACCCCAGGTTTGAATTTGAAGAGGGACCATGCGAGGGAGATGAGTCATGGTAAGTGATGGGTCGATGAGTTACTTTGCGGCCATCAATATGAGACGGTTCTTTTAAGCATGAAACACATCTCCATCAGCAGAGCAAAAGAGGCCTCAGGGTGAATGTTTAGCCACTTTGGTGCAAGAAGATCCACTTTGGAAAAGAACAAATCACAAGTTTATCAGAAAGGTATCAAAGATTAGAGTAATATGATGTAATATGTAAGGAATGTTGCAGGGATATCAACCTTGGATGGTTAAGGAGGGATTCCTCCCCATAAAAACAGTGGGGCCTGTATTCTCGTTGAAAAAATAGAGATTTGACATGGCGTTCTGAGGTGATGTTGCAGCTACGCTTGTCCGGGCCCAAAAACTGTGGCAAGGTGAAGGCGTCCGTTTGGGGACGACGACTTTATATAACCATCCATGGTTTTTTGTTGGGGATTGTTTCTTAGAGTCAGCCGCAGCTCTCAACAAGACTTGTGTCAAGTCACCAAAATCCAGACATCTCTCACTTCGCCCACCTGGAGACCCAGTGCTGTGTTTGGCAGAAATCCGACAGGAGTTCCTGGCGAAGGCCGGCATTTTGAGTAGCATCATAAGTGACACCTATATCGAGGTGGCTCAGCCAACGCTTAGACCAGGCTCAGCTAAAAGGGCCCCTCAAAAAGTTCGGTGCATTCAATGCCAACAATGACCTTTGTTGTCTTGGGCATGTTTCATACATAATCTCGTGAGTGTTTCATTGAAGTGTCTTATGAAAGTAAGTTATTCGAGGTGTGTTTCAAAATGTTTCAAATCTGCCGAATTTTTGTGTTGTTTGGGCGTATGTTAGCTTGGTATACTATCGAACTGTTGTCTTTGCATATTTCCTGCTTTTGTTAGGCCATGATATTGTATACAACCACGGCGACGATGACCGCGACGACAACAACAACAGCAGCAACAACAAAAACAACAACCACCACAACCACAACCACAACTACAACGACAAGTCCCATGTATCAATCAGAGCGGGGTTGTAACGTATTGTAACCATTAAGACTGGAACTGATTTGGTTATTATAAGACTATGTTAGGATTCCTAGAGGGGCCGCAGAATTCTTGCGATTCCCCATGTTTCAGGCCACCACTCTTGGCTAACTCGCACCCGAGGTTAGAAGTGCCTTCACGCTTTCACCTTTTTGCACCGCAGGGTGACCGTGCGGCCGGTGAGCCAAGAAATACTTGAACTTCCTGGGGCAGAGAACGTGGTTGGACGTCATCTTCCCAACGGGATACCCACGGAGAAATCATCACCTACAAACATCACCTACAATGTGGTGCCCCCCAGTTATAAGTTGGTTTATAAACCCTAGTAAGTATAGATATATCTCCCATAAACCATAGTGAAATTGGAGTTGTTAACCAACTTAGCTATCTATGGGGCACCACCTTGTATACTGTATATTATTTTTACAAACACCTATCTTTTCATAACCTGCAGGTTCTTGCGTTCTGCATTTTTTCCCACATATCCCACCAAAACCTGAGCATTCCTCCGCATTGCCGAGGTCTGGCGTGTTGAGTCATGGAACGCGAAAGATGCTCGGCTTTCAAAGTGCGGCCCGGCGGTTTCTGAGGCCCTGGTTGGAATTGGGGGATTCAATATCAAAAAGACGTGTGTGTGTGTTTTTCTGTATATCTATCTATCTATCTGTCTATCTATCTATATATATATACTATTTAGTTTAAACATTGAATTATGGGATCCCATTTTGAAACTCTTTGTGGATAATTACGCGTTGACAGTGTTTCGGGGGTTGCCAACCCGAAAAGAACGATGTGCCAGGATCTCTGTTGGACAGTGAGCACCCTATTTAGGGAATTCTGAACCACACCCTGAAAAACAGACACAGATCTCAATTGTCATTAGAGCAGTGTCAAACTCCCATGGGTTAATCAATAATGTTGGGTTTTTTGCTCAGCCATGCCAGTGCACTGAAAAGGGATTTTTACAATCCATTGATGGGAATAATTTAAAACAAACTAGTAGAACTAGTTGGCAACGCTGCTCATTTGAGGTACCTGAAATTGAGGCACCTAGCATATATAAGGCCTATTGTAAGGGCTATGTAGGGAGATATGATATGCATCCAAAAGCATGGCTTTATATGGTACAGTCCCACCGGGCGCCACCGGTGCCTCTCATATCACATAGCATGGGCGAACCTCGGATTAGGAGACCAGCACATGTGATTACTTCGTAGCACGGTTGCTAGAAGGAAAAAAACACCTGTTGTACATGGCATGATATGGTTGCCTTCCGCAATTCCATTACCCCTTTGATCTGTGCTAAGGGTAACACTTGCACATGGCTAAATATGTTTCAACGAATAGGATTGTCAAAGAGATAGTTTCCCTGGGCGCGAAAGGGTTGTCACCAGATACTGTATGGGGTGACACCCTCCCAAAAAAAAAGTTTTCACTGGTTTGGGCCGATTCCACTATGAAATTTTGGGTTCTCGTTTTTGCTGGTTAGTTCCATATCCCATATGCTCCATAGTGCTGGAATATTTACCAACATTGGCCCTAAAAATCAGCCAGTTTTGTAGGTAAACATAGGGAAACATACCATACATGGAGCATAATTATGGGGTACTGTTTAGGGAACGACGGATCCATGGTTTTGCGCTTCCCGCTGAAGCACCAGCAACCAACTTGTGAGGAACGCTTTGGGAAAGCAGCTTATGCAACTTGGCGCCGTAGATCTAGTGCCCGTGGGTGCCTCTTTTTTAGGTGATCCCCAGTCGTATATTTAATATATGGTCTATTTTGTGGGAATCCTTATGCCAATCCAAGCTGATGATCATCAGTTTGGGGATCTCCGTGTCCCATGACAAATGGCATATATCTATATGTATATATATATATATATATATTTTTTTTATAATTTATGTATACAGTACATACTTCCGCTGGATCTATGTTGCATTTCTCCGCCTTTTGTGTTTCATGCTTCCAAAAAAAACAGCCAGATGCCATTTCCAGGCGCGGCGCTCCGCACAGAAATGGTGAAAAACCATCCAGGAAGTGTGATAGGGTCGACGACCGACCAGCCAGATAGTACTGGAGACAAAGTTAGGCAGTAAATATATATATATATATATAAATCTGGGTAAATTATAACGATCTCACTGCGACCTCACTGGAAATCATTGTTAATAAGGGGAAACATCCCCAAATGGCCTTAATTCAGTATAGTGAATTCTGATAATTTACCCAGATATATATGCACACATTTAATTCTAAATAATTACATCCCATGGTATTCTACAACCCATATATAAATTTCCATTCTATATACCTTACCACTACATCAATGCGAATTTCAGGATCCTAAAATGGAGGTACGTTAGTACCATATTTTGGGCCATATGAATTGTGGGGATATTCCCCGAAATTTAGGCCTTTTTTAAATAGGCCAAACATATATGGAATCGGTACCTGCAATCAATCGGTTCCTGAAATTTTCGGGAATGATCCACAATAACTATTTATAATCATCGCAGCAACCCCCAGCAACCCATCCAGCAACCCTACGTTTAGCACGCACCAGTAAGTTTGGGAATTGACGATTCTTTCACGGGGGATTTTTGGAAACATGGCCAAGATGTCACCGCTGTGAACGAGGCAAGCGGATAAAACATTCATATATAGATCTGGGTAAATTATAACGACCTCACTGTTCTCCCTCACTGGAAATCATGGTTAATAAGGGGAAACATCCCCAAATGGCCTTAATTCAGGTTAGTGAATTATCATAATTTACCCAGATAGATGCAAAGTGGTGTCCGCCCGCAGTGGCAAGTTCTTTTTAAGCCCAATCAACCATGCCATGTAGATATACTAATTTCCGTTAACTACTTACTTACCAAAGGAACCACATAACCTATTTTTTTGTGGGTTGAAGTTGTCCGAAAACCTACAAGAAGGCTCTTAAACTGGGCCTTTTCTTGGAGGACGTCGACGAAGCGGAGAAGCGCGTCAGATGAACACTTTCTGATGGCTGAGACCTCATGATCTTGGAGATATTTTGTGGATCCCGTTGGAATTTCCCTTATAAAATGAAAGAGCTTGGGTCCCCTATAAAACCTAAAAACAATATGTTTTATTTTAAAAAAAACCGTCCCGAAATTCCATCCCGGATTCTTTTGGTCGTCTTCACGCGATTGGCCATGGATGTAGATGACCTTGTTCTTGTGCTCCCCGGCTGCGTTGATTGGACTGTCCGGCCGATCACCTGCCTCCTTTTGGAAAGGGCGCAGCGCGGCGCAGCCACATGCAGCTGGAACTTCTTTTTGATGTGGAAGATTTTTTTCGGAGCCCGAGCTTTGGCAAAGCGCGGATGTGTAGGAGAATGAGAAGCCATTGCCTGATGTTGCGCAGTTGAAGTCCCAAGAGCGTCAACGTGCTCATTAATTTTTACCTTTGACCAGACAAAAAAAAACACAAAACGGGTTGTTTTCCGTTTGACCCACAAACTGGATGCATTTGATGTCATGTGCAGTTGATGATATTTGAAAAACCAACTTAGCTAAGACACTGGGCGCACCACCTTGTACCTAAGCTTTGGCCTTCACACATAGCACACCTTCATTGACCCCCTCAGGTGAGCGAAGCTTGCAATTTGCCCAGTGAAACTTCACTGAAGCTGTCGGGACACTCAGAGAGGGCCATCATTCGAGTTTTCTGATTGGGTTACCCCATTTGTAAGTGGGCTATAGTCATATGAGCAAGGGTCAAAAGACGCTATGAAAGGCTTCAATTACGATCTGCCATCACTACTCAAAATATGTGATTTACTGTGTGTAGCGATAGGGGGCCTTATGTAGCGATACCTCTTTTTAGACTTTGTTTATGATTGAAGCTTCCTGTTGGGCGCATGACTTTCCAATCTTTTGATGTCAGAGTGCGACACTGGAGCAGTCGCAGTGGGCTGGTCTTCCTGGGTAGTTGCAAGATGGCCTGTCGTCAAGTATATATGAGATAGTTACATTAAACAATATTGATATATTGGGGTATGTTGATCTATAAGGTATGCAAGAAACTAATTCATAACGCATCATGAGCTTGATGATGGTGATGATGCTGATGATGATGGTGATGGTGATGATGTTGATTCAGATAGTGACCGTGCTGAGATATGTTGAAAAAGCATCCTTGTGCGGTCACGGACGCTTCTCCAAAGCCACTGTCCAGGAGTAGAATTGCAACATGGAGCTTGTCAGAATTTCGTGTCACTTGAAACATACACCTGAGATCACACATTTTCTGGTCCCCGTAGCGATGCCCGAAGCGATACCCCTCGATACCCAGAGCGATACCTGAAATCCATGAAATTAGGGAGTACCCCACATGGTCACTTGAAACTATACAACTTGTGCTATAGGTGGAAAAATATGGGAAGTATGAACAAGGGTACCCTCAAGTTCTTACTGGGTTAGTTCTTAAAGGGTTCATTTGGTCAGGGTTTTGCCGATTCATTTTGGCGTGGTATTAGGTTGCAAAGGAGGCGGGGTGAAGAAAAAAGGCGCCGGAAACAAGGCAGCACAGGCAAGACAAGCCAAGACAAGCCAACACAAGCCAAGGGCAGCCTCCGAGGTCAGGTGACCTGCAGTGAGTCCGGCTGGTGTCTAGCTGAAGCTGTCGACGTCAGCCTTGGTGATCACGTAAAAGTTTGAATTTCCCTGGAGATACCATCGCAAGGGGAATAAGAATCCAATTCCTCATCTGGATCCTCCTCTTCTAGCAGCAATTCTGCCTAGTTGGTGAAAAGGGTGCTGGGACTGTGTGTAGCGATAGGGGGCCTTATGAAGCGATGCCATGACCTCACCACATGAATTGAGTTTTGACCGTCGCACATATAGTATAACCCCACTTCTTATGCAAGGTGGTAGGCTATAGTTAGTTACGTGGTTAATGTCCAACGTAACCAGGACTTATGGTATATATATATATATATCTCTCTCTCTATGCTCTCTATGGTTGATGGGGTTGGTAGACAAACACACATGAATGGGCGGAACCACCTTGTAATATGTGCGGTATGGAACAAAATTGTGTGCCCCAAATTGGGAATGGTTGATTTCTAACCCAACAAACAAATATGTGTTCCTTTATAATTATAGGTCTTAGAAAGTGCCCTATACGCATGTGGATTAGTCCAAAAACCAGATTTTTCCCAGTTGAATTGATATTTGGGGGCATGCCACGCTACTGGACAGACCCAAGCTGAAAATTGCTAGTTTAGATCATCTGGGGCATGGCTCCAATTTTGGGTGACCCTCAAATCCGTGGGCCTTGGCACTTGCTCACTTGTTGGTACACTGGAAAGCTCTACGTTGCGTCGTCCTCCACTTATCAAGGCTGAATAGTTGGTCCTTGGCCCAATACCTCCGGTAAACAGGTATGCCGGTATGCCCTTTACTATTGAACAGCACCCTGCAATAAAGTTGAACCTGTGAACCCTCGCTCTGTAGAAAAGTTAGCATAATAATGTGTTTTACGTTCCTTCGAAGCTTTTCGTCCATTAATGACGTTGTTTCTTTGTTTTGGTGTTCTACATGGATCCATTGGAATTACGCACCACCAATGGATTATCATCATTTTCTCCAACAACCTTGCCACTCTTGGGGTATCCACCATGGTGGAATTTTGGAGAATATACCCATAAGTATTGGTGTGGATATGTGTGGACAATAGTCCAACTGTGGATTGTGGATAGTAAAGCATAGTAAACCATAGTAAACCATAGTAAACCATAGTAAACTTAGTAAACCTGTTGTTGGATTTTCCTAGTCCCACATTTCCACCATTAAAGTGGCGCGCACTGCTATCTCCACTTCTTGGTGGCACCTGGAGGTTGGTCGGTGTAGGCCCTGAAGACAGTGTTGACTTGGTGGGGCCGAGCCCTGCCAGAGATTGCAGGCCGGCCCTGGTAAAACGATCGTTCCTTCGCCCTGCTGGATGGGTGAACGATTTTTATGTGGGTAAAACAATGCCATAAACAACCCATGACTGGGAATGGTGACTGAATGGTAGTTTATACCAGCTATTTATGGTGATTACCCTCTGGGAAACGTTTTGATAACGAACTGGAAAATCCACAATTTTCAATGGGTAAATCCACTATAAATTTGCCATTTTCAATAGCTACGTTAAATTACCAGAGGGTAATTTCTCGGGAGTTCTGATATCAAATTTGTTGGTGATTTCAGTGATTTCTTTACGACCCATAGTAGGGAAACCTATCAACCGGGTTTTGTTTCATGGTTACTGGTTGCAGTGGGGCCCCGGCAGGCAGCAAATAAAATGTGAACCCATTGGAGATTGCTTTTAAGGTCTGTTAAATTGTATATATACATAAGTTGGGGTGAACCCACACAAACACCATCAAAGAACTTGTGGTTTGATACTAAGTGGTACAAGTTTCTTCTTAACTTTATCTAGTCATAGGCTATCATAGGATATTTTATACCCACTATAAGTTCAACCTAACTTTACTAACTTAGAAAACGAACTCGGCAGTACCTTGTGGTCAAAATGCGTACTATTTAATGCTTGGTGTGCCAGACGTATGGTATAACTTGGTGCGTATTTGTTCAACCAGAAACCATCCCAGAAACCAAGGATTTGGGCTCATAAGTTGCATCGTTATATCGGTATCGTCTTACTGGCTTCACCTCATTGTGTGTTGCTTCTTCCTCATTGTGTGTTGCTTTTTGGTGCTTCCCCCCCAAAAAAACGGAAGGAAAAAAACATATGACTCGCAGCCAGGCAACATGAGCAATTCTTGGTTTTTATGTTTTGTGAATGCGGGTCTTTCTTTCACCACGTTGAGAAAACACGAGAAAACTGTTGAACTTCCATGAAACTTGGACAGAACATGATATAAATCGGGGGCGGCTGGCGAGTGAATGGCGAGTGAGTGGGCAATTCGTTGACCATTCGGAATGGGGATAGAGCAGGACACAATTGGGTAAACAAAGTGTTTCTGAAATGTGTTCTTGTATGAATGGAGTACTGTGATTTGAGACCAGGTTTTAAAAAATGGCGAAACCAGACCAAGTTGGCGATCAATAAAGCCAACTTTTGGCTATCAATAAGTACTGTGACTTGCAACCAGATTGATATTTATCTATTTGTCTGTCTGTCTGTCTATCTATCTATCTATCTATCTATCCATCTGTCTGTCTATCTGTCTATCTGTCTGTCTTGTTGTCTATCTTTCTGTCTATCTACCTTTCTTTCAAGCTGTCTGTCTATCTGCCCATTTACTTATCTCTCTTCCCTTCTTTCTATTCATCTATCTACTCGTATCTATTGCTCCGTCTATCTGTCTATCTATCTATCTGTCTATCTATCTGCCTGCCTGTGTTTCAATCTGTCTGGCCAAAACTTTTTGGACGGAAACGACAAATTTTCTCTTGTTTCTTCCAGAAGCAGAAATGCTGAAATGCATGCAAGTTCCAGGTATAGTTGATTCCTTCGTCTCATTCATGGATCAAGACTCATTTCAAAATGGCGGAGACATCTGGGGTGGCAGCCATGGATTTGTTTGACACGATCCAGGACATGATGGACTCAAACGGGCGATGGGACGAGTTCGCGGGCTGGAAAGCGGACTTGGAGAAACTCAAGCAGCTGGTGCCGTACCACCAGACAACATATGTTCGAGTTTCATGGGCCAATCATTTCTGCCAGGGTGAGATTCTGGCTTTGGTGGCGCAAAAAATCGGCCATCATCACCTTTACCATTTGCACATTCAGCTGCTTCTTCGCAGCGGCAGTACCTGTGTCCATGAATGGGTATGCAAGGCATGTAAGCCTTGGGAGACCAAGGGGTGACGTCAAAACGATGTTCAGATTCTCAGGTTAACCGTGGCTCGTAGCTTCAGTTTCCAACATGCCAATGTCATCCAACGTCCATCTTTGGTGTCGTGGCAATGATAAGAACGTCTTCTCTCTGTTGACTTGCTTTAGAAAAAAGTTGTAGGTTCTCTGTAGCAGAGATTGAAAATGATTCGAAGTGTCTCTTGTCTTCAGAGGGGTAGTGCAGTCAGTGTGGTATTTTGAACATTTCTTGGACGAAGCTGCCGAAGACAGGGTCCGTTCACATCAGTCAGCTGTCTATCTGATCTATCTGATCTATCTGATCTATCTGATCTATCTGATCTATCTGATCTATCTGATCTATCTGATCTATCTGTTCTATCTGATCTATCTGATCTATCTGATCTATCTGATCTATCTGATCTATCTGATCTATCTGATCTATCTGATCTATCTGATCTATCTGATCTATCTGATCTATCTGATCTATCTGATCTATCTGATCTATCTGATCTATTTGATCTATCTGATCTATCTGATCTATCTGATCTATCTGATCTATCTGATCTATCTGATCTATCTGATCTATCTGATCTATCTGATCTATCTGATCTATCTGATCTATCTGATCTATCTGATCTATCTGATCTATCTGATCTATCTGATCTACCTGATCTATCTGATCTATCTGATCTATCTGATCTATCTGATCTATCTGATCTATCTGATCTATCTGATTTATCTGATCTATCTGATCTATCTGATCTATTTGATCTTTCTGATCTATCTGATCTATCTGGTCTATCTGATCTATCTGATCTATCTGATCTATCTGATCTATGTGATCTATGTGATCTATCTGATCTATCTGATCTATCTGATCTATCTGATCTATCTGATCTATCTGATCTATCTGATCGATCTATCTGATCTATCTGATCTATTTGATCTATCTGATCTATCTGATCTATCTGATCTATCTGATCTATCTGATCTATCTGATCTATCTGATCTACCTGATCTATCTGATCTATCTGATCTATCTGATCTATCTGATCTATCTGATCTATCTGATCTATCTGATCTATCTGATCTATCTGATCTATCTGATCTATCTGCTCTATCTGATCTATCTGATCTATCTGATCTATCTGATCTATCTGATCTATCTGATCTATCTGATCTATCTGATCTATTTGATCTATCTGATCTATCTGATCTATCTGATCTATCTGATCTATCTGATCTATCTGATCTATCTGATCTATCTGATCTATCTGATCTATCTGATCTATCTGATTTATCTGATCTATCTGATCTATCTGATCTATTTGATCTTTCTGATCTATCTGATCTATCTGGTCTATCTGATCTATCTGATCTATCTGATCTATCTGATCTATGTGATCTATGTGATCTATCTGATCTATCTGATCTATCTGATCTATCTGATCTATCTGATCTATCTGATCTATCTGATCGATCTATCTGATCTATCTGATCTATTTGATCTATCTGATCTATCTGATCTATCTGATCTATCTGATCTATCTGATCTATCTGATCTATCTGATCTACCTGATCTATCTGATCTATCTGATCTATCTGATCTATCTGATCTATCTGATCTATCTGATCTATCTGATCTATCTGATCTATCTGATCTATCTGATCTATCTGATCTATCTGATCTATCTGATCTATCTGATCTATCTGATCTATCTGATCGATCTATCTGATCTATCTGATCTATTTGATCTATCTGATCTATCTGATCTATCTATCTATCTGTCTGTCTGTTTGTTTGTCTGTCTTTCTGTCTGTCTGTCTGTCTGTCTGTCTTTTCCTGTCTATCTTATCTTATCCTATCTTATCCTATCGATCCTATCTATCTATCTTGTCCTATCTATCTTATCTTATCCTATCTATCGATCGATCGATCTATCTATCTTTCTGTCTATCTATCTATCAATCAATCTATCAATCTATCAATCTATCATATGACCGTCATTTGAGCCATGTTTGCCAACTTAGCTATCAATCAACTAGATATAGTCAGTTTCAAGCAAAACCCACATTTGTTGTTTTCGTTGAAAAATTACCATTACCTCAGTTTTGGCATGTGAAATCAACATTTTCGCTGGTCGATGCGGGACAGCACCACCAGGCCCTTAGCCCTGCAACCCTTGGCGCTCTTTGCTACGGCGGTGCCGGGGGCTTCGTTGCGCTTTGCGCTGGAGGTGGGGGAACCCTGAGTTTGGGTGGTTGAATTGGGAAAATGGTGGGAACATATGGGAAGATTAGGACCATGATTAAATGATCCCAAGTATAGGAAGACAGAAGAAAGAGATCCAAGAAAGTTGGGATGAAATACAAGAAAATGATCGAAAACTATGGATTATTTCACAAAATGATAGGAAAATACGTGAAATAGTTTTAAATTGGTCTATAAACCGCATCAGCTGTAGTTACAACTACCCCAAACCCTAGTTTACCAAGTTATAGCGTAACTGGTATCATCATAGGAAAAAGTGATACATGCAACGATTTAGGAGAAATTGATGCACACGATTGACTTTTTCCATCATTTTTTTGGAGAAATTGAACATGTAGTAGGGACATGTGATTTGTTTGATGCCATTTGCTTGATGAAAATACATATGTTTCTCAGTGAGCAATGAGAGAACCCAGAGGGAAGATGAGTTTGATTTTTCTCTTGAAACCTTTAGATTTTTTTCCCTCCTCCATGGTGAATTTGCTAGAGACCCCTTCTATATACAAGGTACAATGTTGTGACCCCTAGTTTGCTAGGTTGCTTTATACGTCAAAAAAAAACGGGACTTATGACTTATATGTGGAGGTTTCCTGAAACGGGGGTACCACTGAATCATACATTTTAATAAAATTTTCCACTATAAACCATCCAGCTATTGGGGTACCATTTTTGGAAACCCTTATATATATAATTAATGGCTTTATAAACCAACAATAACTGGAAGGGCAACAAATGGCTCAGCTAGGCTTTCAGCCAGGTCGGAGGGCTTCGCCGCATCTATTTCCAGCACTTTACGCTCACAGTTCCTCGGTGACGACCGAAACTGGCGGAGCTATTGATTTACCATGCTTCACTCTACGTATCACAAAACAGGTTAAAATATATAGGGTATTATTCATGGTTTATCAATATCTATATACAATTATATAAATAATGCCAACACCGGATTAATAACCCCCCCCCCCAGAAGGTAGGGGGGGTACCTTCTGACTGGTTTTCTTGACCACTCCTTAATAGTAAGCAACTCTGAACCATAAAACTTTGGATATGGCTTACGTGAATTAGATCTTAATAGATTTCCAATGGATTTGTTGAAATTTCATGGATCAGAAAGGTGGTTGATTAATCAGGGGCAAACCCTGGTTATTATTAATGAGGGACATGGGCTCATGTGGGGTACCCTTTGGGAGCTATCCAAACTGATGATTTTTATAAAGTTTTAATTAGAAATCGATCATTTGGGGAATAGTTGTTTTTTGAAATTTTCAATGATCAACTTAAACCTGAAGTATAACAATGATGATTAAAAAAAAGGTAAAAACAACAATTGGAAATCAATAGATTTGGAAATAAAAAATGTTGGATAAAAAATGATTTCAGCACTGGTGGTTGATTAATCGGGGGTAGGCCCACCGGTTTATTAATCTGGGGGGACCACCTGTTTTTAAATTACATTTTTTTGGGGGCAATGGTGGTTGATTAATCGGGAGGGGTTTCTTACTCCTCACTTGATATTATATCCGTATCTATAAGATATATCAGTTACAATTAGATATATCAAATATATAGGGGACCCACATCAAATTGCTGTGATTATCCAGCATGGGTCATGGCACGGTGGAATCCCCGTGCCTTGGCCAGGAAGGATAACCAAAGCAAAGATCGACAGGTGAGATCCACGTATAGGGTATTATTCATGGTTTAACAATATCTACTTAATAGATATTTAAATATCCGTAATATATATATATTTATATATATATATATCAGTTATATTCAGTTATAATTAGATATCAGTTCTTATAATTGTGTTTATGACAAAGAAACACTTCGCTGATGGGGCTCGTTTGCGCATCATAAAACAGCGCCAGAGGGTGTGAGGCATCACCAAATGTGTGCCATGGGAAGATTTGCGACAGAATCATGCATTTTTTGGCCACAGAAAAAAAACATGGGGAGAACATGACAGAATGTCTCGACAACCCTGAAGATCTTAGGATCACCATCCACTTGAACATAGCTGGCTGGGAAATCCCCGAACTACATCAATGGGCATGTCAACGGAAGTATCATCTATCAATGGGGAATGTTCAAAAAAAAACGGGGTTCATTACTTGAGAGTCATAGCCACGATTGGTTGTTGTCCTGATCAGAAGCCTTGCAAGTCTTGAAAGCCATGCTTACATGGATAAATTGCAAAGTCTTTATCTTTAATTGGCTTTTCGGGGATGGATGGGTTGGATTGCCGTCATCAAACTTCTGATCTCAACCAGAATTTCCATCAATGGCAATTCTCATTTTATGTGTATCATCCGATTTCACATTTTCAAACACACATAAAATATCATAAAATCATAAACACAGACACATGTATGCCACGTGGTGGCCCGAATTACAAGTTGTTTTTTTGCCCCCAACTACACAACAGATATATATATATATTTAAATAATAACAGTTTTCAGCCCAACTACTTTTCAACCAACTTTTTTGGAGGTACATCCCAAAAATAAGTTACAAGTCCAACATCCCTCAGGCCGCTTTTGCTGGAAGTCGTTGTTTCCTGCCCAGCGCCGGAGATGCTGTTCGAGGCCTATGGCCTGGTTGGTGGTTTGGAACATTTTTTTTGGTTCCATATATATATATATATATATATATATATATATATATATGGCACCCCCCCCCAGACCTACCAATTTCACAAAAGTACTGGTATTTACAGTAAAATTTGCTATTTTTGGTATGTAATTTTGGATTCCGGGATTTGGGGGATGTTATATAGTGTATATATACATATATATATATATACATAGAGGATTCAAGCCTTGAATCCAACCCTTGTGGGAATCTTGGATCTTGAATCTTGCAAAGAATGCATTCAGAATGCATTCTTTCGGCAGGATTCAAGATTCAAGATTCAAGATTTCTGAGGACTCTTTGGAGCAAATCTTGAATCCACCCCCTGGATTCAAGATTCAAGATTCAAGATTTCTGGGGACTCTTTGGGGCAAATCTTGAATCCGGATTCAAGATTCAAGATTCAAGATTTCTGGGGACTCTTTGGGGCAAATCTTGAATCCGGATTCAAGATTCAAGATTTCTGGGGACTCTTTGGGGCAAATCTAGAATTTCAAGATTCAAGATTTCTGGGGACTCTTTCCAGCAAATCTTGAATCCGGATTCAAGATTCAAGATTCAAGATTCCTGAGGACTCTTTCCAGCAAATCTTGAATCCAGGGATTCAAGATTCAAGATTTCTGGGGACTCTTTGGGGCAAATCTTGAATCCGGATTCAAGATTCAAGATTCAAGATTTTCTGGGGACTCTTTGGGGCAAATCTTGAATCTTGAATCCTGGATTCAAGATTTGCTGGAAAGAGTCCTCAGGAATCTTGAATCTTGAATCTTGAATCCTGGATTCAAGATTTGCCCCAAAGAGTCCCCAGAAATCTTGAATCTTGAATCCTGGATTCAAGATTTGCTGGAAAGAGTCCTCAGGAATCTTGAATCTTGAATCCAGGGGGTGGATTCAAGATTTGCTCCAAAGAGTCCCTAGAAATCTTGAATCTTGAATCCTGCCGAAAGAATGCATTCTGAATGCATTCTTTGCAAGATTCAAAATCCAAGATCCAAGTTTCCCACAAGACTTTTGATCAAGATCTTGGATTTCTAAAGAAGTTTCATAGGGACTAGTAAGAGTATTCTGGCAAATTCCAAACCCAAGATTTGCACAAGACTTCTCCGCAATTCTTAGATCTTGGATCTTAGATCTTGGGAAGAATGCATGATCAAAATCTTGGATTCCTAAAGAATTTTCATAGGGATTGGTAAGAGTATTCTGGCAAATTCCAAACCCAAGATTTGCACAAGACTTCTCCGCAATTCTTAGATCTTGGATCTTAGATATTGGGAAGAATGCATTCTGGATGCATTCCTTTAGGCTGGAAAAGACATAAATACAATTCCTGCCATCCATTGTCACTGCTCCATTCTTGCAATCCATTGTCACTGCCCCAGTGCCATTCTTGTTCTCAGCTTTCATCGCTTCCCCTCTTATTTGCCATGGCGTTCTTCAACGTGACCGGCACGGTGAATATGTCGCAAGGCAAGGCCATCATGACATTGACACCAGAGCCTGACATCAAAGTGACCATGACTCGACCGTCAACATCTCAGCTCCTGGAAAAAATCGGAGCAGGAACAGTCAAGGTTCATGACAGCCGCCATCCAGTTGCAAAGAGAGACCTGATGACTATGATGGGCACGATTCAAAGGCAACTGCGCCTGCGTCCGGGAGGTGATGGTGAATGGAGTGCAGATGCCCAGCAGCGCTTAGAAAACTTACTGGCCAATCCGAAAAGGAGCACTGCAACTGCGCAATTGGCCTTGGAAGATGTGAAGCCATCATCCTCCAGTTCCACTTTGGAAGAGAAGAAGCCAGCATCCTCGTCTTCCACACCCGATTCCGATTCGGATTCATCATCTTCCGAAGGTCCACAACATCAGGCAGATGCTGAACTCGAGAAGAAAAGCAAGGAAGTGATCAAATGGAAAGAGGAGTTTGAGGGGATTTTCTCGGCATTGCATCACACCTCTTGCGAGCTTGCGAAGGCAACCGCTCAGATTGAGGAGCAGAATGAGATCATCGCAGGGCTGTCTCAGGAAAATGCCGCTTTGCGGCGCCGGCTACAGCCGGAAAACGCCGCGGATATCCCTATGGATATGGATGAATCTTTGGCTGCTGAAGCTTCGTCTCCTGACTCTTCTGATCATGAAATGGCATCCGATTGATGTCGCTGAGACAAGGGCATGCGGGTTGAAAAAGATGTATCTCTCATTGTGTCCGCTTGATGCACATTGAAAAGAAAAGCAGTCTGGCACTAGAGCCTTGAGCCTTAGCATTATATGTATACATACTTAGAGATATGTCCTTGGCATGCACGTGTGGCAGCGAAAGTACTTGGGAAGGTCTGATTGTTTTGAACATGCTGGCAGTTGACATTCAACATTCAATTCATGTGTGGATTCTTGTCACTCTCGTATTTCTTCTCTGCTGTGTCACATGAGCCCAAACCTGTCCGCCCCAGTCTTGTCTTGTGCACCGCGCCGTGCTCCCCTTTGATTGCAATGGCTGGAACATTGATGGATAAGGCAATCCAAGCATTGGGAAAGAAACCGTTATATCTACGACCCTTGGAAGAAGCCAAATGTGGGATTGTCGAAGTGGAAGAGCCCATCACATGCATTGGATTCACCACTGATGCGTGCAGACCTTTGCAAAAGGGTGTGAAATCCATTACAGTTCTCTTTGATTTCCACAATGACATACCCTCATGTGGCGAACCAGTCGACATTGGCCAGATCGCTATGCAATATCGATGGGATGATTTACCTGAACCCATCCGTTTCAAAGGCACTCCTCCGAGTACAACCAAAATGGACTTCGTGCATGTGACCATGGCGATTGGAAACGTAGATGTTCTCAAAGTGCTCTATCTGCCACGTCCGATGTCCTTTCAAGCTGCCGAAGCTTTGTGCAGTGAGAAAGCTTATATTCCAGTCTTTAGATCGGGGCCCTGGAACATCAAAAAGGGAGTGCAGTGGCTTCTCAATCATTTGGGAGGGTATCAACTTAGATGGTTTGCCCTTGAAGAGAAGACCCAGGCGGAGCATTCCTCAAAACCTACCTGGTCACCATCAAGGTCTGAGCTGGAAGAAGGCATCTACCATATCAATGCATTTGCCCCAGAATGTGACGCTCTCAACGAGCAAACACTGTGGATCCTGCTCAACATCAAGCCTGACTCAAGCACACCTATTGCAGGATGGCCGGAGGCGAAGGTACGGCAAATGTGCCAAAACAAAAGCAAGGGGCTTGGAGGTGCTGTGAGTATGACCGAGTTTCCCCTCACAACCTATAGCCTGAAGCCATTCTTGCACACTATCTTGCTACCATACTTGTATCCACTGCTCATCAACTTTGGCCTCTTGCTGCTGGGTTGTCCTGGTGTGGGGAAAACGCCCTTTGTGATCACTCTGGCAATGGCGCTTGGTCGTTACCACGTTCGTCGATCTGGATGTGAAGGCCTGAAGGCTGGTTGGCGCCGAGCCAAATCCCTGGACAACTTCAGGCACAAAGCCCCTCAGGTTCAAGAGGCTCTCTTTCTAGACGACCCCGATCGAAGCAAGGTGTGCATAGCCGACCTGAAGAGTTTCCTTACATGTGATGAGGATGGAACGGTTGAGTCCAGGTACAACGATACCAAGATGTTACGGAATCAAATGAGGGCCTATGCGTCCAATGACTTGGCAGAAGAAAGATTTGATTGCAATGCAGGTGACACAGTGATTTCTGAAGCCAACTTCTTTAGCTTGCTTGATGAATTCTTCCGCGGTGACAGAGAGAAAGATGTCTTGGCAGTACTGAAACGCTCCATTGTCTTCATGTTCGGCAACCACGCTCTCTACCTTCGTTTGCCAAGTGCACATAGAGATGCCATTGTGCATCGGATTTGCCTGGAGGACGTGCATCTTGACTTGCTAGGTGAGCGGGACAAACCTTTGTATGGAAAGTACAAGGGAGGTACGATGGAGACTGGATCAAACTTTGATGCAGAGATTCTCCAGGAACAGGAAGTCTTGGAGGAAGGATTTCAGAAGATTGCAGGATATGAAAACCTGCAGGATTATGTTGCTTATGTGAACCACAAGCTTCAGGACAAACTTCTTTTCCGCAGTGCCCATGTTGTGCCACCATCATCCTGCCCTTCTACTCCAGAAGCCAATATGGATGTGGTCTGCCCTGTGCCTCCCATTGGCACTCAACCCTCGGGGCGTCGCCGTGGCAATTTCGTCTATCCCGATCGTCGACTACGGGCCAAGACTTCTCCACCACCATCGCAGCACATTGAGGAGTTGGCTGAGGATGCAGAAGCTGCATACCAAGATCCCATGGAAGCGGAGCCTGAGGAACCGAAGAGTATGGATTTAGAGGCTGATGAAGAGGCAGCCCACTACATGGGACTGAATGGCATGTAGACAAGTAGCCTATAATTCGAATGCAGTAGATTCGTACAATAGCAAGATAGACTTGCGAAGTCGTGTCCGAGGGGAGAAGAAAAAAAAGGAACATAGCCATCGCACGAAAAGGTTATGTTGTCGGTGTTGTGCAATCAAGGTCCGCTGTCTCCATCGAAGCACAAGTAATTGCAAGCGAAGCGAGCATCCATTCATGCATATTGCACTGCAGCATACAGCTCAACTCTTGTGTTCCATATAGCCATCACTCAAGGCCATTGCGCTATGCGTTCCAAATTCAATCCATTCCCGGCACCAAAGAAGGGCAAATCTCGTATGGTCTTGAAACGCCCAGCTTCTCAGAAGACGAAGGCAAAGTCTTGGCAGAATGTACCGTATACAAGGGGTGCTGCGGATGTTGGTCCGCGGGGTCTTCGCATGGACCAGACAAAGTGGAAGAGGTCCTTGCCAGACATCCTCCATGCGACCGACAAGGGGATCGTGCAGATGTTGATGCAGGATGGCTTGTTGCCTGATTGGCGTGGCAAAACTTGTCCTCGGTGTGAGAAGGGGAAGCTACGCGGTTGGGTGCAGAAGCCTGGTGACTCATCCCCTAAGCTTCGCTGCAATTCCAGGGGGTGCCAGGTCTACTTCAATCCGCATCACTTGCACCCTCTGTTTACAGAAGGTTATGGTGTGGCAGGTAGCCCCTTGCAGACTCAGGCTGCCCTATTACTTCTCAAAATCAACAACATTCCAAACTCCACCATCCACAGGCTCATGCATGTGAATCACAAGGCCATCGAGGACTTGGACAAGCGATTGGCTTTACTACGCAAGGAGTATGTGGAGGAGAAGGAGAAAGAGATTGTCTTCGGCAACGGAGCAGCGTGGCAGGATGTCGAGGCAGACGAAACTACATTCGACAAGAAGACTATCACTGATGTGTCAGAGCTGGGCAACACCAAGAAGCCAATTGAGTGGGAACAATGGTGTGGTATTGTTCAGCGAGGGAAGCCGGAGTCGTTGGTCTTGCATCGTCTGAAGCCTGTTCGTACAGATGCACGTGCACCGGGACCCGGTGCAGTACGCAAAGTCGAGTGGCGTCCCCTTGCTGACCATTGGCTGAAGAACAGAAAGGTTGTGTTGCACACGGATTCTGCCAAGAGTTATAGGGTCCGTGTTGCAGGGGTGTTGCACGATCGAGTAGTCCATTGCAAAAAACGCGTGAAAGTACGCGGCAAATGGAAATGGCAGGCGCCACGATATGTCAAAGTAGTGGAACACAAGCTTCCAGGCACAAATAAAAAGATCCGTGTGAAAGCTGGCACCCAAGTGATTGACCGCTGCTGGCGTTTCTTAAAGGAGCGTCTCAGCCTTAATCAAAATACAAAAGCCGGGTCGAGCCTGCTGAGATCCAAACTCCGATCTGCTCAGTATCAGTATTGGTACAAAAATGCAGACATGTGGGTGGCGACCGGATCTCTGTGCCAATGGGCCGCAAAGCGCCTTATGGGCAAGAAGTGAGCCGTAGAGCTTTGGGGAAAAATGCATTGCAATATATTGCTTCGGGTCTTCCGTGTTCACAATCGTGCCGAAAGCTTCTTTTTGATCCAATTTCTGCCAGGTCTTCTTCATGGAATATGTCTCGATTGGTGTCTCGTTGTTCCTCGGTCCAATTGAGTTATGCGCTATGATAATGCTACACATGGGCTCATGCATCCAAAGCAATACATTCTCTGTCCTTTCCCACCCACCCAGGTGCTCTCAGTGTTCATGCACCTACGTGGTCAGTTTCTTCACATGTGCTATGCTACAGCTACATATGTGGGCAAGATGTGTCCAGGTGCATGCGTACAAGCTACTTTCCTGATGCAGTGTTACAATAGGTGAGAAGATAAGGAGAAAGACAAGGCAGTCAAGGACATATCTGGTACACAAAATGTCTCGTGTCTTGTTTGTCCTTTCCACCCACCCAGGTGCTCTCAGTGTTCATGCACCTACGTGGTCAGTTTCTTCACATGTGCTATGCTACAGCTACATATGTGGGCGAGATGTGTCCAGGTGCATGCGCATAAGCTACTTTCCTGATGCAGTGTTGCGATAGGTGAGAAGATGAGAAGAAAGACAAGGCAGACAAGGACATATCTGGTACACAAAATGTCTAGTGTATTGCTTGTCCTTTCCCACCCACCCAGGTGCTCTCAGTGTTCATGCACCTACGTGGTCAGTTTCTTCACATGTGCTATGCTACAGCTACATATGTGGGCGAGATGTGTCCAGGTGCATGCGCACAAGCTACTTTCCTGATGCAGTGTTGCAATAGGTGAGAAGATGAGAAGAAAGACAAGGCAGCCAAGGACATACCTAATACAAAAAATGTAGGTCTTTGGGGGGGGTAGCATATATATATATATATTGGGAATAATACTCCCATTTGACTAATATTTTTCAGAGGGGTTGAAACCACCAACCAGCTTGTTAAGTTGTTTTTTTACCACCATTTTGCCCCACAAAGGGGAACCAGGAAACCCCGCATTTTTAACACAGTCGCGGCAACCCCTTCTCCCATGTGTCGTAGTTAAGTTGAGAGTTTTTCAACCACACAATAGTTTTTTTTTGGCTGCCACATTTATAAGATCGGCCGCCCCTGGAAAGGAACTAGGCCCAACAAGGCCTGATGAAGAGAATATAGTGGATATTTGGGCCCCTCACGTTGCCACTGTGGGATTTAATTTTCATGGTTTACCATCTGGTTATTTAACATGGCCATGGAAAATCACCATTTCTAATAGGTAAACCATCTATAAATGGGCCATTTTCCATGGCTATGTTAAATAACCAGAGGCCAGAGGGTATATAAAACTTCATATCGTTTTTGGTGATGAATTGGTTTTGATGCCTGCAAGCCACTCATCCTTCTAACAATTCAAATTATAACCGTGTTGATATATGTTGACAGGTTATCAGACCTACTTAATCTCTCTCACGCATCAATCAAAATTTTTGCTTTGATACTGTACCTTCAGATGTTGAAGATTGTGTTCCAAAGATTAATCATTCAATTTTGATAACTTAATCATGAGATTGGTTGAACATCCGGAGCTCAACCAGAAAAAACATCGGAGTACCCAGGATTTTTCCAGTTTTAGCTTTTAACTATATACTTTCTGGTAATTTCACATAGCGAACTGGAAAATCAACAGTGTTAATTGGTAATTCAACATAATCAACGAACCAAATGACAAATTTCAATAGCAAACTGTTGAATTACCGGAGGTTAGTTCATATAAATAGTATATATCTAGTAATTACCTATAGAAATCCAGATCTTCAACTCATAACCGAAGGTTTTTCCATTCCGTTGACGTCCCACCACCGCTCTCTCCATGTCTCGTAGACGACGCCTTGGACGTGGCGGTGGAAATCCTTGGGGCGGCGCCCTTGGGAGATGAGGAGGCGCCAAGTTTCGCTCGGAGTGGGAGATTTCATCTCTATCAGATCTGGGTATAGGATATCTACTATAGATATATAGTATAGGTATATCGTATAGATATATAGTATAGGTATATAGTATGGATAGATTGATAAATAGATAGATAGATTGATTGATATATGTAATTATTTATGAACTACCCTCCGGTAATTGAACAGTTATATAGTTAGTATAGGTGATAATTAGTTCTATACAAAATGGATAGTTATCATTCTTCAATATTATGATCAGGTATTTCTATCAGCACTGGTCAACCGACTGGTTAGATACTTTAGTACTTGGGTGTTTTTTTTCCAAGGGTAAACTCTACTAACCAGCTTAAAATTGTTTTTTTGGCCAGATATTTGAGATTGACAATGTTATATTGGATGACTAATATTGGTAAATAGTTAATGTTCATTCCCCCAATCGTTCCCATTGTTTGAATATTCCTTACCGTTTGGTAGATTCACATAATGCCTGAAAGTAACCCATTTTTAGTGGAAACGAATCTTCCAACCCCTATCTGCCAGGGTCTATGTTAATTTATTAGAGGGTAGTTTTCATTAGTCAAAGTACCAGGAGCTTTTATATATTACTTGAAAAATGAATATTTCACCCACATTTTTTATCCGCCCAATCATTAGAATTCTATCAGCGCTGAGGCTTTAACATTAGCTCTATCTGGAATATTGATGGACGATTAGATAATAGAAGTGGGTATTTGCGAAGTGGGAAGACTAGTTCTTTATGAATGATCTATTAGGTCGTTATAGTATCCTTCGTTGCCAGTGACTGCAAAGTGGGAAGATTACAAAGGGCCCATTCCGAATAGTTGAGTTGGTTATTGCCGGAAGATATTTCACTATTTCATGATCATGTGGTGGAAACAAGGCCATGTTTACCAGCCATTTTCCTGGGAATGGTTTATACCAACAATTAGTGATGACTGTGGGATGGTGTTCACATGGCATTGTTTTAACCACGTTGAACAGTCCGACTGGGGGTTTTCTAAACCAGCAGTGCCATAACGGGGGCACCACCGACTGTGATGGTACGGTTGAATGGGGAATCATTCAGGTTAGCTAATGATTGGGAAATACCGGAAATAATAGGCTTTACCACATCAACAATAAGAAGAACTAAGGCTTTAAGGTACAGTAAGATATTAATGTATGATAGTCATACCTTTTGTCTTTATAATTTGTGGCACTGGGATGTTTGATAGCCATATCTTTAGTCGTGAAATATCCATATGCTTTTGGGACTTAGGTCCCGGAGTCCCAAGTAAGTTGCCCAACATGCCTTGCAGTTCTGGTCCTTCACCAGTTGTAAATGGTTATAGCTAGTTATTTCTATGGGATCATACATTGCATAAATAGGGTTTTGTTAGTACTAAAAACTGGTATTTCGGGCCATAACTGTGCTGAGTTATCATAATTGACCAAACTGAAGAGTTCGGCATTTTTGGGATGGTTGCCCTACAGTGTCACATCATTCTAGTGACATCGCAGTGAGGTAACAACATGATTCACTAGGACATGTGGCAAACCGCAAACCCAGCTGTATGTTGGTGGTTCATGAACCACCTACCCTCTGGCAAACGTTTACATAGCTATTGAAGTCATGGCCATACATAGTTCGTTGATTAATTATTAGAGAATGTGTTTTTTCCATAGTTTTTTGTTAACGTTTACCAGGCCGGGTAAGTTTTTCATCACCATAAATCCTATCAGCCAATGCCATTTGTCAAAAAACCAACGACTGCCTGGCGAACCACAAAACTGGCTAACTGAAACTTGAACGGTCTCCCAAAGAGATCTTACTGAAGCCAATGAGTTCCCACCAGAAATTGATGCGAAAAATAACAACAAACAAGTTTGAAAGACAAGCATCTGTGTTGTCGGGGCCATTCAACCTCAGATTCTTGGAAAGCAGGAAGCTTGATAGAACATCTGCAGTTGATTCTTGGTAAAAAAAAATGGTAAAAGTACCGTGAAAGTCAACAAACACCCTTCAGGATCCTTTCAAGGTAGTGCCCACCCAGCTATGTTTGTTGCTTTTTTACCCACACCACCATAAACCCATCAATAGGACAGAACTGAACTAACCTAAACCAAGCTAGCTAACATATGTTGGTTCAACTATCTTTATCACCATTTTGTTGGTGAGGCTAGTGAACTATATCACCATAAACCAACTGTAAAGCACCATTTTTGATATCCCTTGCACTAGCTAAATTAAACCAGGGGTACACTGAGTTAGGTTTAATTTTTTTGGTTTAATTTTAAAAATATTACGAAAACAGGGGGTCCACCCACCTCCTTAAGATTCTGAAGAAAGTTGAGTTGGTTTAATTTTGAGATGTGACCCACCCCATGGTTTAGTTTCAGCTGTTTTAGCTCATTGTGCTGCCTCGTGTTCCGCCTCGGGATACTGCAGCCATGGTTCGTGACACGTGTCCTAGCACGGCTCCGTGAAGACGATCCGGCGTGGACAGCAAGGTTCTTGCACAGTTGGGAACAGCATTGCAGCAGCCCAAATGCTCCATCTCAAGCAGAGCAAGTCCATGGGAAAGGCGCTGCGGGACCATGGTAAACTGTTTCTATCTGTTTCGGGCCCCTTGCGTGATCCCAGATCAGGTCAGAATGATTAATCAAGGGGTGGGTGAATCCATACGTACTGAACATTCATTCATCAGGACACCTTTGGCACCATAATATTCATGGCATTGATGGTCACCAAAATAATTAAGCAAGGGGTGGATAAGTCCACATGTTCTGGGCATTCAGAAAGATTCATGTATTGGGATACCTTTGGTGTTATCATGATTCATTGTTGTTTCTTGAATTTTCATCTTTGGTCATCACAAAGGAAGGAACCCTGATGGAATCTCCACCATGATCAACTTGCACACCGAACACACACGCACACCAAACAGGTGTCAAAATAAATCCCAAAGTAGCAAGTCCAATGACATTCCATCAGGGTTCCTTCCTTTGTGATGACCAAAGATGAAAATTCAAGAAAAAACAATGAATCATGATAACACCAAAGGTATCCCAATACATGAATCTTTCTGAATGCCCAGTACATGTGGACTCACACACCCCTTGCTTAATTATGTTGGTGACCATCAATGCCATGGATATTGTATGATATTATGGTGTTGGGGGTGCCCCAATGGAAGAACTGATCCTGAATGCCCAGTACATGTGGACTCACCCACCCCTTGTTTAATTATTCTGGTGCCCATAAATCCCATGAATATTATGGTGCCAAAGGTGTCCTGATGAATGAATGTTCAGTACGTATGGATTCACCCACCCCTTGATTAATCATTCTGACCTGATCTGGGATCACACAAGGGGCCCGAAACAGATAGAAACAGTTTACCATGGTCCCGCAGCGCCTTTCCCATGACTTGCTCTGCTTGAGATGCAGCATTTGGGCTGCAATGCTGTTCCCAACTGTGCAAGAACCTTGCTGTCCACGCCGGATCGTCTTCACGGAGCCAAACCAGTACTCGATGATCCTGTAAAATTAAACCAGGTGCTGTCAAGTAGCTTAATTATTTAATTTTTAGTTGGGGGGACCTGAACTGGATTGTGCTGGATTAATTTCTTATGTTCAAAATAAACGGAGGGTATGTTTGACTGAAGAATTTTGGAAAAACCATACTCCAGGGGACCCCATTTAATTTAAAAAAAACCTGTGGTCCCACCCCCCCACCAATTACCGAGAGGGATATCATTTTTGCTAGGTCAATCTTAGATGGGTAGAAACTAATCTTTTAGTCTTTTGATATGAATGGGATTATCTACTCACCAGCTAAGAATCTAATTCTTTGGGTATCTAAGATTGGTACTGTTTGTTGGTTCAAGCGGCAATTCTATTTTTCTGGCAACGACTGCCGTTGGTCAGGAGGCCGACCTACTTCCAGCGGTGTAAGCTGAAAAAAGAAGCCAGCTGCCGGACTGCGACTGCACCCCTTTTTTTGTTAGAGAAAATGGTGGTATAAAAACATAACATACTGTGGATGGTTGCCAAATCCTGCACCAGTTAATAAAGTATACCCTCTGGTAATTTGTTACATAGCTATTGAACATTGCCATTTATAGTGGATTTTTCCATTAATAGCATGGTGGATCTTTCCAATTCGTTTTTTGTTAACGTTTACCAGGCCGGGTAGGTGGTAAACATCCCATTTTTTATAGGTTTTTCCAACCATCCCATTTTTTGGTAGTTTATCGGATTTCGCCGCAACCACCCACAGTAGGATAACTAACTAATCGGGGTGTAGACGTGCTTTTCATCAAGGTTTAAATGCACAGAATTGGCGTTTAAAAAAGAAGGCGAAAGAATAGGGCGAAAAATGGGTTGAGTTGGGCTAAAAATGGTGAGAATGACTGTGGGAAACCCCCAGATGTGATACTGATTTTTCTCCGTTTTTATTGGGCAAATCCTGAATCTTCATGTTGATCATCAAAAGACGGGAAAGGATTAGACAGATAATGACGAATAACGCATATCAATGTATATGATATATGGAATGCGGATAGCCTACAGAAATGTGGAATTTTGGATGATTGTAAACCTGGGCGTGAAACAACGGACAAACATCTGGGTGTTGGTCGCATATCGACGTGATGGTCAGAAAGGGAAACCACCCCAGAATGACTTTACCCTTTACCCTCCTCCAATCTCCTGTGCTCAAACGTGTTAATGGAAAATCCACTATTTATAGAATATGTTCCCATTAAAACTTCCATTCATACTTGGATGTTCATGGTGCTTGGTAAATGGTTATTAAAGTTAGTAAGTATTAGGCGATTTAATATGTGAATTAGCTGTGTTATGTGACATAGCTAAGTTGGGCTTACGTGGGTTAGTAACTGTGATAAATCATACTTAGTAATTCTGCTAAGTGAGACTTATGTAACTCGTAAGTCTGACTTAGACCAATTACGCTATCTCAGCTAACTCTACTAAGTCTGACTTAGCGGTGGTGGATTTATGGATTTAGGGGCACTGAATTTAAGAATGATGAATACAAAAATAGATATTTTTTTGACGAGAAGTTGATATTTTTATTTTCACTAGAGGAGAATAATGATAAAAACCATATCCCATGTGAAACTAGAGAATGAAAGGCGAAAGCCTATTTTAAAAAAACGTTTGTGAACATGTGTTTTTGTTCATTGCTCGGGTGAAATAATTGCAGCCTGGTGCGCTTGGAGGTGATGATATAGCACCTGCAAAAAAAACAACAAATAGATCATCAGTGCACAAAAGGTTGCGTGTTCTTTCATGCGCTCTGTGAGTTCCATGTCTGAAAAAAAAAATGCTTCTCCGCGAGTGGAAACAATTTTCTGCGCGCGCTTTCTGGTCATCGCTTCATGCCCTTTTTCAAGCACAAGTTCGACTTGGACTCAGCTTCCCAAAAACCAATTTTTCTGCCCGGGCGGTGTTTCGCGAGCAGCTCTGCGATCTCATTCCTCAAGTGGCTGGGATTATATCGCTTCTTTTGCCTTTCTTATTTATATGATATTTTCTCAATACTGCAAAATCGTTTCCTTTATGTATATGGGGGATGTACGTATTTATTAAATACATTAAAAAATGCACATAAAAAATACCGAATCATATTGACCCTATACAAAAGTACAGTATATGAATAATGCATTCGAGCTGCACCAGCTTTTCTCCAAATTTTCTGCGGACATTTTTTCCCCAGTAGCAGGGTTTGTGAGGGAGCCAGCGTTTCTTCTCGGATTGGGTAGGTTTCCGCAAGAGCTTATTTAAGAAGGCCAACGGGCGAACCAGCAACTGTCCTTTTGCCATGGTCGATCACCGCAGGTTTAAATGTTTGAAGTGAGATTGGGCCTGAATGCTGCAGGTATTTGAAACTAACATAGATGTTTGGACAAGTGCATCGTTTATACAATTGACCCTGCAGGGATTTGCTATCCCGAGACAAAAAAATCTGCTGTCAAAATCATCATTCATGCAGCCCACGTGCAAACATGTCGAATGCATCAAGTTTTCATCGCCTGAGTGTGTCTGCTGCAACATATAAAAATCAGGCTTCACCCATACAACGGCCTGCATGTGGCTTGATGCCATGCACACCTGCCGCATGCAGCGATCGTGATTGCAGAGCCATGCTCGCAGTCATCTCTTGCAGAGAGGTTGCTCTCGCAAGTTCAAGGTAATGCGGTGAAATGATTGAATGATCGTGTCAAGGGGTTATTAAGATCAGCCAGGTTTGACATGGTATAAAAATCAGATCGAGTCGCTGCAACCATGCAATGATCCTGCGGATCGCGTGGCAGCGATAGATTGTGATTGCACATGTTGGCAACTATACAAAAAACAGGTACTCAAATTTGCAAGCCCACACGGTCAGATCTTTTTTGATTGGACTGAAATGGTATGCAGCTCCTTTCCGAAGGAACACGGCATGTGATGCTGCAATGGCGTGACGTTGCCATTTCATACAGGAGGCGCACCGGACCTATCTACGGCAGCTCTCACTTCTTCTTGTTTGGCCGGTTCTTTGGATGGGGCACAAAGCCGTGCTTCTTCAGCTCGTTTGCCGCCACCGCACTTGCCTTCTCAACTGCGTCCTCCAACTTGAAGCCTTGCTTCAAGAACTTGAGCTTCGCCGCTGTGTACGTGCGAGAGTGGATGTTTTTGCGATCCATTTTGAGACCGCCTTCCTGATCTTTCTTGATTGCCTTCGTCTCTGACTTGCTTGCGGTCGACTTGGCCTTTGCCTTTGGATTGCATGTGGCTGGTTTTTTCATGGCCCGTTCTTCGAGGGCTCTCTCCATAACCTTCGCCTGGCTGGCGACCATCGATTGAGCCTTTTTCTGAAGATCTGACTCCAAGTCTTTCTCGTCTGGCGCACCCAAATCGAACAAAGGAATTTTCGGTGCCTCCGCGGCCTTCGCTTCAGGTTCACTGGGCGGAACCTCTTGCTCCTGCGAGTCATTCTTCGGAGACGATGCTGGTGTGCCAGGGCATGAGGGCGATGCACGGTCACTTCGCTTCCCAATCATGGTGATGGGAATCTCTTGCTGCCCGCTGTTTGCCATCATGTTCATCATCTGGAACAGCATTGGATTTGAGGCCATCATCTGGCACATCTGGAGCATCCCCTGCATTCCCTGCATCTGGTTCTGCATGTTGCCGGGCATTCCCATCTGAATGCCTGCGCCCATTGCCGAAGCAGGAGTGGCTGGAACCATAGACCAAGAGGAAGCCTCTGTCTTTTCATGCAATGCCTTCTTTGACTTGCGGCACCCAAGATCTACGGATGCTTTCAAGGCAGCTGCCTCTGCCACGTTTTGAAGAGACACTGGTGGGTCGTCAGCAGCATATGCTGACTCCAAGAGAGCAGGAGGAAGTTCACTTGGCTGGTTGGGAAACCTGAGCAACCATGGGCTGGGCTTGGGGCGCTTCTTCGCACCTCCACGGACCAAGCGCTTCAACTCGTTGATGAAGGGCAGGTTCTCGCTTGGCTGCACCGTCATGCCATTGGCACAACCGGCAGCAAGAATGATCTTGTACCCCGGCTCAGTTGGCCTGAAGAAGCCAATGTTCAGGGTGCGTTCTGCCAGGACCTGAATCTTCATCATGTTGCCCATGTCTGGATCGTTTAGTTTCTGAACATCACTCTTGCTCAGAAATGCCACAAATGCTGGGCAATACTGCTTGCCCTCGCTTCCGGTCCCACCCTCATCTCGGGAAGCATCGTTCAGGATGTTGACCATGCTGGTCTTCATCTCTGCACTCCAAGGACCCTTGAAGATGAGGTCCTGCAGCTCAAAGCATTCCTCTGCGGAAATGGTTTTCAGCTGCCGAAGGTGACGCTTGCAATTCTCAGCCTGTACCCCAAGGACTTGTTGACGGTCAAATGATTCGTCGTGACCCAGCGTGTCCACCTGGGCTTGGACCAAGGCCTGGGTGTGAGTGATATCAGCCTTGATATCAGAGAAAAGGGTCGCCATGAAATTCTATATGTATACACCTTATACTGTTTCTTTGCAAAATCTTTGAGCCACAGCTGCAAGCAATGGGCCATCCCTTGCTTTTATGGGAACATGAGGCTCCAAGTGCTTTGCGAGTTGAACTCTGCAAAGTGCGCACAGCGACATCTCTGCTGTGCAAGTGTCAAGCAGCCGTTGAAGCACTGCCGGACATATCGACAAACAGTAATTGCACTGTCCACTTCTCGATGTGTCAGCTGCCACCAACAAATGACAGTTCGCACCTCTGCGGGATCGATGCATCCACGAGCCTGGCATGCAGGAACGAACAGGAACCGATACAATGATGCAGCTGTGGGGCATATATGTAAATCGATTTGAACAAACAAAGATACTTATATTTTTCAATTCCTTTTTTTTCAGTAATTTGTATTCACTGGACATATAAGCAGGGGAAGGTGATCTGAAGCAAACCCTATATCACGCAAGTGCTTGCACCGTGGGCAACCTGCTGACATGGTTCACAACCCTGACAGTGACACGTGACTTCTGCATGCTACCTGACTTTTTTCTGGCAGCTGATGTTTGAAATTGGCATCAAAATGTCTTCAGAGGTACATTCTCAAAATCTTCATGGTGCGACTGTCGCGTGCAGACCATCGGATTCGTCATGGTGGTAAAGCGTACGCAGAATAGACCTCAGCAATATGAATTGTATTTGGAATATATAATGGTATCTAAAAATTGAGTATGATTCAGTTTTCATATCAATATATAATGGATGTTCAAAGATGGTATGTTGACCCAAAAAAACGCCAATGGCATTCAACCAATATATATATATATAAGAACTGAAATACAATTGTCCAGCTTCGGGAGATGTTCAAAGATAATGATACTCCAAAGACAAGATGCCTGGTCTCCACCCATCGTCCATGGGAAGTGATTTTGAATCTGTTGTTGCCCATGGCTTCCCAAATACTGACTACACTCCAGAGGATGCCTCCGCTAAGATCTGCGTGTAAATGCACGCGCCCAACACATTCGGAACCGTCCAAACGTAGCAGTGCCACATCACCTGCATGACAAGTCAAGCCGTGAATGTCTGCCACAGTGGCAACAAAAGCACCATCCATGCACCTTAAAAAATCCAACTCAAGGATTGCGCACTTCATCTTCCTGGATGGCTTTGGCTTCTGCAACCTGATGTCGCTGGGTTTGAAGTCCAGGATGCAGTTGATGGCACTGTGCGTCACTTCTCGCAAGACCGACATCTCGTACCAAGTTCCGGCGTTGCTAACTTGGTTCGCGAAAAGTTTGAGCGATTTGTGTTTGCGTTCATGCGTCCAGCATGATATGAGAAGGCCATGCTGTCTTAGTAGGGGCGGTAAGTGTAGAGCATAATGGAACTTGGGCACAAGTTCGTCTTCACCGTGAGCGTTCTTAAACGCTGTCAGATGACGCTGGATCAGACCTTCCAACGTCACAGCATCTACCTGCACATCCTTTCCGATCATGGAAAGCAGATCCAATATTCGACAGAGGAGTAGAAAGGATGAGGCCATCAGAATATGTCCTTCCTGGACAAACGCAGTATCCATGACAAACAGCCTGAGCAATGGGTATGTGCACAAAACTTCACTGGCGAAGGGTTTCCAACCGTCTTTTGTCTTGGATTTCTCAAAGGTTTTGATGGCACCGGTGAGATTCGACTTCTGATCTTGTGGAGCTTGGAAAGATTTCATAAACTGACAAAGAGCTGCATGACTTCGGCCATTTGCCGCGAGAACAGGGAGCAGCAAATTGATTTCACATTGAAATATTCCATTGACAAGATATACATGCAGCCAGTCAAACATAGTGTGCTCAATGGGCTTGAGAGGACAGTCCGGATGGAAAAGCATACCGTCGGGATTGAAATTTATCCCTAGGGATTGTTCCAGGGTCTCAAAAGCTTTCTTTGTACGGAGTGGCTTCTCAGATGACAACATCAAGGCCGCTGCGGCCAATTCAGCATCGGTTCGTAGCTGCAGCTGCCCTATGTCAAAACACGTGTGGGGGACTAAAGTGCCGCTGGGATCCGACAGATGGAGGTCGCTTCGGGCCTGCACTACGTTCCAACAGAACAGGCAGGGCAGGGTACCAGCTGCTCCCTTGACAGCCCACATCGCCTTTAAGGCGGCTTCGTCTCCGATGAGACACCGAAGGCGTCCAAACAAGAAGACTTTGCGTCCACTGTGAAGTGTGAGAAGGAGTCCTGATTCCAGAGGAGTAAAGAGCTGGGTGATGACCTTCGTCAAACAACTGACACCTCCCTGCAGCCTTCCCACGTTGTTGCTGCGAACTATAGATACTGTGTGCCACAAATCTTCCCTGGTTAAGCCACGCTGACCGTGCTGGATCAGTGACCAATAGTATGCGTAGAACTTACCTGATAGGACTTGGTATAAGTTCAGGTCACATCATGTCACATCAAACATCTAAGAAACATACAAACAGTACCAAAAAAAATACTGGTGTTTCAGTGCAGGAGTTACGCCGGTTGTCCGGTTTCAGCGAGTTCCCCGGACTCACTTCATCCGAATAAAGTACCAACGACCATGGTTGGGACTGAGAAGTCGGAATGCGAGCCATCTCTGCTTCCATGAAGCCACTAAATGATTCAGAATTTCTGCAGAGGTGCCACAAGAGCGCACAAGGGTCAACAAAGGTGCATTCAACATCACCTGCAGAGTCTGGTATACAGATCATATATGAAGAAACTTGAAACATGTCATCGATCATACCCGTGATAACCAAATGGAACAAACAATCATCAAATCGATGCAAACATAATCATTTGGCATGTGGCCTGCACCATCGTTCGCAGCCAGACTTCTGGTTGTAAATAAGGGCCCAACTGGCGTATGGATCTTCATCTTCTCATCCCGGGCACGTTTGACGCTGGATCTGGATGTAGCAGCAGGCAGTTCATCTAATGATTTCAGTTCCTTCAGCAATTCGCTGAGAGCACTCTGTGAAACAAATTTTTTGCGGCCCAAATCTGCCAGGGTCATTGCTCAGAGATGCAAGAACGGCATCGAAAAGTGTGGTGTCAAAAGAGCGAACATGTTGACAACATTTATTGAACCTTTCCAAAAGAAACACTTTACTAAACAGTCACATTGGTATATCTTGTGGTGTTCTGCTGTATGGGAAGGATGCCTCTCACTGTGTTGAGCGTTGGACTTGATCCGCTATAGAGCGAGCACGCAGCTCTGCTCAGTGATGCAGCGAGGACATGACTCTGCTGCATCAGGTGGTTTGCAATTAGACACGTTGCCACAAAGCTGTTGTGCTGGAAAACTTGGATGGTGAATGGCCTGATGCCAATACATATTTCTGATACCAACAATTTAACCAATGTTTGAAATGTCGTAGAGAAACTCCAGAATGCTGCAGAAAAAATCAAACTCCAGAATTCACCGGCGACTTGGGGTTCCCAACCAAAAAAAGGCTTCACAGATCATTCACCTGCATTGCTGACCTGCAGAGCGTTTTGCATCGCGTTTTGCATACAAAATGGGGCTTAGTCAAAACTATAAGTTAATGTCAACAAGTATGCAAATGACGGGCACCGTGCGTCTCGCTTCGTCTCTGCAGAGTGGCAACTCGCAGTGGCACCGCAGAGAAAGAATCCTCGCAGGAAGTCCAAGCTAAATAACCGCAAGAATTCTTGCAGCTTTGACATCAAGCATTTTTTGGATTATTTTGGGATGATTGTCAAGGAAGATATTGTTTGAACATTTGTTTGCTGTCAACTGTAAGTGAAGCTTGTTGGCTGGAGTCTTTTTCTCACGTCAAGCACGGCGGTGACGCAAAAACTGATCTATAGATGGGCATCCCAGAATGCGTTGAAACAACAACTCTGCTCATATGATGCGAAACCATGGTTCCTTTTGCGAGGGTGGCCAAATGCCTGTTTTTATGCATGGGAATCCCACAATTTGATTTGACAAAATGCTGCTGCCAATCCATCTTTGGCAGGCAGCTCGAAGCCATCACATGTCCATGTCAATGGAGTTGTACATGCGCACGCAAGGTGGCACCATCTTGCTCCACAGCCTCATCTTTGGCGTGACCTCTGTGCAGCGAGGCTCCCAAAGGGGAGTCATCGGCGGCAAGAGGTTCATGGCCCTGCCAATGAATCGCCACTCAACGTTTGGTCCATGGGAATCCTTGATGTGATGTCGCGCAAGGTCTTAAATCTGCCTTGGATAGATCCGATCCGAAGACGGCAACAGCCACCCGTCGGCTTTCAAACACTCGCCCGACGCTGCCATCCAGGCTTTGAAGCGGATCAAGGGCTGATCCCAGTCAGGGCGATTTTCCAAGTGGCCAGTCAGCTTAATGACCACGGTTTTCAGCGGCATCTTCTTGCAGTAGATGCAATCTGCCATCGCTGCCGGTCCCCGGAAAAGGACCGACTGCCCATCGTCGCTGCGGCACACCAGCAAGTAGCGCAGGGCTGGATACCCGTTGCCAAGGATGAAGATATCCTCATGGGCCTCCAGTCTCTCCACCTGCCTTGGCGGCACATGTTGGAAGTCCTTGTCAGGGATCGTGCACGTCATCACTCCCTCGCTCAGCTGCAAGTGGCTCTGGAGGCGGTGGGTTCCAATGATCACCATGCCCCAAACATACTCGGCAGCTCCAGCCATGCTTGGATCAGCAAGGTGATAGTTGAACACTATATGCGAGGTGTCTGGGCCAAAAGTCTTTCTTGCCAATGCAATTGCGAGGTAGTACCCCTGCAACTGAACCCTGCGATTTATTTGAACAAAAATCTGCAGGGCTTGTTTGGCAGTCTTATACACTTCTTGTTTCAAACACACTCCGATGTCAAAACAAGGATGATGCATTCGACAATTGGTCAAGTAATGCAACTTCAAGGAAGTGAATTGCATCAAAAGGGTCGCTCAAACCCTTTGGCATGCAGAAGAAGTGGTCAACAATAAATTCAATCAAGCATTTCTTGTGCAAGTCAAAGATCCCAGTGCGTAAAGACACTTTCTGTTCATCAAGTTTCACATGTGTTGCCATGTAGTTTGCCAATTTCAAAAACGACTTAAGATTGAAGGGTGCACATCATCATCATCATCATCATCATCATCATCATCATCATCATCGTTCCACCTGCACACAGGTCCATATAGCACAACATATATGTGTGTGTGTGTGATGGCACCAAAAAAAATCACGTGTACGTATCGCCACACTGTCCATGAAAGCAGATGAATCACGAATCCCTTTTTTGTTCACAAAGCGGCCTGTCGACCCAATCAAAACTGGGCCCGGCAAGGTAAAAGTTTCAAGTCAGCTCCAAATCCACAGGGACACAAGGAACCGACGATTCATCCCTTCGGGAGCTTAAAACAACAGTTGCCACTCACTGGCCTCCTGGGTGTCGACCGTGATGTGGGCGCACCCGATGAAGTCCAACACTTCTTCTTTGACCTTCTGGACCACGTAGAGCCACTGGTCACGGGTGAATCCTCGCACCGTGGGAGACCATGCGATGGTACCCTTCCAGCGGTCAATCTCAGCGACGTGAAGGAGTCGCCTGTTGCCATCGACGTAGTGCTCAGCTTTGACCACGCTGAAGTCGTGGTCTCGCAAGGTGGCACCAGGGGTGCATGCGAACTCCTTCAGATGCAACCTCCCATTCTGCATGGCCCATGACCCTTGTGCTCCAATGGCCAAGCGCTGTGTCTTCGTTCTTCTTACGAAGAACACTTGGCCACTCTGATCTAGCAGAAGCCACTCGCTGTCGCGAGCAGTTCCAACGTGCTTCCACTTGTAAAGGCGCAAGTGGGTGCTTTGGAACATCGACATGATGGCAAGTGGGTGCTGAAGAAAAGCAACTGGCTGGATGGATGCCAAAACAAAAGCTGATGAGCCACACAGTCGCGAGATCAGTGTCTCTGCGGCTAAGTCTGCGATACATCTGCAGACTTCACAACCAGCACAGTCCGAGAACATCAGAACACGTTTCAAGTATTTCATGTTCTGCATTGCTCATGCAGACTGGCTCTTTGCAAACCCTCAAGTTGCCAGTGCTCTACAACATCCAAATTTCTGAGCACATCAAACTAAGATTCACTTATCTGATGTCTGGCAAGACTGACAACATTCGAATTTGATGCCATTTGAATGTCGTCACCTTCATGAAACTCATATTCTATAGGTTTCCCACCTGGGAGATTGCAATCCTCTGCAAGTAGTCCTGCGAGCTGGCGAGCACTGCAGGATGTTTGAATGACTGAATCATGACAATCCATGGAACTTTCATCGACAGTTTCAGTTTTGTTATGTCGACGAATCTATATAGAGACCCACCTCTAAACCTTGCAGAGTTTCTGTAGTGACTCGCAGGGTTCTGTTGCAGAGAGCCTATTCTCGCGACTGGGTCTATGTATACTGATGCCCTGCTATGTTGATAAAGACTAGCTTTTGCAAATCCTGAAGTTGCCAATGTATACAACCAAAACAATCGAATCTTGGTAATCTGTTTGTTCGGTATACAAAGCAGTGCGACCAAGAATGCACACTGTGCACAAGCATCCAAAGACCTTGCAAAGTTTAGAGATCTATTGTGATACTCAGATTGCAGGCCTCTGCATCACAATGGCTTCTGAAGCCACGCCAGCCCTTGGACACCTGAACCAACATATCTAGTTGTATAGTTGCGAGATCTAAAGTTCTGCAACCCAACCATGCGAGCTTGCAACAACTCTGCAGTGATTCACAAAGGTGGGGAGTCCCACAGCGCTGCCCGCCTCGCAATCCAAGTTGGCAGCATTCCAGCCTGGTGAGGACATGTGCTGGAACAAAACACATTTCTTGGTGCTTATGTCTGTCGATTCATTATTGAACCTTGTGTCCATTGATCGGTGCACATGTTGGATGATCACACTGTGTTCCAACCCCCTTGCAAACCTGTAGAGCCTACAGCCTCGTGTCGAAACGACTTCTCTTAACACAACATTGATTGGTGATTCTAGTTGTTTGACTGAGGAATGAGGTGGGGCATCCATTCACTTGACGCCATCTCGTGGTGGGGCATCCAATCCTTCAGTTTGTCTTGGGCCAGGACGAGCCACACAGTCGCGAGATCAGAGACTCTGCGACAAAGCCTGCGACGAATCTGCAGACTCCACAGTCAGTGCATGATGTCTGAGCACATCAGGGCAAGATTCAGTGCATGGTGTTTCAAACCATGCTGCCTGGCATGTCCTGCAATGCTCACAAAGAAATGATGGTTTGCTTTTGAGAATCCTGAAGTTGCCACTGCTCTACAACATCTCACATTTTTCTATATGGTGCAATTGAAGCACCCACAAAGGGAGGCACCTGCATAGGCCTCCAATCTGCAGGCAAGGGCAGCCCACCTGAGAATGTAAAGCAGGGGCAATTCCACTGGGTATGTTGCGAATGAGGTGGTAGCGCGTTTGACCATGAATCCAATCTACCTTCTGAAAACCCTGCAGAGTTTCTCGCAGGGTTCAGTTGCAGAGGGTCTACATTCTCGCGACTGGGTCAACTTGCGTCATCAAACCGATGGGCATGTGCCAAAAGAATGGGTGCCCCAATCATTCCAAATTCAAATGTTGGCCCCATCCACTTGAAGAGATTCCCAGTCCATGCAAGCCAACACAAGATGAAAACCCACATCGTGATCTGGTTGAAGCCCCACTGTGGCCTCCAATCGTCACCCAATGCTAGGCCTCAGAGTGCCAGGGAGCAGTTGGATTTCAGATGACCAAAAGAAATATTCAGTCAAATATTTGATGGCCTGTTGACAAAAAAGAGATACACCGCCCAAGGCCCAAATTGGCCAAAATGTTGATCAACATTTTTTTTGATTTTTTTGTTGATCAATAAAAATGTCAATCGAAATTTTGTTGATCAACAAAATTCTCAATATGGGAAACCACCATTTTGTTGATCAACAAAATTTGCATTTTCACTATCAACTCTTGCAAGGGGGGTCCGCCCCCCCCGCGGTAGCGCTGCCCAATTTTTTGGAAGACCATTTTGAACCCTAAACCCTAAAGTCCCTGTGGCAATGCGAGTTGTGGCTGATCATCAAATCATTTTGATCATGTCAAAGCCAATGCTGATGTGGAAGCACCTAACAATTGGATGCCCAAGCCATACCTGACACCACCCGAAGCCAGCTCCAGTTGGGAGCCCTGACGTTCTGTGGCCCGTGAGTGAGATGTCCCAAGAAAAGTCGTTCACGGCCTCAGCCCAGAGCAATAGCAGCTGTTGTCAGAATCAAAAATTCAAATCAGCAAGCCCACGAAACGAAAAAAAAATACATTGAATCCACATCCGTTGGTCAGACATCGATTTCGAACATAACTCCATGTCATCCTTTGATGTTGCAACCCAACCCATTAAGTAAAACACTGGACTGCGCTCATCTCCCTTTTTTTTGCTCACCCAAAGGGGAGGATGCGGAGGACCGCCAAGTGCAGAGGAGCAGCCAATGGATGAATCTTCAACTGCATTACTGGATGATCCAAAACATTCATGTATGTTTTTTTGCTAGTTACATGTGAGCGCATGTACCAAGACCAACACTTTCATCCATTGGCCACACTTGCACAGCTGTGCGAAGATTTGAAGCTGGCTGGACAGCCGCACAAGGATAGCTTTACCCAAGCAATGATTGAATGCCCCAATGTAGAAGCAATGATTGAATGCCCCAATGTAGGAACTGTTGGATTGAAACAGCAGGTTGAAACAATTTAGAAGCATGGTATGTTGCTAGACAAGCTATCCCGGCAGCACGTCAATTTCCCTTTTTTTTTATCTTCCACAATGGCCATAGAAGACCCTTCATGGGTGCACCATGGAGCATGATTGAACATGTTTGTTTCTAATGTCAATGAAACTGGTGGTTCTTAAATACTATAATTACACTGGCAACCCATGCAGAGAGCCAAGCCTTTCACAGGCCCTTCCGGTCACTCCATCGGCCACAAGTGGATCATTCCGCCTGTGATCCAGCTACATGTCTTCCAAAACCTGGAACATCTGTTGCGTTCCTAAATACTGCAGCCACAGTGCAGATTGAATGGCTCAGATCTTGAATTTTTTGTGACGATCCTACAAGAGTCACCTACAGCTGTGATGTCGGTTTATCCACATCTCATTCCATCTGCACAGATGCCTGCCTACAATTTGTCCAAGGCCTTCTCAGTGATGCTGCACAGCTTCATAGTCAGGCTTCGGCTGTGTTCATCAGCTGCTTTCCGCTCCTCTGCCACGCGCTGCTGGTGCTTCTGGTGCTGCACCACGGCACCGCCACGCACCCGGCTCTTGCCTTTGGCCTTCAGGCCTTCGCCGGGCCTCAGCGAGAAGACAATGAACTTGTCATGAAAATTCATGCGATGTGTCATGAACCATCTGACTCATGGCACCTGAAATGAATCGATTGTTTTTATGGACAGAAAACCAAAAGGGGTGCAGTGGCCCAACTGGTTTGTGAATAATTTGCATTCAAAAAAGCAATGCCACTTGAAGTTCACTGCGTCTGTGGAATCAACACTGAAACAAGCCGAGATGCGCATGGTACTGCATGTTGGCATCGATGTACCCCTGGCCATTCGGCAGGTAGTAGCCACCCTTCTTGTCGGCGCGCAGCACCTCCGCTGGAGATCCACCTCCAGAGTGGGATGAGGCTGAGCCTGAGCCTTTCCACTCGTGCCATGGTTTGGACCATTTGTGGCCCTTTCCCCATCCTTTGCCCTTGGGTGACCACCATCCTCGCCATCCCTTGTTGTTGCCCTTGCGGCCATAGTTGCCCTTGTTGCGGTTGCGGTGCCAGCCATGGTTCTGCTGCACATCCTCTTTCTGCACATCTTCTGCCTTTCTCTTCTTGCTTTCGCCCTTCACGAAATTGGCCAGCTTGTCCCTGGCACCATCCATCTCCGCATATTCCTTGGCATGCAGCTTCTTTTGCTTGTCGTCATCGTCCTCCTGGTCTGCATCTGCCATCACAGCGTCTCCATCTGCTGCGTCATCATGTTCATCCAGCTCGATCGTCCCATCATCTGCACCGTCTGCCTCCTCCTCCTGTTCCTGGTAGTCTTCTTCCGTGGCATCGACATCCTCATGATCAGCTGGGACATCCTCACCATCCGGCTCTTTCTGCACGAAGGTGTTTGCACACTTCTCCATCCATGCAGCCTCATCTTCACTTTCTTCATGCTCGTCCTCCTCCTTCGGCTCGGCCTCCTTGTCCTCCACCTTCGGCTCGTCCCACTCTTCGGGAAGATCTTGGTCACCTTTCGGCTTGGCCATGTTGGGCTTGCGCAGCAGCTTCAGGAACTCTCCAGCGGGGCCCATGGGGCGCGGGACGATGCACTGGTCACTGGCAATTCCGTCCTATAGATGCAAAGAATGTGAGCATGTCTGAAATTATTCATGCATAATACGATGTTGGTTTTCTAGATATCCATCTATACATGGATGTTTTGTGGGGCCAGCAACGCAGTTGCATCGCAGCAGGAGTGATTCCGGTGGGGTGCTTTAGAACTGTCTATATTGCTGTCTAGGCAATCAAGACTAAAGTAGAATTTAAAGCATCATACCCCAAAACAAGTGAGAATGCACATGGTGTTAATGGCCATAGGCCGTGTCATCCGCCATCAAGTCATACCCATAGGGTAGCCTTCAAATATTGAGCATGAAGAATGGCGAGAACGATGCGCAAGTTTGTGAACATCCAATGATCAGTGGAGCACTCCTGCATGAGGATGAAAACAAGTGTCCCTGGAAAATGACGAAATCAAAATCTCTTGCATGGTTCCATTTTCTTCAATTCCATGATGCATGTTAGGATTTTCAATTGATAATGCCAGAATGTGCCAGACACCTTTAGAATCTGATCTCTATACCCATGCATGCCCACGTAATCTCCAATTGGGAGCCGGGACTGTCTTTGGATGTGGAACGAGATGATCCAAAATGTTTCTGGCCTCATGCGCCGGTGCAATGCAACGGTGGGGGCATGCAACCGTGACAACCTGTGGATCACTAAACTCGTGTACTGGTCATAAGCTAGTTCTATAGATTCAGACTGGACTGCAGGGATATTTCATACATTCTTGTATCTCGCAGTCTATAGCCAGCAGAGCAACAGCATCGCTGGCTGTGTATCAAAATATTAAACACGCTAGATTCTGGTTGGATCTTATGTTTTGATTCTTGGTGTCCTAGAACCACGGATAGCGAGACAGCTAGCGCCCCAAGGTGCACCATCGAAACTTTACCGTATACGCGATGTTTCTTCATGATGTTGTGCAATACAAGTTACATGGCCATGTCCAAATGATATTGAAACTCTTCAAACAGCCTCAGACTGCATGGTGATGTTGTGTTGAGCAGCGGACTGTCTATAGCAGTGCGAGACCAGGTCTCTGCACTGCAAAACATGCGAGCCTCAGAGCTCTGCATGCCTGAAACCCTGGCAAGTCAGCAATGGCAGGTGGCCACATTCCACCTTTGATTTGTTTCAAGAGCTAACATCCAGTTGGCGATACAAACTCTGAACCTTGAAAAACAAAATGTCATTGTTCATTCTTTGCAGCCTTGAAGTACGCCTGCAATCAACTGCAGACCACAACTCTTGGACGCGTTTCCGAGTCTGTGGATCCACGCTGGTTCCAAGGAGGTTGCAGCCTCAGGCATGGAAGCGGTGCCAAGCTGAAAACAAAGTCATGCTGAACCAATTTTCATTGATTGACATTGGGATGCCAAAATGGATTCCAATGACTCTGCCCAACAAAACTCTAAAGAGCTATATAGCCTGCATGCTAGTCAAACAACATTGCAAAAATGTTCAAAGCAGTATACTTTCACAAAGTGGAGTTGAAGACTTTCCAATACTGTTGTTTAGAAGCATATTCAAGGTCAACTGCAAAACGCACGCCCGCACAGTTCCTCCATTTGGGCGGCCCTGACATTTGATAGATGATGACCATGATCATCGAAGGTGGTTCTTGCCTTTCATCTGGCAACGGTGAACAGCTATACAAAAGACGGGTGCTAAATTAATCCTGGGGGGCTCACACAGTCTGTGGATCCACACATGTAGGTTCCAATGAGGTTGCATGAGGCATGGAAGCGGCGACAAACTGAAGAAAATATGTTCCAACATTCTTCATTTATTGAGGTTGGGCTGAGGAGTGGGTCCGTTGTCTTAGCTCATTACCAACTTATTTAAATCACGTGTTTGGAGTCTTTTCCGTGCCTTCGAGAATTCAGCATGCCAAGGTATATGTCCAAACCAAGATATGAACTGTGAAATTGGCAAAGCTCCTGATGTTTAGGGACGGACGAGGTACCTGTGCGAGACAATATCTCTGCACTTCAGGATCTGCGAGCCTATGGGCTCTGCATTCCTTAACCCTGCCAGGTAAGCAACGCACCTACTGTAACTAACTCAGAATGTGTGTTTGTGTTTCAAGAGCTGACAATTAGTTTGTGACAGAAACCATGACATGAATAATCTTCAACAACATTGACAGGTGGCGAAACTGATGCCAGAGCAGCAAAGTAAACAAAAGCTATACACACAGTCTATAGTCACCCATTTAGTTGAACATCGACCAAGTTTGAAAAACCAATGCCTTTCAGAAACAATATGTTTTTTTGTCGTTTTTAGCTGCCGCGCAGCCATGAAGTACTGCAATGAACATGCAACCATCAACATATGGGAGCCCAGGCAATCTGTGGATCCACGCAGGAAGTTCCAAGGAATCTTATACCTCAAGCACAGAAGCTACCACAAACTAAAAACGGAATCATGTTGAAACATTATTCATTCATTGACATTAGACTGCAGAGTGAATGTTTCGTGTGTTCCTGGACTCGCAGTTGTGCCAGCAGATCAACAGCATCGCTGGGAATGTCTCACCAAAAAAGGAACCAGTATTTAGATGGCATGCCAAGGTGCAACATTGGAAAACAGTTCAAATCAGTATGCAATATAACTTTCATCATTCATGAATTTGTGATGCATGTCACACTGGAGATGTTGCTATTCAAAGTCAGCTATAACAGGCATGCCCCAAAGCTGCTCCATCTAGGAGCCCTGACATTTGATAGATGTTGACCATGATGATCGAAGGCGGTTCTGCCTTGCATCCGGCACCGGTGCGGTGAGCTACAGAAGATGGGTTTGCCTGCATTGGGTCTTTGGCTATCAACTAAAGCAAGTTCACGGTGTTCCCAAAAGCAGGGCACTATATGATACATACTATGTACAGGATTCCGTTGTCAATACCAGTTGGGAACCAGGATCATCATAAGGGTGCAACTACCAAACGTACAGTATCTGAGGGTCCAAGCCATGACATACTTGTCCAAGTCGGCCATTCAAGATTGGCCTGGCTGCGCGAAGTTTCTATAGCAAGTTTCTCGCACGGCATTCTGATAACAGATTTGTGCTGTTGATGGCATCGCCAAATCCATAAATTTTCATTACGACCTGCAACCCCTTTTAAAATAAAACCTGTACAATATAACGTTGCTCCAGGGTTTGAAGTCAATACGATCTAACATTAATTGTTTGTGGAAACTGCACTGAACACATTGCAATAGAAGGGTGAACCCATATACAGACTGCCCTGAGTCACGTCCGATTGGGAGCCTTGACGTTCCATTGGAAGAAGGTTTGGCCTCATGTGCAACAGACTGCTGTGAACCAAACAGGAATACTGTATCCATCATATTCTCGGATTGATCAGTTTCCCAAATTTCAGAACATGTAAGTGGAAACACCGTGCCATGAAAGTGGATGCACCATCAAATCTAACAAGTTAACTAACAGTGGTCGTTTGACATCACGTGGGTGAAGCCGCCAAATCAGCAGCGACTGAGCGTCCAAAGCCATCCACTGAAGAATTGCCTGGCCGCAGGTGAAACCACATTTACGTATATATATATATATATACGTATGCTGCAGCTAGCGAGGACCCTCTGCTAGCACAAAGTTGCGAGACAATTGCGTCTCTGCACCTACAGAATGCAGCAATCAAAAATCCCACCCATAGAATCTTGGGTGTTTTTCATGGATGGTGAATCGGCTAACACCAAAATCCAATCAACATTGTTTGCACAATCTCGGCATGTATTGACGAGCCACTCTCCAAGTACAACAGGATCTCGCAGTCTTGTTTTGACTGCGCATGCCGGTCAAACTCGGGCAGCTATACTTGTTTCAAAAAAATCTAAACACCACCCCTCATAGCAGGGAAACGGCACATCAGCCCTGCTGATCATCATTCTTCTTCCTCGCTTTCAGATTCCTTGTTCGCATCATCACCTTCCTCCTCACCCACTGTTTGAGGTGGCTCATGAGTCTTCTTGGCCTTTTTCTTGGGGGACCGTTTTGGCTGGAATCGTCTCCTACTCTTCTTCTTGGGAGATTTCACAACATGTTCACCGGCCTCACCGGCAGCTTCAGATGCAGGGGCAGAGTCATCATGAGGCTTAGCATCTGCAGCCTCATCGCCATCTGCCGGCATCTTCATGGCAACGGACAAGTAGTGCAACACATCGGTGTTGAGCTCCAGCCACAGGTCAGCCGCTTTGGTGCCCCATAGGCATTTTGCCTGGAAAATGAAAATACAGAATACGCATGTAACATGAGTTCTCTGGACATGGTTTTAAAAAGATGTTGTCCCAGTTGTTGTTGGATGAATCAACTATATACTGAAAGCTGTCCTTGGATCCATAAACCAATAATTAAGTTGTTTTTGAAACCTCTCCATTTGATTCGTTCGAAAAGGCCCTTGGCCTCCAAAGGACCGATGCATGTGGCATCCTTTTGAAGAACTGGCAGGCTGATCGTGACGTACTGTGCCACGATCAGGCGGTGATCATCCTTCGCCATCATGGAGTTCTTGGTAGGTTTCCATTCCTCCCCCAGTGCCTCCGCGGCTCTTTTCATGGTCTCTTGATATCGACGATTGCATTCGGCGTTTCTCAGATGGACAATGCGATCATACTCTTTTCCATCGAGTAAGTGAGGGCTCTTGTTCGCCCGTAATTCTAGGCCTTTGCCTGTGAGGGCGAAAATCACGCCTCTTTCAAACTTCCCGAAATGAAAGAAGATGAAACCATCAACATCTTTGGTCTCAGGAAACCAATTTTTCCTGCTATGCGGAGTCTGCACAGCAGTGACGCGCTTGATCACCCACTCCATAGGGCTCTCGGTCTCCATGGCAAAATCTCCTATAGTTTGATGAACCTTTTACCCTTCCGAGTCCTTGGGCCACGCATTGCTTCCCGCATGCCAAGGCCATGTCCACCACAAACCAACTCATGAATAATTGTTCCGTCCTGCCCCCCCTTGGAACCAAACAAGAAAGTAACAGCACAACAATATGTTATCTTTCCAACTTGTGCTCAGCAGCTACGTTTTCTTGGCCATCGCAGCTCTTGGTGTTTTGATATCCTGTTTCACAGACATTCGACTGCTCGGTCCGTTCATCCAAAATTGTGATGATATCAATCCATTGAATTGCAGTTGCATGATTGTTTTGATAAGAGGTTTGCTCATGAAACTTTCATGGAACAGCCACCACTCCTATATAGCGGACCCAGTCATGATGCAAAATCTACCATGTGTCTATGCGCCTGGCGCCTTCCCAGTCTTGCGGCGCTTGACATCTTGCAATTGCTCAACTGGGGCATCTGGGTTCTGAGGCGCATCTTTGTACAAAATAAGGGCTTCGCCAGCCTGAATTTTTTTATGATTCACCAAACGTGGAAACTTGAAATCTTTGTCCAATGTCAATTTTTGACCACTGCAGTCTGAACTTAGTTCCATATTGGACTCATCATATTCGTTCGTCACTTGCACGTACCAACAGGGGGCAACGTAGTTGGAACTGCTGCAGGGATTCAGAAAGATCCAGTGCTTGGTAGCATCCTGCAATCATTTCAACATGTTCCGTTTTTTACACATGGTAACTAGATATCCAAAATATACCGTGTTTGCCCGTGCTTCCCGATGGTGCATGGGAAAAGAAACATCAAAGAAACCTTGTCCTTGTCGGCAAAGTGGCCCAGACAAACAGAGCCTCCTGCACCTTTGTCCTCAGTCTTGATGTCCACCTTGTAGGTTTGAAGTTCCAGACGCAAAGCCCCCTTGGAAAAGCTTTTGAGTGCCTTCACCTGCTTGGGTTTCGTGAAGATCTCAAGCTCTGTGGGGCATGGGGTGGCTTTGACGTACATGGTGTACACCACCTTCGATCTCATGGCAGCCACCAGGTGCTCCCTCGAATGCTGCGGAGAATGAGGGAGCCAGTCAATCTTCTCAGCCTCCGCCTTCTCACGACTGGGCTTCCAATCTCCCTTCAAAAACGATTCGCTACTGCAAGTCTTCAACTCTGCACCCACCTTCAAGGTGATCGATCCCGCTGCCATCTTCTCAATCGTGGCGATGGTATCATCACTCTTCCGATGCACGATCATTCCCTCGGTGAAACCCTTGTCCTTCAGCATGGCAGCATTGCTGATTCTGCCCATCGAATCTAATGCTCTCAGCCTCAAGGCATGACCCAAACGAAAAAACATATTTTGAACCGCTTGGCCAATGGATTGCCTGCCCTGATCAAATAAAATGCACAACACGTAAAAAGTCTATATGCAACATTTGGCCAAAGGGCTCAATTGTTTTCTCTCCATGAGCCCTTTTCGGCGTTTTCTGTTTTCCTGATGATGCTGCAGATTCCGGTTTCGATGGCACTACCCATGGAGAACCTATCCCTGGGTTGCCCATCTGCTCATTGAGGCTCTGAATGAAGTCCACACCGGCAGCTTCGACAGAGTCAAAAAAAGGAAGATCCTTGTGCTTCTTTTCGATGACTGCCAAGATGCAGTTCCTGGAGAAAGCTCCAAGAGCAGCAAGTTTGATGTGCCCCTCCACTTTGTAGTAGGCGCAGACCTTCTCGGCTGTGGCCAGCGCGCCTTCAACCATGACCATCTTGGCCTTCATGTTCGCTGACATTGCTTTCCGGACGTCTGTGCAAAAGAGAGTCTTATCCGGAACGGTGTACAATGCTTTCAGAACACCTTAGTTGACTTGAACCCTGGCATCTAACGAAATACGTGCTTGATATAGCCACCTGTTACCTTGTGACAATTTTGCCAGCTAATCAGCCTGGATACAGTGTCGATAGATGGCATGTTGTTCTGTTCCTTTGATGTCCTGTGCCAGCAATTCGTACACTTCGGCGCCGACAGTCCTCTGGGCATATCCATGTGCCTTGATGTAGTTCAAGGTGTCTTCCAGGAAAGCACCCTTGACTCCACCGCTGAACTTCACAATGAAATTGAAGAGGAATGGCCCAGACTGACCCAATGTGGGTTTCGTCCTGAGCACCATGCTGGCGATGTCGCCCCAGCACAGGGAAACCTTGCCACCTTCCTGCTTTGCCACTGTGCAATGCCATATCTTTCTCAGGAGTTGCAGCTCACTCTCTGTCCTGGACAGGTGCGAAGCCGTGTTGTTGGCAGCCTGGATCATCCCAGGAAGTTCTGGCCACTTGCTTTCAACCTGGCTAGACACCACAAGCCAACTTGTTCCTTCCATGCACGCCTTGTAGTACTCTGCGTCAATCTCCTGCAATCTGGCTAAGCTCAACGGCTGGCCCTGGTGCTTGATTGACTGGAGCCAGCAGTTCAATCCAGCGTTTAAATGTGACCCGGCCACCGATGCATATCGAATGCTCGCAGCATCCAAGGGGGCGAGATTGCCTCCGCTTTCTGCAACCATCTTTTCATTGAATTTGCGTGTAGCTTCGTTTGAGTGCTGCACTTCGAAGCACACGCCCCTGACCTCATCACGGGCGAACCCGACGCTCAACACGTCATCTATGAGCGCATGTACTTCACTGCTGTTGAGGCCAAGGCCATCTCGGTTCATCTGATGAACCCCCACATGCGGCGGCAAGATTGTTTGCCGCCAGGCGAGGGAATGAGCCTGCAAAATCTTCAGGACTGCGTCCACTGTTGACACCAGTTTGGTGCCATCCCTGGCTTCCGCCAGCTTCTGCTGGACTTTGTCAGCGACCTCCTGTGGAATCGCCATGTTGTTTTTGTTCACTCGATCTGATCCCAAACGAGCTACGGTGAGCTGCGAGTGAACTCTGCAGCTGGGCAGGCGAGACGATGCTCTGCCTGCTTCTGCACTGCAAGGAAGCAATCAAACATTGGCTAGGAACTCAACAATCCCTGATTGACAACACAACATTTCCATGAATATTTGGTGCAATCTTCCAAGTTCCAAAACGGTTCAATGACCACGATCAAATCTAATTTCTTATATAGAACACCCTTCCTCGGAAGACGCCTGCACAGGTGAACCAATGCCCACCATCCACGGTCTGAGCGGACCGAAGTCGAAGACATGATGATTCAAATGACATTTCTCAAAGCTGAACAAGTAAAAATCGATGTAAGGTTCCACTGAACAATTGTTGTTTCATTCTCTGTTCCTTTTTTTAAAAATCTACTTTGGTAAAACATGTTGCATTCTGAAATTGCATGGGGTGAAAAACAATTGAGCCAAGGAAACATGTTCGTTCCATGCCCTTTCTGTTTTCATTCGCCTAGCAACCGCAAGAAAATAACATGCTAGTTTGGCAAAATTATACAAAACACATTCCCCGACAAAAGCAAAAAAAACATGTTTCACCCCAAACAACATCGCCCACAATCAACCTGTTGTTTTTTTTCAAACCATCTGCGTGGAAAAAAATGATCAATCATCGTGAAGCAAAAAAAAAGCAGGCTGCCACCACCCAAAAAAAACAATCTCCCAGGGTGTTTTTTTTCAATTTTCTAGGGCCCCTAAATCAGACTTAGCGGACTTACCAAAAAATACTAAGTTGCACTTAGGGGAGTTATCTAAATGCCATAACCCATTTATTCAACTTACCATAACCCGCCTAAATGAAATATAGCACTTAGGCTAACTCTTCTATTTCTGCCCTTAATATTTACTAACTCTGCTATCGCTTTAGACTATTTAGTATCTCAATAGTAACTCATTAGAAAAAATATAACTCAACATAACTTATTTAGCTCATTTATACCAGATATAAGTCAGCTAACTGTACACATAGCGGAGTTATAACCTTACTTACGCGACTTACATATCCCGCGTATATCAGCTAAGAAGTTACTAACCAGCATGAACTTCCAAGTAGGGGATTTCCATTGCCACTTTACCGGAGGGGTGGAGGGCATTTCAGCTTTGGACATCAAGCTCATTTGCATCGCGTAGAAAGGGGGAGCTGTTTTGAAGTCCTCATTAGTGAAGGCCAATATTGACGCTCAGTTTTGTTTTCCATTGAACAAATCAAATCATATAGGAATTCCATATTATATTTGTTGATTCGGAGCAAGGGTATTAGGGGTTACGTATCCTACATCTTACTCAGAAACATACTTGATCTTTGTTAACCATGTGGATTTGCAATGATTTAAAAGTTGAAAAGTGGTGCCCCTAGCTATAAGTTGGTTCTTAAACTCATCTTTTTATGTTTTACCCTCTGGTAAACTAACATAACTGTGGAAAATCACCATTTTTCAGTTTGGTAAATCAACTATTTCTATGGCAATTTTCAATAGCAAACTGTTAGTCATTACCAGAGGGTACATTGTTTTACCACCCTTTCTCAAGGAACCACTGGAACTCATCTGCCGTTTGGGCATCAGTTCCGCGCCAAAGTTTCGCGGAGAACCCCCGCCATCGGAAGCGTCGCAAACGGCGCGGGAGCGATGGCGTTCCTTGAGCGCAAGGGAGATGGGAAGGTCACGGTAACAGGGGTTGATGATTGATTATAGTAATAGATGATTGATTATTTTGATGATGATTGATGATTGGTAATAGGTGATTGATTCATGATTGATGATTGATGATCACAATAGATTGTTTTTTCATGAGTCAAACTTGGTTACACTTGATGGTTTTGATTTAATACTGCGACGGTCTATTTTGAGAGATATATTTTTGAGGCATAGTCCACATTGCGCGTCATTCGAGCCCTGCTGATGTTTCCTTTGCCGGCCACCATTTCCCTCAATCACTTTCACTCAGAAAATAATTTGGACACCTCCGCAATTTTCCCGGGGTTGCTGGTGTTTATTTGCTATATCGGATAGTGTTTGGTTGCCAGAGGATATTGTTGCTGGTGTCTTCTGACTGGAAGATCTTGACGGGTGCATTCCCATTGTGATTCGTGTGATTCGTGGTGATCAGAACAGGGAGATCCTAAGCCCTGCTTGTTGGTGGTTGCGTGGGGTAAGCCAAACCTATGGGGAATATCACGTTGTCTAAACATGTCGAAACACACATGTTTTTTTTTTCGATTCCGGAGCTGTTGATGGGAAACTCACTCGCCCATTGTAGAAACAAGCGTCACCGTCAAACGTTTGTTTCCTTTACCCTCTGAAAAGCGTTCACATAACTATGGAAAATCACCATTTTGATCCACTATTTCAATGGCCATTTTTCATAGCAAACTGTTAGTTTACCAGAGCGTACCCCTTGGTAATCTAACTTGGCTAGAAAATTCACTATAAATCCACTATAAATCCATTATAAACGGCCATTTTCAAAAACTGTTAGTCATTGCCAGAGGATAGTTTTTGATAGGTACTAAGTCGTGTGAAGTGCGCGCAGTTTGAATAGGCGGACAGCATTGATATCTCCCAGTCCACTGGACCAGGGACGCCGTGATCTTCGAAGTTCGTAGTTCGTAGACTGGTTAGGCTTGCTGTTTGTTAGATCCCAATCAAGGACACCATATATCCCCAGTATAGCAATGTGGCAATAATCATCAACTAACCAAATGTTTGGAACTGGGAACTGCTCTGTTTTCAGGGAAAAAAACACCATCCGGTTGGTGGTTTGGAACATGAATTTAATGACTTTCCATATAATATATTGGGAATGTCATAATCCCAACTGACGAACTCATATTTTTCAGAGGGGCAAGTATACCACCAACCAGTAGATGCTTAGGCTTGTTGTTTGTTGATCCGCTTGGTATTAAATCAGAAGTACTTGAGTATTGACCATGTATCAGCAACATCCATCATGCAGTTATGGCCCTTATCAGTACTTACAACCCCATTTATGGAATGTATAATTCCACCTACAACCAGTTGTAACCAGTTATAATTGGTAAAGGGCCACAAGTGCATGGACATCGATTTGCAACCATTGATCGTTCTTTTTGTTGGGGGAATGGGTCATACACCGCTACTAGATTTGGGTGAATCCTAACGATCTCACTACCACTGTATCTGGTTGTTGATTTTTTGGCCCAGGGCCCAGGTAGATTATATTCCGTTATATCATGTTATACTCCCTGCTACATCTCCCCATTATGTCCCAACCATGTCACAATGATCCCTTTGAGGCGTGAAACGGGTTACATCTTCCATTACCCATAGGATCCATGTATGGTATATATGCTAACATTTGGTGTATATTGATGGGATCCATGTTACCATATATAGCATGCATGGATCCTATGGGTTATATCCATTCATAATATCCAATTTTTTGCCGGGTTTTCACGACCAATGAAATTGGCCGAGTGAAACATATTCCATGAACCTAAAACACGTGTTCTTCAGATTATAGAATTTCCTTGGTCTTATAGCTTACCTTATTTACATTTATTTACCATTTTGTTGGTACTTGGAGGCTTAGCCCACTTCGTAAGTGGTGAATAAGCCTAGTTAGTAAGTCCCCGATCTGAGAGTTTTCAAGCGGCAAACACTTAGCTTGGACATTACGAGCACGAGCAAAGTAGTGGATTTCACTTGATTGTGACCACCAAATATACGGTTTCTACTATCTACTACCAAAAAAACGACCCTTTGGTAAACTAACAGTTTGCTATTGAAGCCATGGACCATATATATAGTTGATTGATGTACCTATATTATCATCATATAGTTGATTGATTTACCGATAGTTGATTGATTTATTTTTTATTTTTACCATATTAAAGAAATGTGATTTTCAAGATGAATCATTAGAGATTTATTGATTTACTATTGTACCCTTTAGCTGGGGTGATTTTATAATGGTGATTCAACAACTATTTACCATTCATAATGGTGATTTCCCTAGTTTTCCCAGTAAAAATGGTGATTTTCCATAGATTTCCAGTTCGTTTTTTGGTAAAAACGTTGACCGGGTCTCATCCCAACGGTTGGATCATCCCATCGAAGCCAAGGACCGAAGATCTTTCGCTGCTCCGTTACGGCGACGGCGACTTAGGCGACGCGGAGGCCGTGCCGATGGCAGCGGCGAAAGAGACGTGTCGCTGGCGATGGAGAACTGGGATTTGCTTCAGATGCCCTATGGATCCAAATACTGCCCTATGGGAAGCTAGGTCAATCTTACATGGATAGAAACTAATCCTAACTAGTCTTGGATGGTATTTTTTGGGAGATTATCTACGTTCACATTGGCAAAGAATTTGTGATTTTTGCAGGGTATCTGGCTGATTGGCAATGCTTCTTGGGAAGTGGGACTGGGGTATAATTTACTAGCCATGACGGATCCATGGTGCTGGTATATTAATGCTAACATAAAGGGGGTATATTGATGGGATCCATGGCACACCATATATAGCAGCACCATGGATCCGTCATGGGCTATAATTTGGAGGCTTAGCCGTACCTTCTCAGACAGTGTTTGGATCCATAGGGATCGTTTTTGTTTTTTTGTCAGTGCTTTATCTAGGACCAATTGGATTTGCTCAAGATGTTTGCCAGATTTCCAATTGGAAATCTACTACTTGGGGGATCTTCAAATGATTCATAGGGATGAGATGGGTAGACCGGCGGAAAGTGAGCTGTGCGTTTTCTTTCACCGGAATTTGTTGTGAGGAGGTGCGATAGTTATGGCTATTACCATTAGTTGGGGATATTATGTCTAGTGTGTGTGTAGCTAATTTCTCGCAATTACCAAAATCAATGGCTACAAAGTACAAAGTTGTTTTCATAGGTAGCTAAATTGGTTTCTAACCAGATTAAGTCGGGTTTATGGCGTTTATATTGTTAATTAATGTTTTATGATAGTTTAATGATATGTAATGCTATAGTGAGATATGGAAGCAACAGACAGAACTGGCCGTGACTGAGGCGACCCTGGCTCCGGACGCAAATCTTTGTGGCATTGGGAGTGGCTGGACAAAAACGACCGAGTGCCCGGTTAAGCCTGGCTGGTTGATGCGTTTGTTGATAAATTATATATATATAGTTAATTTTAATGTTCTGTGTTTGCTATTGTAGTTAATTTGGTTTATATCATGCGTCTCTACAGTTATGTTTGATGAACATGAGAATTGATGTATATAGCAGGTCAACTGAACAATGTGTTGTTTCCGGAAAGGACGTTCAACTGCCAAAAATCGGACATTAACCATGAAGGTATCAAGCTTCAAACGACGGAGTATTCTGGAGATGATGAATGGTAGTTCAACCTACTTTGGTCGCTTCATAGTTTGGTACTTTCGTTGCTTAAAGGACCAACATTGTATCCCATGTTTGGCACTTGAATCCCATTCGATGATGACTTGTTGGGGGGTGAAATCAGTGAGCATCAAGCGTTTCAGTTCCCAGGCTTGGCTCACGGAAAGTCCAGGGGCGGGGGCTGAGTTTTTACGTGGCGCGGCTAAGGTCAGCACTTTGGTGTTGTACCTTTGGCCCTTTGAAAGGGCGGCTGCAGGTGGGACTTGTGGATAGTTGAGGTACCAGGACGTGATCGATCAAGAAATTTGGGGATTTTACCCCTTGGTAATCCAACTTGGCTAGAAAATCCCGGCGCTACATGAAGGTTTCTAGCTGGGATTAACCCAATGCCGCAAATAAACATTGTTTGAGGCACCCACAAAAATGATGATTTTGGGGACGGTTTATGGCATTGGGGTTGCCACTTTACAACAATAAATGGCATATAGTATAATGCCTTGATGCAAGAAACCATTTCTGAAGATTCAATCAAACCTTACCAAACCGTACCCTGCAGAACATGATCAGTAGAATCAGTAGATCCAGGTATCAATGGCCATTTCAGGAACCTGACTGGGAAGAGCCGTTGGTGGAGACATATGACTATGTCATTTTCCTCCAAGGGGACGCTCTACAGCAAGGTTCATTGCCACACAAAACTGGCCTTCCCCGACGGGATCATTCAGTGCCGTGGTGATGGTAGAGTGGTAGCAGTGCCACTCATCATCAAGCCGATGGCTTACACGAGGTCGACCTCGTAGACTGCATCTTTTCGCAGCAGGTCGAGTTGGACAACATGTCCTTGGAGATCCGGAGGATGCAACGGACCAAGGAGCTCCTCTACCACAACCTGGCAGCATTGCGAGGGAATGGTCTGAGGTCAATGCGCAGATTGCCGAGCTCCTCCACCCCTCTACACCAGCCTCGTGGTTTGCTCCTCGGTTGGAAGAGTGCTGAAGGGTGGTCCGATACTTTGACCCTCTTCACGGTGTGTGCGCTCTAGCCCGGGTCCGAATCAGGTCCATCTCCAGGCATCAGCCCTGCATTATCAGACCCTGAGAGTTTTGCGAAAAGTCGGAACCTAAATTGGATGTACCTACCATATATAAGGCCTCAATTTCAGGGAATATCCCCACAAAATATGTCCAAACATATGGTACTAACGTATCTCTAATTTAGGTTCCTGAAATGGCCATTGAAGGTATCTCTAGTAGGATCCGTAGGGGCTCATCTGGGGAATCGTAAGTGGTTCATGACCATAGCATCAGGCAGTTTATGTATGGAATCTCACCACTGGTACATGGTAGGTTCTGGGTAAGCCAACTGGATGGTGATGCCTACTTACGTAGCCAACACTTCTGCAGGTTACCATAGGAAGGCCATGGGCCAATGAGGACATAGCAACTCAAAGGGGCATATCTGCTAAGCAGTGGCCAGGTAAACCTAGGTGACTTCGGTATACGGTATACGTTAGTATCCTCACGTGGGTCGGCTTAACTGCCTCAGTGTCTTTGGCCAGGCATCCCACTGAGTAAGATGATGTCCCAGATTCAAATGGTTAGTTAGTAGAGGATGTATAGGGGTGACGCACTATGATTTACTCATCTAGGTGTTATAAGCTGTAGAAGTAGGAATAAACCGAGGTTTGTTAAAATATAACCACCCCCCACTTGAAAAATTGGCCAAACAGAGACATTCAGCAATTCATAAGCCCTTCATACATTGAATTTCGATAATCTTTGCGGGTGCTACAACTTTTCCTGTGAAATCCTTATTCTGAAAATTGCAATGTGGCGCCCCAAGATAGCTAAGTTGGTTTATAACTACAATAACTGGGATTTATAGTACTTATAACTACATTTAGACGGTGTTAATTATAAACCAACTTATGACAAGGGGGGCCCACATTACACACCGTCTTGTTATTCATTGGCTAGTTCCCACCATTTTATTTGTCACATCCAGAGTTGGCAAGTGGGTTCCTCTCATAAAAAAACATCAAGATATACTGTCACCCATGGTGCAGTAACTCCGAAGTGTGCCAATTCCATTGAAATGTCTCTTGGTTTTAGCTCCATCATTTGAATCATATTATTTATCAATCAATTTCAATAAAGGGAGTGGACTGACCTTTGTTTGGCCCAGTGGCCAGTCACCAGAGTCAGATGGATGGCACGTTTCCCGGCGAGGCGTGTCCCAAGCAATTGCATTGGAGGAGGTGAATTCCATTCTACCCGAAGTGGCGGTACAGCCCTACGGAGTTCTTGGTGTCTTGGATGGTGCAGCAGTGGTGTCCCGATGTTCCCGATACAGGATGGTACAGGATGGTGCCCCCCAGTGATGTGAATGTTGGTTTAGTTTCACCCCATGAATACTATATAGTTCGTTATACTTACCCATAGATTTCAGCAACTTATAAGGCAACTTTGCTATCTTGGGGGCCCCATCCTGTAGATATGTGATATTATTTGATGATACATTGTTTATTTGGAAGAAGCCCAGATGGTTGGAACCAACAAAACTGGATGAATGAGTGAAGCAACAAACATGAAAAGATGGCCCTAAGAATGGGGTTTGAAACATGTTTTGCTTAATTGCAGTGGTCATTTTTGCTGAGTTTACGTGAAATAGCAAGGTTTTCCTGCGGTTTCAAAGCGTTCCCTTTTAGCTTGCGAACACAGCAGGATTGTTTTAAGCCAAACCCAGTGAGATGCGCCTGGCACCAACAACTATTTAAACATCACAGCGATATATGGTGTTACTAAGACCCTTAACGGGACTTCTTCTATCTTTTTCTAGCCCCTCTTTCTTGGAAGGGCAGTACCCAGTTCCAGTTGGATAGACTTCTTGTTTCGCTCACCTCATTAGCCCAAAAGATCGACAAACACGTTTCCAGGTAAACATGATAATGTTTCCCACGTAATTTCCAGCATTCCAAGTTTTTGTTTCTATCTGAATGTGGGGGTCGGGGTTGCCAAAATTTTCAGAATGCGATATTGATCTTGAGGATATTTTTTCGGAAAACTCATGACCAGTGGATGTGGATCGGTGTACCGTGTGATGGTGTGTCCTGGGTAAATCTTGGTGTAGGGCCACGACAGCCAAACATCGTTGGCAGGATAGTTGGCACACGCTTGGCAGACGGCCGCGTGCTTTTGTTGCTTTTTTGCTCCTTGGGGTGGGGTGTGGTGGGGTTGGGTGGGGGAATAACGTTCATTTGCACTTCCTCACATATATGATGCTACGTTATTGTGTGGGGTGGGGTGGGGTGGGGTAATAACGTTCATTTGCACTTCCTCACATATATGATGCTACGTTATTGTGTGGGGTGGGGGTTGGTGGGGTGGGGTAATAACGTTCCATTTGCATTTCCTTCCTCCCATCATGTTTGGGGGGTATGCTACGCTACTGTCTGTCGTCTTGCACTTCCTCACATACATGATGCTACGCTACTGTCTGTCGTCTTGCACTTCCTCACATACAGGATGCTAACGCTACTGTATGTCGTCTTGCACTTCCTCACATACATGATGCTACGCTACTTCATGTCGTCTTGCACTTCCTCACATACATGATGCTACGCTACTGTATGTCGTCTTGCACTTCCTCACATACATGATGCTACGCTACTGTATGTCGTCTTGCACTTCCTCACATACATGATGCTACGCTACTGTATGTCGTCTTGCACTTCCTCACATATATGATGCTACGCTACTGTATGTCGCCTTGCACTTCCTCACATATATGATGCTACGCTACTGTATGTCGTCTTGCACTTCCTCACATATATGATGCTACGCTACTGTATGTCCTCTTGCACTTCCTCACATATATGATGCTACGTTACTGTTTGTCGTCTTGCACTTCCTCACACATATGATGCTACGGTACTGTATGTAGTCTTGCACCTCCTCACATATATGATGCCACGCTACTGTATGTCGTCTTGCACTTCCTCACATACATGATGCTACGCTACTGTATGTCGTCTTGCACTTCCTCACATATATGATGCTACGCTACTGTATGTCGTCTTGCACTTCCTCACATACATGATGCTACGCTACTGTATGTCGTCTTGCACTTCCTCACATATATGATGCTACGCTACTGTATGTCGTCTTGCACTTCCTCACATACATGATGCTACGCTACTGTATGTCGTCTTGCACTTCCTCGAAATATTTCAGATCTGAAATGGCCAGCAGATCGGCCGTGTGGATGGAGATGTCTATCGAGATTCTGTGGACATAGGATGCTCTTCCTATCCCTTCCCATATTTTGCGGCTTGCGATGCGGACCACTGGGCTTGCAAAAGATGTTGCTGCAGTATTGCAAATTAAATCTGAATCAATGTCCGAGGGTGACGGATATGGTGCAAAATACTGGATTCGGGGAAACGTGTTGTCGACACTTCCTCAACTCTCTCCGCACATTGGAAGCAGAGGCCGGCCGCCGAATTTGTGAAACGAAGAAGCTTAGAACGAAAGTCGAGGTTGACGCCACAAACTTGCTGGTCTTCGCAAGGACAGCGTGTACGTGACGCATGTTCAAAACATTGAGTTTTTTGCTGAAAATCCCATTTCGTGCCACGGCCGTCTATCAAGCGTGTACCTAGTTACCCCCTGGTAAACGTTTACATAGCTATGGAAAATTACCATGCTATCAATGGGTAAATCCACGATTTCTATGGCCATTTTCAATAGCTATGTTTGTTTACCAGAGGGTATGACTGGCCACACTGAAGTGAATTCTGGCTTTCAAATGCTTTCAAGGTCACCAAGAACCAAATTCGCCAGAAGTTCCCACAAATCTTGAATTAGTATGTGCTTTGTGCAGTCAACTATTTCAATGACTCTTTATTTCAGGGCCCTGTTGTCACATGACCACCTATTTTACGCATTACCCGTTGAGTTTTGCCCATCATGCGCCCCAACGTTGACATATGTTGACCCTCCAAGATTTCACCGATTTCACGTGACCTACCTGGTAGCTCAAGAAAATGAAGCCACTTCTCTCTGGTAATTTAACCATAGCTATTGAAAATTGCCATTTATAGTGAGTTTTCCATTAAAAATGGTGAGTTTTCCCATTAAAAATTGTAATTTAGCCATATAATATGGCAGTGTATAGTTGATTTACCGGTTCAAAATGGTGATTGTAGCCATGTAAATATGTGCCAAAAGCTACTGGGCTATCCATGCGTTGCTGAGGATGCCCATCACCGAAACCAGTTTGATTGGATCTATGTCAGTTGGGGGAAATAATTGCCCATAGGCGATTCTAAGTTTAACTGGGAACATATTTTCACAGCCAGTTCAATTTTGGATTATATAATATATATATATGGACATTATTGAAATGTATCCCGGTATATGCTTATGTTATCCTGGGTCAATCTTAGATGGGTACAAACTAATCCTAAGTAGTCTTGGATGATATCAATGGGATTATCTACATTTGTCTACTCACCAGCCGCCAGAATTGGTCATTTTTTGCAGGCTATCTGGCTGATTGGTCATGATTATTCACCACTATTAACCATTTATAAACCACTGTTTTTACCACTGTTTTACCATAGTTGGGATGATGATCCAATCTGACAAACTCCATCATGTTTCAGGATGGTTGAAACCACCTGTTTTACCATTATTAACCATTTATTAACCACTATATAACCATTATTAACCACCAACTAGTTATGTTCTCCCCAGCATTTTTTGGCCCACGGTGATGCTCAACAGCGAGGTGTGCAGCTCGACTCGTTGCACCACTTTGTGCGTGACGGGCTGAGGACATGCCCAGTGAAAACGGTTACATAACGGAAAATCACCATGTTTAATGGGAAAACCACCATTTTTCATAGGAAAACTATGGAAAATCACCATGTTTAATGGGAAAACCACCATTTTTCATAGGAAAACTATGGAAAATCACCATGTTTAATGGATAAATCAACGATTTCTAATGGAGGTAAACGTTCACATAACTATTGAACATGGCCATTTATAGTGAGTTTTCCCCATGAAAAGTGGCGATTTTCAATAGTTATGTTAGTTTACCAGAGGGTAATGCTTGGCATGGCAGTGTCAACGAGTGTTGATGATTTCTAGAATCCATGGTCCCAATGGTGTAAATGGGATCTCTAGCAAACAATAAGATACATATATTGGATAATATTGGTATAATGTTACCAAACTAAAACGAATATATCGTCTACCCTATAGCTAGTTCAGAAACAAGGGCTTGTTGTTTGTTATCATGGAGGAAATTAGCCTCTTGAAATTTAAGAATATAGCTATTGAAAGTGACCATAGAAATAGTGAATTTACCATTGTTACTCATTATACATGGTATCATGGTGATGATTTTCATATATGTTCCATCGCAAAAACATGATTTTCCATTGATTTTACATGTAAGCGTTTCCCAGAGGGTATAGCAACCACAGTTATGGCCGGAAATACCAGTTATGAGTTTAAAAAACAAAAAAACATTGGTGGAATGTATAATCCCATAGAAAAAGCCGGCTATAACTAATTATAACTATTTATATATATAACAATAATGAACCATGTATAGATGATTCAGCTGTTAAAGTGGTGATTTTCCATAGCTATGTTAGTTTTTAAAGGGTATAATTGGCCAATGATGGGATGACATGGGGTATAATTGGTATTTCGGGCCATAACTTTAAGAAGTTTATAATCTCCAGTAACTATAGTTACTGGAGATTATAAGTAGCATAAACCATAGTTATTGTCGTTAGAAACCAACCTAGCTATCATAAATCAGCTACAAATCCCATTAAACCCCCCATTGATGTTGGTTAAATAACCATATTCTATGAATACCTGGATATTTTCATCCTATCATTGGCCATATATTTGCCATGGTTGGGCCACGGATGGTCGTTCGACCAGGTCAAGCTGCTGAACCTTGGGGCCTCACTGCTGTGCTGGATCCGGCCGGCTTGCGCTTTATCCACGACATCGGCCCCGCGGGGGCGGGAGGCGGCCCATCATCATTGGTTGATTGGATGGATAAGGAAACCCAAAAAGCTGGTGGATGTGTAGATTTATGATGATTTATGATGATTTATGATGATTTAAGTATTTTAAATCTATGATTTTAAATGGTGGATATCAAGATCATGATTTAATATTTATGAATTATGATGATTTAAGCATCTAAGGTCTAAACTCAACCATTCAACGATATTCAACTCAACTCCGTTAGGTGTTTTTCATATCGAAGATGCGGTGAATTTTGACCAAATGCAAACAAGGGTGCCCCCCCCAGATATGTTTGGCGTTTTCTTACCCATCTAAGTTATAGTTATTACATCACCATAAACCCGACTGTTGACCTAGTGCCGCTTACCAACTTGTAAGCAAATTTGGGGTACCTTGGTTACGTTCACCCAACAGAAAACCGTTATAAATCAACTATAAATCTTGGTTAACACCAGATTTTGGCTGGTTTAAACCACTATCTTTTCTGGTCAAATCGCCAAAATTCCGTTGGTGAAACAAACCCAAAAGACAAGCGCGCGCTTCGAAGGTGCGTCGCGTGCCATCTATTCCTGGCTTCGGATCAACCTGGATCCACGTGCCTGACGGGATGGGACGGGAAGTTTATGGAAATTGGGATTTCCAATGCAAAACCATTAATAGAGATAAAGTATATATTTATCTAAAGTGTACATATATCATCATCATGATAATCATCATCATCATCATCATCATCGTTTTTTAATCCTTTAGTCGTTTGGTATCAACGGGAGTATCTAGCAACCAGCTAAGATTGGCACTCTAATATATATATATATATATTTAGATATTTGCATAATTATTTAAATTGCTGGTGAAACCTGGTGAACGTTGATCTAAATTATGGGATTCTCGTTCAGATTCTTAGAAAATGATTGCATCAAATGAGGATTTCATCGGGTTCTAATCGAAAAAAACCTGGCTTTGCTGTAATGAATGTATTGCTGGTTGGTGGTTTGGAACATTTTTTATTTTTCCATATATTGGGAATAATCACCCCAATTGACGAATATTTTTCAGAGGGGTTGAAACCACCAACCAGACTATCTTGTTTTCAGTGTTGGAATACAACGTATTCCAAGAGGATTTTCACTGGCTGAGATGGTGATATCTTTGGGCAATTTTTTGATCGGTGTTCATATCATTGGACAATACCCATCGGGTTATTTAACATAGCCATGGAAGCCGTGGCCCATAGAAATAGATGGTTTACCTATTAAACATGGTGATTTTCCATGGCAAACTGTTCGTCATAACCAGATGTTAAGTGTCAAAACTTCGTGAAAACTGTGGCTAAAAATGTTGACGTTCTTTGGGTTTCCCGTATGCTCCATGTATGGTATATTTACCTACATTTGCCCTAATAATCACCCAAATGTAAGTAAATATACCATACATGGAGCATATTGGTTGCTATAATCAGGAAGAAACGCATTGGCGGCCAGAGAAAGTTCAATAATTTATCTGGGATTTATGCCACAGACCTTGATGAAAAACATGTGATTCTATTGCAGTCAAGGATCAAGCACTTACCCATAGGATCCATGTATGCTATATATGGTAACATTTACCATCAATACCCCCAATGTTAGCATATATATATACCATACATGGATCCTATGGGTTAGGGATGTATCCAAACACCTGTTTCACGACTTTCCTATTAGATATTATATTTATATATATATATAGATGATATTATATGACCCGGTTCTTATTATATATATTATATTGTATTATATTATATTATATTATAATATATTATATTATATTATATTATATTATAATATATTATATTATATTATACTATATTATATTGTATTATATTATATTATATTGTATTATATTATATTATGTTATATGCTAGCATATATATATATATATACCATAGATGGATCCTATGAATTATTTCCACTTGTTCCTCAACTCCAAATCCAATATAGAAATGGAGTCGCGCCGCCGAGGTTTCCCAGGTGATGTGCGCGAGGCTGTGCAGAAGGAGTGTGATGCCAAGATGCATAAGTACCTTGGACCTATTTATAGATGTTTTACCATGTTTTACCTATGAAAAAACACGGTGCTGTTCCATAGCTATGTTAGTTTACTGGAAAAATACTGAGAATACTTGGATCTGAGTATGGTGGGATTTATATACATATAATATATCAATGGATTAGTTTAAGGACAAATTTCAGGAAACCCCAAATATTTATTGGGAATATCTATGGTTTCCGGTTAATATGTTCCCTTCAACCAATCCATTGAAAAAAAAACAACCAGACATTTTTTTCCCGGAAACACCGAGAAATGTGAAGACGGGCGCAAGGCGAGCAGAAGAGTAATAAGTGGGTAAGTTAACTGGGGAAGACTAGGATATACTAGGGACATATCGAATACAAGTGGGGATATTTGGTGATATAGCAACCATAAATGGTGATTTCACTGTCTTTGAGTCTTTGTCCAACAAAATCCAACAAAACATTGTTGGTATTTACTGCCGGGTGAGCATAGGATAGACCCTTGAAACAGAATTGGGATGTTCCTGGGTATTGCTATGGGCAGGACGAAAAAAATCAGCCAATTGTTCACCATGAACTGGCTATGAGTTGGGAATCATGTGCCAGTTTCTGAATGTCAATGCCACCATATTTTGTCGTGTCATCTCGGTTTTAAATTCATAGCCATATGCGACCCATGGTGCTGGTATATTTACCTACATGGCTGGGTGATTTTGTTCGGGCCAATGTTGGTAAATATTCTATACATGGAACATATGGGATATGATTCCGGTTGGGAAACCAGGCGAAAAACCGCGACACAGGGCCAGCCTGGTAAACAACGAGGAAACACATAGAGAACAAAATAGGAGAAAACATTGGAACATCGGCAAAGCAGCAAACCTGGGAAAGATCGAAAGATCTGAGAAAAGTTGGCTGTGGGAAACGATTGGGAACTGAATTGGTAAAGCCCGAAAAAACTTATGGCAGGTATTGGAAAATGGTGGAGTTTGCGGATCTATATAGAGCAACCCCAAGTGGGGCAAGCTGCTCAGTCCAGAATGAAATTACCCTTTGACTATTTAACATGGCAAAAATGGCCAATTGATAGATGTTTTTGGATGATTTACCTATTAAAAATAATAATCCTCCATAGCTACGTTAAATAACCAGAGGGTATATCGAATGGATTTTTCCATGGATTGTCATACTCATCAAGGTCTAAACCAAAGGGCCCCAAATGGACCTGCCAACGTTTTGCAACAATCCTTGGACCGTAGCAAAAGATGGCGCAGTGGCCTTTTCACAGTTGGAACATGGTGGTCCGTTACCCTTGTGTTCCATGATGTCCCATGTAAATTGTGACAAATCAATACAAATCATTCTTCAAGTTTTTTTAAAAAATGTTGGTAGCATTCCCATGACGGATCCATGGTGCTGGCATATTAATGCTAACATAAAGGGGGTATATTGATGGGATCCATGGAGCACCATATATAGCATACATGGATCCGTCATGGGATTGTGATATACATGTTGCATCACTTTGCAGTTTGTGCATAGGTTGTTTTCAAGTGACGGCTACTACTCGCCCATGCGACGATTTCGCGTGCTGCTAGGTACGGTGACAAGCAGGTGATTCATGTGCCTGGGCAGCCGGCTTTGAGGGGCCCATTCCGAAGGATGTTTTTTCTACGCGGACTGGATGGATTTGTAGCACAACTGGTTGGTGGTTTGGAACATTTATTTTTCCATAATATATGGGAATAATCATCCCAACTAACGAACTCATATTTTTCAGAGGGGTAGGTATACCACCAACCAGTAATTGTAGCAATATTTTTCTAGGTCAATCTTGGATGGGTAGAAACTAATCCTTTAGTCTTGGGTGGTATCAATGGGATTAAGTATCTACGTTCACCAGCTAAGTTTTTTTTTTGGGCAGAGTATCTAAGATTGGCCATGTCTTCATATTCTTCCAACAGCTTTGGTGTGTCGCATTTGTTTGAGTGGATGGGTTTGCTTTTCAGCCTACGATTGTTTTTGTTTGTTTTGTGTAGCAGTGGGTCCAAACAAATCAATAATTAAGTCTTTGGTTTTGTGTGGTTTCCTGCTTTCCACACCATTGTGGAACTACTAACTACGTATCGAATATGATCACAATTTGAAACAAGATGCCTTGGAATGGCCACAGAAAGAGATAATATTATGGTTATGGGTTCTGTAGTGGGGCGTTTTGGTCCGGAAGCTTGACGCTGCAAGCCAGAAATCCAAGACAATCTCAGGACTCCAGCCGGCGTCTGGGCAAATGGTTAATTTTACACGGGCATACCTCCTTGCTGGACAGAAGTCAAGATTTTGACATCACATTGTTTCAGTATGAAGTGCCTCAAGGTCAGCATATTTTTCTTGGATGTGTTGCTTGTTTGTCCTACATAACCCAAGTCCATCCCCACAATTACTCGAGTAGTCATGACCGGGTTTACTGCCCCAGGTGCACAGCTGCAATGGGCAGAAGTAGGCATAACAGCTATTTTGATAATGTGGCAATGGGTCAAAACCTATCACTCCCATATTGGGTGGGATCAGTTGTTTTTAATTTACCGTTTGGGTACCAGGGTTTTGACCCACAACCATATGTTGATTGCAACTATTACCCAGCATGTTTAAGGCGAATTGGGTCGTCCTCAAGGCGACTTTGTTTAGTCGTCACTCGTTGAATGCCAAAGTGGTCAATAAGTCGGTTCAAAGGCATTTTGCTTTGACATGGTTGTTGAAGATCTTGTTTGACAAGTGTTTATCTTAGCTTGGGAACTACAACAAAACGTTCCTGTTTTAGCAATTGAATCACCAATTCTTTGAGGTTATCACTTCCATATCCTCAATTCCTATAGTTATACCGTTATACCCACCATTTTTGAAACTGATTTACCATGGCAACCCACCCAGAACCACCCAGAACCACATGGCATTTTACCATGGCATTTCGCATATCAGGTGGTGGGTCCCGACTTCACCAACGTCCCCTGGGCCTCCTTCGAAGCGCAGGCGGAAGCATCGCAGAAACTCACCACGGCCTACAAGTGCCTGGGCGGAGGACTCTCCATCGAAGAATGGTCGTTTTTGTGCTTTTTGTTTCATGATGTTTCATGGGAACATATTATATATCTATAGATATTATTTTTGAAAATTATCTATTATTATGTCTCAGTGTTTTTTATGAGAAAATTTTGTCTGTAAATGGTTGTAGTAATGACTTATAAGTTATAGTTTCATGGCAAAAAAGTTCTATAAATGGCAAGTAGACTTAATTCATGGATTTGACCAAAAAAAGATGTAGGTTTAATACTCGTTTAATACACTTCGATCTATGGTTTAGTAAAAACCAATGGAACAAAAACGGATTCTCCAAGCATCGCTGGATGATTTGCCTTTGGTGTATGATTCAAACGTGGTATCATTGGACAATTCATGAAAACCATTATTGAAGCATTAGTACATGGAACAGTTTGTCCAGTGATAATAACGGAATAATATTGGAATATTAATGAACATTGGTACAGTTGGTATCATTGGAATAATTTGGACCATTATTTGAAATGTGTTTTGCAATGCAAATTTATTGACAATGTTCCATTCAAAATGGGAACATCGACTCGAGCTACTTCCGGATTTTTGTTTGGTCAGAATCTTGGAAAATAGGCCTTGACTCGTGGGTGACCACAAAGAGTTATTGGCAAGTTTAAGATTTACAAGGTGACCACCAAACGGTGGCTAAGTTGATTTATAAGTTTGTGGATCCTATGGTTTATGGATGTTTTATGGTAGTTTTATCGATCTAGCTCATGGGGATTATACATTGACAGGTTACAAACCACATAGTAAGTAGGCCTTTTGCTTTTGCTGGCTCTGCACGGAGTGCGAGTCACATCATCCGGGCACTCCTTCTTTTTGCTGTCCCTTTCAAGAGACATGAGAATTGACTCGCACAGGCAGTCTGTCCTTTCACCATGGCCCTTTTCCCTTTCTGGCACTTCCCACACCTGGTACAGTAGGTGTTGTACATGCTGTTGCCATGTTTGGGTCTCGACTTCAAAGTAGATAGTAATTAACGGTAATTTTAAAAATATTTATAAGTTATGTACACAAGGTGGTGCCCCAAACAATAGCTAATTTGGTTACTAACTCCAATAACTATGGATTATGGGAGATATACCTATACTATTCCTAGGGTTTTTGTTAACCAACGTTCAACTTATAACTGGGGGGCACCACATTGCAGGTGATATCTCCAGTCATGGCAGTTATACATCACTTTCTGCCGAGGCACGTCCTGGAAGAGTTCGAAGCTTCGGACGCCCAGCGTCTTCGGCTGTTGCCCATTTCAGGCGCGCCATGGCGCGCTGGCCATGGCAAAAGCGGTCTCTAATGGTTGATCCAAGGGGTTGATTTTGCTGAAAACTGAGTTGGTTGGAATGTGAAATACCCGGCCTGGTAAATGTTAACAAAAAGCTATTGAAAATTGCCATAGAAATCGTGGATTTACCCCATTAATAGCATGGTGATTTTCCATAGTTACGTTAGTTTACCAGAGGGTAACTGGACCAGTTTTCTGAAAGAAACGAGTTTTTGTTGATTGAATCATGACCAATTGATGAATCACGAGTTGATTTTGAGCTTCACTGCTTGGTGAATCATGATCGATCCGCTGGGGAAATAGATTGGAATCCAGGACTGGCTGGTCTGGCGGCACGATGATCTCCGACTACAGAAGTTGAAACCACTAGCCGGGTAGTGTTAACATGTGCCCGATTCATGAGGGTTTGTGAATCCCAGGTTGCCTCTATAAGAAAAGAAATTTTGAAATACATACTTCACCTAAAAAAAATAAAAGAAATTGAATGTTGAGTGGTAGAATTGTTGCTTCAGTAATTACTGTACAATGTTTGAATGAACCTAAATTGCGCGGAACATTCACAATTCACAATTTTGATTTTGCTGGTATGACCGGTTTTCTTTGCTTCGATCATCTTCCCTCAGTTTCAAGAGCTTATCCGGGTAAACCCTGGTTGGGCACTTTATTGGGTTGTATAAAATGTGTTGCCATATAAAAAACAAAATGACTATTCTATCTATCTATCTATATATATATATAAATATTGTATAATAACTGTGAATAATAGATAAATGCATAAATGTATATATACACTTATATATATATATATATATATGTATGTAAATATATGTATGTAAATATATGTGTGAGACTGTGATGCTACCAAAGATAGGGCACGATTCTAGTTGCAGACCCAGTTGTTTCGCATCTGGGCCGCCTCTATGGCCAGGTGGAATCAATGCGGGACCGTTTTTCAAGCAGCTGCCACAGTTGACCTTTGAGGCCATCGACAAAGCCTTCAGGCACGGCGAGTAACGGAAACGAAGAAAGGCACGGTGGTGGGATGTGGGGACATACAATGAGTAGTGAAGCATCATCAGGTATCAGTATGTGGGGATACATAGATTATAGACTGATAGAATAATCATCCCAACTGACTAATATTTTTCAGAGGGGTTGAAACCACCAACCAGGTCAAAACCTATATTTAAAATTCGTTGTGTGGTGTTTCAAAAGCGCTGGAATCTTTCCAGAGAATGGAGGTCATTAAAACACGCACAGAGCACCAACAAGAAAATACCTTCCGAGGCTGGTGTACGGCTCGAACCAGTGGGCCCATCATTTCTCGAGAAACCTTGGGCAACCTGACCTAACCTGATATAATTTGTTGGTCATTCGGATGGTGACATGCTAGCAAATAGAAAGCAACATGCACCCTAATTCCCCAACAAAAACAATGAATACGCTTTACAAGGTGGTGCCCAACTAGTTTGCTAAGTTGGTTTGTAGGTTGCGTAAGCTTCATGGGTGATTTTTTCCATGACAACTATCCCCCAAGGTGGCTCAGGAATCCCAGTGGGTGTCTGGACCTGGCAGGTCCCTTCCGATGTCCAGTAAGCATCATTTGCTGCAGAGCTTCAAAAAACACAAGTTGGAGATGTGTATCTTCGAGGCGGAGAAAACCAATGGATCAACCACTGAATACCCGGAGAGGTCACGGTTTACATGGTTTACGATGGTTCGTTTTTGTTAGAGTTAGAGATGATAGCTATGTAACCGTTGACCAAGTTGGGTACTGGGTCACCATTTCAGGAACCGATTGACTGGAGGTATACCTACCATATGTAAGGTGATATCTTCCCCACAAAATATGGCCCAAAATATGGTACTAACGTAGCTCCATTTTTAGGATCCTGAAGATCTCCCATTGACGGGGGGATAGAAACAGCACCTCGCCCATCTGAGCCCCTGTTGGGTCATATCCCGTGATATGTTGAATGGTTTATCCTCATCATCCTCATTACATGGTTCAGATCTCCACTTTTGTTAGACAAACCATTATATATATATGTGTAGATGTGTGTGTGAATATATATAAATAAATAAATATGTATATATATATATACATAAATAAATGTATATATTATATATACATCTATAGAGGATTGTGAAATTCACATCTTGGTCAAAAACCTTCGTTGTTGAGTCATTTTTCAGTGTAATCTGAGCTATGAAGTTGGATCACAGTTTTGGATATATGCTTACTATAGGATGGGGCCCCCAAGATAGCTAAGTTGCTTATAAGTGGCTGAAATCTATGGTTTATGGTAGATATAGCTATAACGGGGTTTATAAACCAGCCTATAACTGGGGTGCACCATCCTGTAGTCAGTAAATAATTTCCCTCCAACATCAAGTACCTAAGTACCCGTTGTGAACAAGGCTTTCGTGCTGGATCTCTTCATTCCGGGATGCCCAAACCAGGGATGCTCCCAGGGAAGCTCCCAGCTGCCAGGAAACTTCACTGGCTGCGTATCAAGCTGCCTGTCCCACTTGCGCCTGAGTTTCGCAGATCGCTGGCAGTGATACAGCTGACAGTTTTTCAAACCAAACCTTGCTGTTTAGATATCCAGGATATCATCGTTGTGGCTTAGCCTCTGGTAAACGTTGACATAACTATGGAAAATCACCATTTTTGATGGCTAAATCAACTATTTCTATGGCCATGTTCAATAGCTATGTAGTCGTTTACCAGAGGGTAAACCCCATTCAAAGCCATGAAAATCCCAGGGTAAATCCTCCATTGCAATAGCTGCTGTTTAGCGATTCCTTGCTGTTTTTTATGGTTGCCGGGATGGCTTTTGTCATGTTGATGGATCCAACTTGGTAACATGGTAATGGACAATTCCAACTTTCAAGGGGAAAACATGGGGATTGGTACAATGTGAGGCCCCCCCAGTGATGTGAATGTTGGTTTAGATTCGCCCCATAGTTCGTTATCAGTACCATAAACCATAGTGAAATTGGACTTATGTTCACCAACTTAGCTGTCGAACGGGGGCCTCACATTGTATTCATCTATAAATGGGTTAGGTTCCATCGCTAGGATGAATTAGTGGAGGGTATCCTTTTCGAGCTTTTGGGAGTGCGCGACGGGCCAATTGTGACTCATATCCATGAACTTTCGATAACTTTCGTGCAGAGGAGCTTCGAATATCTTCGAATCACTGCCCCAGATCATCAAAGTGCGCATAGTTTGGGAATAGCTGAGTAGCTCTTTTGTTGGCCCCCGGTCGCTGCGGAATGATGAGTCGTGCAGACCCAACTGAAACTGTTGGCCCCCGGTCGCTCGGTGACTGATGATGGTTTTTTGAACAGCGCCGAGCATTACAAAAAGCAAGCCGTACGTTACATTATAGCAACCGGGTCACTAGCTATATCTAGCTATGTTCTGAAACCTCAATTCATCAATTCATCATTGCCAGATGCATAGTTTTCGTATGTTTCTTTTGATTCCATGGGTTTACCTAGCTTTCAGCACAAATTCGCCGCAGATTGGAATCCAACATATCAGCTCCACCTTATGGGGCTCTAGTCCTGCTTGCTGTTTGCTATATGTTTGCTATTTTTGCGCGTGGCCTGATTTTTTTGGGACCAACTTATAAACTTGAAACAACTGTTTATAAATTGGGCCATTTATAAACATAGTTTTTTTTTAAAAAAAAAACATCTTTAAAACATGTCAACGTTGGTTCACTGAAACTGCTACGCTGTTTTAATCACAACTCTGTGCGCAAAGTCTGCTGCATCATGGTTCCGTTCTGCGTGCAAAGGTGTGGTCAATTCGCCACGCCACCGGGGCTGCCATAAATATGTAAAAACACAGTCGTTCCACATGGACTATTTCCACGTGCGATGTGGGTTGAATTTCGGCCTACGCTGGTTGGGACATATGATACCTCGATATATCTGGCATATAGAGTCTATTTATACATGAATGTTGTATTCATGGCGTGCAGATAGCATATATATATATATATAATCAACTCCGCTATCTTAGAATGTCCGTTTTTCCAATTATGCAGTTGAACTCGAACGCACCTCCACTTAGAATATGCCCACATTTCGTGCTCATTTGTTTTCTCCCCATTTGGCCTTTGCTCTGGAAGCCTTTGTACACCTCTATGCAGCCTGTTTCTGCTTTTTTTTCAAGCAGTTTTCACATACTAATTCAGTTCTCATGTCAGCTGCGCGGCCACCCAGGCAATCCTTGTATAGGTGGACCTGGTGCGAGCTTTAACCCAAAACCAAGACTTGCATTGGAAACGCGCCACTTGTGGGGGGCACCCTTTGCGGCGGCCAAAAAAGCAATTCTTTAATTGACCGGTAATAAGAAAATTGACCTGTTTCAAGGGGTAGATTTTTCTCAAATCTTTGACAATCGAATTTTAACCCAAAACCATTGGAAGCGCGCCACTTGTGGGGGGCACCCTTTGCGGCGGCCAAAAAAGCAATTCTTTAATTGACCGGTAATAAGAAAATTGACCTGTTTCAAGGGGTAGATTTTTCTCAAATCTTTGACAAGCGAATTTTAACCCAAAACCATTGGAAGCGCGCCACTTGTGGGGGGCACCCTTTGCGGCGGCCAAAAAAGCAATTCTTTAATTGACCGGTAATAAGAAAATTGACCTGTTTCAAGGGGTAGATTTTTCTCAGATCTTTGACAATCGAATTTTAACCCAAAACCATTGGAAGCGCACCACTTGTGGGGGGCACCCTTTGCGGCGGCCAAAAAGGCAATTCTTTAATTGACCGGTAATAAGAAAATTGACCTGTTTCAAGGGGTAGATTTTTCTCAAATCTTTGACAATCGAATTTTAACCCAAAACCATTGGAAGCGCACCACTTGTGGGGGGCACCCTTTGCGGCGGCCAAAAAAGCAATTCCTTAATTGGACAGCAATAAGAAAATTGACCTGTTTTGCCGGGCTGTGTTTTTTCCCAAATCTTGTAAATCGAACAAATTTTGTTCAGGGGATGCCGCACCTTGTGCCGAGGGCCAGGTAGAGAATAAACTTCTGTGACACCATCCCAGCTGCATCCACCTTCATCCCCCTTGGGCTTGCCATCGTGCTTGCCGGCGAGATTGGACACTGGAACTGAGCTAGGCTTCTCAGGCTTGCAGATTGTCTTGGACGTCAGAAACTTGGTGCAAACCCGGACGAAACAACCGATGTCCCTTACCGCGCAAATTACGCAGTAGGCCATGATAGCATCAAACATCGTGATATTCCCAAGCATGCTGCTTGGAACCAGAGCCTCTTGATATCTTGACACATGGCTACCATTGTCAATACAGATTTCAAGTAAGCATGGGGTCCGCTATAGTTTGACCAACTTCCACGATCTATGGGAACACAAATACATAGAATATCCGCCAACTACTCCCAAACCACTGGTTTACCTTGTGAAAAGATTTGGGCATGATTGAACAACCACTACCGGTTCCCATAAATTGTAGATAGAAATTGCCACTGCTCCACAAAATTGACCTCAATTCTCCCCAATCCAAAATAATTACAAAGCTATATTTAGGGTACCACCTGGACTTTACCCCTAATTTCCTTGGAACTAAGTACCAATTTAAATGCCAACCAATTCCAAACTAATAGTTTGGAACCCCCTGGCTTGAGGCAACCATACATAGAATATGAATCGACCAAGAAACACCGCTTTCAAGAATAATCCACGGTCCAAATGCCCAGCTAATTTTGTGGTAACCCCTGGAATATCCCCTTAACTTGCTTCGGCAACTTTCAAGAATCATCCCCAATCCAAACAACCAGGTAATTTTTGGGCACCACCTAGAATATACCATCAATTTCCTTTGGCACTAACTACCTGTTTAACCATTTAAATTCCTAAATCCCGACCAATTCCAAACTAATGGTTGGTGGCCCCTTAGCTTGGGGGTCACCAAACATAGAATATAACCCGACCAAGAAACACAGCTTTCAAGAATTATCCCCAATCAGAAATACCCAGCTATTTTTGGGTAACACTTGGAATATACCTTAAACTTTTTTGAAAGTTAGCCACCCGTTTAAGCCGACCCATTCCCAACTAATGGTTTGGGGGCCCCTAGCTTTGAGATAACCATACATAGGATATACCACGGCCAAGAAACACAGCTTTCAAAATTATCCTTAATCCAAAATACCCAACTAACTTTGTGGTAACCCCTGGAATATAATCTTAACTTCTTTGCGAGACTAATTGCCCATTTAAAAAACCGATCAAGTCCCAACTGAGGGTTTGGGGGCCCCTAGCTTGAGCAACCATACATAGAATATACCCCGACATAGCCCGACCAACAGAGACAGTTTTCAGGAACCATTTTCTTTCTCACTCATGTAATTGTCTCTTGTTTCCCCGGTGACACAACCCGGTGATACTTCCATCTTCTCCATACTCATGCATTGCGGCTGGCATTACCTGCAAATAAATCTTTGCCAAAAAGATCAATCCACCACAGCCCGAACTGTAAAGTTATATTGCAAATCATTGTGACATCATCAGCCGCCATCAACAAATTCATGCCTGGGATTCCGGGCCTTGGGAGAAATGAGCTGTAAACTTTGAAACGTGTGGCACCACAATACATAGAATACAAGAACCAAACCGACTCCGAATGTTTTCTAGTCAGGGATATGTTTGCCACTTCCACCAAGTCATGCAATTGTACATTCACCCAGGCTTATCTCGGGGTCGGCCTCACAAAAAGGCCTATATGATAGTTTTTAAATTCAGGATTGGTAGCAAGCTGGAACCCCAAAAAAAATCGGAAACAGCTGAGAAACAAGGTCTGAAAAAGCACTGCTGCTGAAACGAACGGATGCGGCTCAACTACATCCATTGGTCCATGAGCTTGCTACATGGTGGCCCAAGATGCGACCCGGTTCAAACTTCTGATATTTGATGCAAACATAATGTCAGCATATACAACGAAGAAACGTTTGGGTCACATATTTCGGCCAAACATTGGACTTGGAACACCACTGCTTGAGCTGTGTTAGATTTTTCGGCACGTCAGATGTGCCTTGCATGATCCGAGACTGTCGTGCTGCCTTCGTGAAATCTGACAACAATTTATTTTAGTTCTATTTGATTTTGCTCTTCGTCCTGGAAACTGATACCTATTTTGTCGGCAAGATGCAGATTCGATGGGGGAAGCACGAACAAACTCACATCTAGTCAAGATCGTGACAGTCACCCTTCGCAAACTTGGCCTTTGGGCAATCGAACTTCTCGTCGAACTTCTCGCCGATACCTTCCCCAAACTCATCCTCCTGGTCTGAAAACTCGGCCGCGAGATCTTTCTCAACTTCCCCTTCCCCGGACACCTCGGCTGGATCCACACCCACAGATGCTGAAAGATCCTTTGGAAGAACCTCCGTCAGTGGCGGAACCTGCGGCGATTAGGGTTTCCGAAAAGGAGCCATGTGAATGCTTCCAACAAAAAATACAGAATTGGTCCGCTATTCTTTACATAGAATATATTGCATTGTATAATTCCTAAGAAAAACTCTTAGATTTGGACTTATATTCTATGTGTTGGGTTGCCAGCAGAACAACCATTTTGGGACACGTGTTGCCTCCCCATCTGTCACTTCGAATTGTCGCACAAATAGGTGAAAAAATGGTCCATCGCCAAATCGCAAGGAGAGGTGAGATGGGTCAAGACTCATTTTCAGTTCCGTGATCAGACAACTCTCCAAAGTCGCAGCGGTGGCATTTGACGGTCGAGGAATGTAGGTCTTGGTCTTGGTGTCAATCACGATTTTCCTGTATGGGGCATCTAAGAAGGATTGGTATGCCTTCTGAGATGCAGGGGTCAAAGTTTTTCCTTCCGACGCCCTCTTGGCTAGCGTGCCATCCCACTTCTTCCTGAGAACCATCCATTGCGACATAGCCAACTCCAACGGTACGTTGAAGTATCGGGGTAGTTGTAGAGGTTCAGGGGACTCAGTCTTCACGTACCAGGCATGGATTAATTCACCTTTCAATGGCGTGGCAGCCCTTTCCCATGCCAGCCGATAGGCACCTGGGAGCAGGGCCAACTCGAAGTTATATATACATATATACATACATATAAATATCATTGTAAGCATCTACAAGTACCATATTCTATGTATGTGGGGCTGCAGGGAGATGATTGGGATATTACGTACTTTGTGAAAACGTGGTGATGCAACATGAATCTGAATGTAAATATAATAGGGTCTATCATGACATAAATGGAATTCCCTTTGAGAAGTAGCAATCCTGGATGTCTGAAGCTTCTGAACTGGAACTTTCCTTTGAAAGAGCAAGCCCCCCAAAACGATCCATTTCTTTGTACTTCTGATATAAAGAATGAGTTTTTCAAGCTCACCTAAGGGTACCCCCCACGACCGTTGACATAGGACAATGATAAAATCTACTTTGCAATGAAAACAAATTGCATTCGGCGGTGTTCCTCAAGAAGATGATGAATCTTCCCATTGGATCCCATTGGGACATATTCTATGTATGTAGATCTGCAGGGAAATGAATCTCTTACATGTGTAAGGGTATATATGTAATTCCCTCTGGGGTGGCAACCCTGGATGTTTGAAGCTCCTGAACTGCAACACTCCTAAAAAAACAGGCACCCCAAAATGATCAATTCCTGTGTGCTTTTGATATAAAGGAATGATTTTTTCAAGCTCACCTACAAGGGTACCCCCCCCAACCGTTGTCGGAGAACAATGACAAAATCTACTCTCTTATAAATAAACTTAGCCCTAGAAAAGCAATACCACTAAACTAACATAGACCTAAGGGGGTAGCCTTACCATACACGTTAGCAATGAAAAAACAGGTTGCAAGCCATTTTTATGCTAACATAGACCTGCGTCTACCACAGATGCACCTGCCACATCTGCCGCGCCTACCACAGCCTGAGCAACCTCCTGACGGACCTGACCTCCAAATCCCTGCGCAACCTCCTGACGGACCTGACCTGTGTGGCCTGCCACGTCACTTGCCGCGCCTACCACAGAAGCCTGCGCAACCTCCTGACGGACCTGACCTCCATGCCCTGCGCAACCTCCTGACGGACCTGACCTGTGTGGCCTGCCACGTCACTTGCCGCGCCTACCACAGAAGCCTGCGCAACCTCCTGTCGGACCTGACCTCCAGAACCCTGCGCAACCTCCTGTCGGACCTGACCTGCGGGGCAGAGTGACATAGACCCTCAAAACATCCAATTTATAGTGGAAACTAATCTTTCAACCCCTATCTGCCAGGGTGTATGTTAATTTACCAAATAGTTTTGCACTTATTCGTTTTCTAGGGTTAAGTTTACTTATAAGAGAGTAAATCCCAACAAAACAAATGGAATTTGGTGGTGTTCCTCAAAAAATGGTTGAATCTTCCCAGTGGGACCTATATTCTATGTAAGTGGTGCTGCAAGGAAATGAATCTCTTACATGTGTAAGGGTATATATGTATATATGTGCGTGTGTAATTCCATTTGGGGCTTCTTGAATTGAATTCTGGTACTTTCTATGTGCTTGTGGATGCTTGTATATCAATGTATGATTTAATTTTGACAAAGTAATTGAAATATCAACTACGTTCAACAATCTATGTATTGGAGCACCCAGCTTGTTAACATATTGCTGAACTCATCTTTGCATGTCAAGTGTCTCTTGTCGAGAGAAGGAATGTCTCTCATGCCAAGCAGATCCCGATAAGAACCCTTGACACGTTGCATGTGCTCTTGTAATTCTTCTTCATCTCCGTTGAAAAGCCATTCTGCTGCAAGCTTGGGGGAAAGAAAACCACGGCTCATCCATGCCCACAAAAGCGTCTTTCCCTTCGCCAGTTCGCCCAACTTTTGAAAGGCAAAAGCATCAGCTGCAATACTGGTTGCCACAGGGCAAGAGATGGATGGAAGCAAGCCCCCTGGGCCAATGTCATACGCTGACACCTGACCAATGGCCAAACCATGTCAAACCATGTCAAACCATTGGACCAGAAAAATCAAGTGATCAAAGTATGTTGCAACATTCTATGTACTGAAGGTTATATAAGGGGGTTGCCCTGTGGTTTCCCAGAACTGGCTACTTCCAAAATTGCACATTCAGGAGAACAGTTGATGTAAGTATTGATTCATGTGCTGATACTTGGGAAGTAGGCATTGGTCTAGAAAACCACTACGTTTGTTCCACCAAAACCATCTGATATTGTTGACTGGCCATATTCTATGTATAAAATCTTGCAAGGGAGAGATCTCCCGGTGGTTTCCCCAGCGTTAAATCCCCAAGGAACATGTTTGGAAGAACAGTTGATGTTAACATGTTGTTTCAAGAAGCAGATTATAGCAAGTAGCCCTTGTTCTCAAAAACCACTAATACCCTAACGATGGTTCCAAAAAATCACATGATAATGTTCACTTGCAATATTCTATGAACTGAAAGTTGCAAGGGAGAGATGTCCCTGCGCGGTTTCCCCCAGAATCGGCCAAATCCGAAAATAAGAGCATTTTTGGACAAACAATTGATATCATGCGACTCTTTTGTTTGATGAAGTAAAGCCCCTTCTAGCTTCATATTCTATGTATGGTGTGAAGGGGAGGCCCGCACCTCCTGCTGAAGCAATGGGTTCATGGGCATCTTCAACGCACATCGAAGATAGGCCGATCGCAGCAAATGCCAGTGACCGTGCCATCCGTCATTCGGTGATGAAGACAGTCCCCAACCACCTATAGGGACCAAAAAGAAAAATTGTGAGAATCTATTTCCCTTTCTATAGACCCTCCAGCTCCTAAACATGGGTAAATATCTTTTTTACGAGTAAATTGTTTTTTTGGGTACATGCTGTAGGCTTGGCCCCACCTGGAATTTGAACGTCACTGTCTGGGTCTGCCCCAACTAGCAATACGTTCTGCTCTTGGGCCCACTGCTTGCGAAGATCCAGATAGGTGCGGCTGAGGTGGCTGGTGCATTTGTCGCAAATCACCATTGCTCTCTCGCTGTTGTCCAAGCAACCAATGGCACGTCGTTGCTTTCGGAGTTCCGTCGTGAGTAGATCCAGGAACTTGACTGTGGTTGCCCCACTCCACATATGAGAATCCGATCCAGAAGATTCAATATGGAGGATGCCTTGATGCTCTTTGTTCAACTTGGCCATGTCCTCAGCAGATATATATATCCATCGGGAACCGTGACGAATGCGCATCCCATCTCCCCGGTGATCCACGAAACTGTGGTCGTCGTGCGAGGCGACCTCGCAGGAAAAGAATCATAATTTGACCCATGGTATAGATCAGGTGGGTACTCCTCCAATAGTCATAGTCAAATATTTACAATAAATACCCACCAATTAAACAGCCTACAGGTTATTAATCCAGGCTGATATTAAGCAGCCATCCCCAGCCACCTAACACAATATGAAAGTACCTCAAGATGCTTAGAATCCCAATACTGTTCAACAAACATACATAGAATATGGTTCTGAAAGCAGTTGCATCACATGGATTGGAATCCCACACCTCCAATAGTTCACAGTGTTGGCTCCACCATAGCCCTCAATGTCGGCCAGCCGCACCTTCCACTTGGCGTTCCGCTCAGCGAGGGGCAGACTTATCGTTTGCCCGAAATGTTCCTGCAAAGTAGCACGAATTTTCTGGCGAGCCGGAAACTTGGACAAGCTATCCTTCTGGCCATGCTCATTCTTTTTCCACAATGTCTTTCGCATCGGCTCGTACAAGCAAGACCAAACTTGGTCGAAATTGCAGACAAGCTTGCTGTTGACCTTCCCCTCCTGGATGTTCATTAGAATGAAATCGTTGACATGCTGTACGTGAGGATGCTCTCTGGGCAAATGTCTCGTGGGCTTGTCCTGAGTGAACAGGCTGTAGCCATAAGTGTCGCAGAATTTTGCGGCCTGATACTGCTTTCCACGCATGCCAGAGGAAAATTTGATCTCACAGGGCCAGGAAGCCCGATGGGCGTTCTGCAGGTTCTTGAGCCGTTCAATCTCCTCCTCTGAAGCACCGGCTGCAACTAGATTGTCCAAAGCTTGCAGATCGGCATCCTCATGAGCAGCACGCCGCTTGGAGACCTCAGCGTTGTATGCACTGACGCAGTCGTCAATCAACTGCTCCACACTGATCATGTTCAACTCGTAGCCCTGTTTTGTTGCATGTTGCAAGATGCTGTCAGCAATGTCGGTAACCTCCTTTGGAATCTTGCTGTGGTACCCCTTTGAGGTGTGGATGTTCAAACGTTCACGCAACCAGTTTGGAACTTCATCGATCTTCGCAGCGATAGCGGGACACTTTTCCATGATCACATCCCACTTGTAAGCTTGGCAGCTCTTTCTCCACTTTGATACTGCTCCTTGATAGCATCCAGGAATCTTGAGTGCAAGAAGGGCCTTTCAGGGTATTAATCTCAGAGGCCCACTTTAGATCCCAGTTTAGGGGGCCTCTTTTAGGGGAAACCCATACATAGAATATCTCATACCCTGGGATGTCTTCATGTTCGGGATTAGCTCAAATTCTGGCATTCTGGGAAGGTGATCTTTCCCCGCAAAGATGGTATAGTGGGTTCGCGAACCAACACATAGAATATATCATATCTATTCTCCTGGTATATGCTTCACCTACCAAAGCCAGAGATACGAAAGTGTCAGACTTACCGTTGGGCTGGCGGTGCATATACATAGAATATTCATCCAAACAATGTCGGCATGTTGTTCTGTGAAGAAAGAAACCGTTTTTGTCGGGAAGTAGGTATTCCACAAACCTCAACCCGAACCAAGCCTTCTCAGGATGCTTGGTTGTCTCTGCCAGCTCTTGATAGCGCTTCAGAATCTCCATTTTTTTGCTGATGGTGAGTAAGGCACCCTTGAAATTCTGCCCCCTGAGCTGATTGTTCTTGTCAGTTTTGGCCTTTTTTGGATCACTTTCTGGCTCCCCGGCTGGTTGCGCACGCTTTCGTGAAGGCTTCGAAGACTTTCTTCCCTGTTTTTTACTTTTTTTGGATGGGGGTTCCACTGGTGGCTCCGAGGGCCCTTGTTCATTGGCCCTCTTGGCAGCTCTGCGAGCACATTCATTGAGAACACCACTGCGGGACAAAGACACTTTGTTGGCCAGTCTTTTCCACGGAAATCCATTGACCATGGTGCATAGGATCTTGGCAATGAGGGCGCTAGTAGAGAACGCATTCCCAGCAAAGTCAGCCGCCAAATGTGGTTCCAAATCCAAAACGGCTTTGGGGACATGAAATTCTTCAGCAAAAACACCATGAGCCCGAAGAAGTTCTTGTGGTTCGGCAAAGCGATTGTGCCCACATAGCCAGATTCTGTGGCTGGGGCGGATGCAGGTAAACATGTCGCATGCGTACTCGGGGGACCGGCGCCGGCTCGTGCTGGAGTCCATGGTCACTGTTGAGAAATCAATTTTTCGCTCCTGACAAATGTTCTTCACTTTCTCGAGCTGACATTGGAATGAATCACTTACTGGCGGGTCACATGTGGGAAGATCATCCAGCAAGACATCTCCAAGAGTAAAGCGCTTGGGGCCCTTCAATCTCTGCATCGTGATCTTCATGTCAAGGGGGTATTGCGTGTCATGCGCTCCAGTACAGCTTGATCCCCATACCCACTCCCGCCGCTGCGGCATCAGCAGATGGCAGCTGTCCACTTTGGTGTGTTCGAACGTGTGGCCAATCTCCCTGAAATCCTCATGTGGGCGAGGCAGCAAGAAGTACCATGGACTATGTAGTAAAGATGATTGGATCATGGGAAATAGGCGGAATCCCCCATGATGGAACACAAATAAACTTCACAGTTATGGATTCTTAGATATTCTAAGTATAGGTGGGGCAAGCTAAATTTGTAAAATTTGCATATTGAGGTAAACCACAGGAAATAATTACATCTCAAAGTGACAACATGATTCTTCCTACTACTCTAGTGACATGCGCATAGCCTCAGACCAGTATAGCCATCTGGTCAAAGCTGCCTGGTCACCCCAGGCTGGAACCTGCCTTTGCAGGTATCGCCCACGTCCTAACAAGGAAGGTAAGTACTGTCCCCCCAGGAAAGTATCCCCAAAAAGAGGCTATGCACTCGCCTGCCTAGCAGGCACCCTCTCCTAGGCGGGCTTCTCACGGGAGGCTGGCTCTCAGGGTTGGGTGGGTGGGGAAAGAAAAACAATGGATGCTATTTTGGTTCAACTCCACTTGAGCCAAAATGATGACATTCATTGGCTCACTTCAAGATGATACATGCACACCGAAGCCTGCCAAAGTCAATGCATGTGTAGGACCCTTTTTCCGAAAACATCAGGCATGATCCCACTTTTATCTATAGGCGGTACAAACCATTATTTCACAGTCAATTACTGCAATTAAGAACGCAATTGTAACCCATCAAAAATGAAATCGCCAATCCATTTCTTTTTATTTGGAGGAGTCTTAGTGATAGTGAGAAGAGATTAGAAAATAGAATGTTGGATATTCTATGTATAGATGCCCCAAGCCCAAATGACATTTTCTGGGGCCTGACTAAGCACATATAGAACGCAGCAAAAATCAAGACCGAGTCTCATCACGAATGATGTCTACTGCGGGTGTGCAGGTTTTCCCATCCGAATCTTTGAGAGAATGGGCAGCATCCCTCACGTTTTCGTATATGGTCACCTCTGCCTCGGTTCTTTGCGTAGCCTTCCTGTAGCCGAACTGATATGTATGGCCTGATGCAGATGCAGATGAATCGTCTTGGTAGCAAGAAGCGAACTCAGCCCTGTCCGAGCGTTGCCCAGACAGGTTGACGCATGAGGGGCTGGCCACCAACAGAAACACAGTGGGAATTTTCACCGATTTTCCTTCCTTGAGACAGAAGGCTTCATCTTTTTCGAAGCAACTCACATCTGCGAACAAATGCTTGATTTCGTCACCATGCGCGCCCAGGATAAATCGCTGCTTTGGGGGGCTGTTCTCCACAGCAAACTCACATGAAGCTTGGCAATTCGTGTTGAAGCGCTGGTTGATGGCTTGGAAAAGCGCTTTCACACAAAGTCCTGTGGTTGCCAGTCCGCTGCATGTGGATCCAACTGGCACTGTCATCCCACTGAGCCCAGTTGCGATGGCCCTGAGCCTTTCAAACTCCGGAACTGTGAGCCGATCCAAGAAGTGGTGCGCAATGGAAACCAAAGACATGCTTGGCAAAGATCCCTTGTGCCACGTCGATTTGACTGGTTGCCTTGGAAAAACAAGGGCACAGGGAACCAAGCAAAATATTCTAAGTATATGTTCTTGGAACACCACCACGCAGGGAAACTGCAATTTCTAGATAAGTTATTGGCCGTTTAAAAGGCATTCCAAGGGTTCTTGTTCAAAATGCAGATTCACGAAAAACAAGTAGACATGCTTATGCATGCATATGTGTATGCGCGTGCGCATGCGTATGGCTGATTTCCACGAAGCTGCCCATCATTCAAGATCTCGTCCCGCTCAATGTAGCAGATCTTCGGCAAATTTCTTCGGTCCTTGCAGTCATGCGCCAGTGTGGCAGGCACAATGTTCGGCACCAATCCATGCTTTAGGTTGCAGTAGGACATACTTAGAATACCGTAGAATAAGAATATATTGTATTTTGTTGTGGTCACTGAAACTGAAATTGTGCCTCAACTATAATCAAATAATGGTCCCACATGGAAGCCATCACAAAGAACTCCTTTCAAAAAATCAAGCCACAAAATTGAAAATATAGCTGGCACTATTCAAGGCTCCGTCTTCCATGTCATTGGGGGGTGGAGGACCTCTTTGTTCTCGATGACCCAAGCATACATGGTCTTGGACTCGCCCGCTTCAAGTTGTTTCTGCTGCCGTGCATCGAGATTCCGCCAGATCATGTCACCTTCCGTCTCTATTTTCCGGAACTGGGCCATAGTGGTGAATTTGCGCACTAGGCGGAGCAGAAAGGAACCCACAATGAATGCAGTGCCTCCATTCATCACTGTGACATGGATCAGAGAGGGGGCGTCAATGTCAGGCTTGTAACCCTTCAAGATCATGTTTGCGTCCCCCTCCAACAGGTGAAATGCATCTTTCACTGCCATTCCCAGAAGTGTAAGGCTATCAGGAAGGCCTGGAGCTGGAAGTGGCTTTTCGGGTTGTTCTTGGCAAAAATCTTGCCAAGCTATTGCCCACATGTCTGCATCCATGGACTGGATCTTTTGCACCCCTTTCTTCATTTTAATTGGCACTGGCTGACTAAACTTGATGGGGTCTTCAAGGAACCACGCGTACATTCGTTTCCAAGATGAGGCCAGCACTGAAAGAACATCTGTGGAGACCTGATGCTTTGCCTGGCTTTCCTCTGAAAAGGGGAATACAGAGGCTGCTCTTTCCGATATCTCATACGGTTCCCACTCCAGTTCGTCAGTGCGAAGGGCGATCAGATGACATCCTGTCATCCGCACCATGCCCAGAAGCTTGCCCTCATGACACAATCCAAGAAGTCCAGTAAAGGACCACGGACTGTTTCCTGAGCTCAAAGTAAAGGGAGTGAAACAAGACCGGGGTTCAATGGATACCATCTCCAATTGTAATAAATAGCCACGCAACTAGTTTTACTATGGCAGGTGCCATGTATATATACATAGAATATTGTGATATTTTGTTTGTCTCCATGTCTATGTGCTGATAAAACATTCAGAGTGGTCGATGGTTTCCAACAAAGGGAACAGCGATGGGAAACATTGGGCCCTCCCAGCTAAAACAAAAGACGCATGTTCAATATCAGGCTAGCGTCTGAGCTCCCAAGTCTTTAGACCCTGGTAAATGAGATCCTGCCACTTCCCATGAACAAGCAGAACCTTGGTCACCTCTTGCAACCGGGCAAGTGTTGGCTTCTCTGTGCGCATGGCAGTCCCAGTTGAAGCCTGCAGCAACAAATTTGCTCCCAGAAACTAAACATAGAATATGATTTAATATGGTCTGACTAGCTTCCATTGTTGCTGGCAGCTTCCGAAGTATGTAGTGAGGACGGGTTACACCCATATGAGCTTGCATGACTTTTCAACATAGGTGCTTGAAGGGAAAAAAGGTTTGGATTCAAAACGCATGGAATATCCAAGAAACTGTTTCCAAAGGTTGGGAAGTCTCAGAGTCCCCCATGCTGTCCACCTCTGGATATGACCGTGCACTGTTCGCAGCCTCCGTGGTAGACTCTGCTGGGCTCGGCTGTGGCTGTGGCGGCGATGCAAAGCTCATTTGGATGCCTTGGCTGTCGCTAGAAGCACTTGCCGACAGGACTCCGTCTTTTCCATGTTCTGGGGTAGAGGTCGAATCACTTGGAGCGTCCGGTGTCACAAACGATTGCCCATCCTGGTCAGGGGCAACTCGTTGTTTAGATTTCGGATCTTCTATTCATTGCATATCACAGACCGGCCTAAAGATTGAAATGAAGTCAAAGAGGTGGGAAACTGATGAAATCTAATCTCACAAGGTATTGGTGTGTGAGATAGAATGTCAGAAATCATGTCAGATAATATGTCAGATTAGGGCAGCAGGTCCAACAGAGAGACACAACAGGGGGATCAAGGACACAAAGGCGGCATGTCACAATCACATATTCTAAGTTAAAAAGCCCATTGAAGCACATGTTCAAATTTGAAAAAAATGATTTTTTTTTAAAAAAATAAAATGTTCATTCCAATACCTTTGAAAATGATCCACTGAATGTTTTAGAACTGATTGTGGACATAATTTATGGATAGAAATTAGTTTTTTGAACATATTTTGACAAAAATATTTTTTTTAAAAAATAATAATTTTCATTCCAATACCCTTAAAATGAACCACTGAATGTTTTAAACCTGATTGTGGACATATTCTATGGATAGAAATGTCATTTTTCAACAAATTTTGACCCAAAAAAAATCGAAAAAAATAAATAAATGTTCATTCCAATACCTTTGAACTGATCCACTGAATGTTTTGGAACTGATTGTGGATATAATTTATTGAAAGAAGTCTACTTTTTAAAAAGTATTGAAATTTATAAAAGTGACATTTCTCATTTTGCATCACTTTCCCGTTGTTATTCTCCCGTTGTGTCTCCCCATTTCCTGCTCCTTATTGTGCAGAGCTGGCTCCGGGCAGATGGCCTGAACAACGGGCTGGTCCAACGGGGAGACACAACGGGAGAATAACAACGGGAAAGTGATGCAAAATGAGAAATGTCACTTTTATAAATTTCAATACTTTTTAAAAAGTAGACTTCTTTCAATAAATTATATCCACAATCAGTTCCAAAACATTCAGTGGATCAGTTCAAAGGTATTGGAATGAACATTTATTTTTTTTTTCGATTTTTTTTGGGTCAAAATTTGTTGAAAAATGACATTTCTATCCATAGAATATGTCCACAATCAGGTTTAAAACATTCAGTGGTTCATTTTAAGGGTATTGGAATGAAAATTATTTTTTTTAAAAAAAATATATTTTTGTCAAAATATGTTCAAAAAACTAATTTCTATCCATAAATTATGTCCACAATCAGTTCTAAAACATTCAGTGGATCATTTTCAAAGGTATTGGAATGAACATTTTATTATTTTAAAAAAAAATATATTTTTGTCAAAATATGTTCAAAAAACTAATTTCTATCCATAAATTATGTCCACAATCAGTTCTAAAACATTCAGTGGATCATTTTCAAAGGTATTGGAATGAACATTTTATTTTAAAAAAAAAAAATCATTTTTTTCAAATTTGAACATGTGCTTCAATGGGCTTTTGAACTTAGAATATGTGCTTCAATGTGTTCATACGCATGTTTCTATGTTAGAGAAGATGTCAGATAGAATGCATGAATGGTGACCTGAAAGCTTGTCGAGATGAAATGAACCCGTCGTGAAACAAACACATTCTAGCCATCACATATAAGTGACAGCTTGACACAATTTCTCAACTGAAACTCCTTCGTGCTCTCGGTGTCCTTGGGTGAAGCCACATCTTGTTTGGCAAGAATTTGGCCAGCATTTTGCGAAACATCGAGAAAATGTTTCACATGATTTGGAAGCCTCATGCTCAAACTGGATTCTGTCGGTAGAAGCATTTCATAGTGGCCAGCATTTCGTTTTCCACTCCCCGGATCAGTCAGCCATGAGAAGTAGAAGTGGCCAATGGGCTTGCAGCGAGTCCCATAGACAGCATCTCTAGGGAAATCAGGACATTGATCAGCAACCTGATCAGGGAGTTACAATTTCTTCCTGAGAACCTCAGTCGTATATTCTAAGTATGTGGTTTAGCAGGGAATGAAACATGTTGGGTTCCCACAAGCTGGCCTCTTGGCTGAGCGTGATACGCACAGAAACGCCACTGGTCAGACAAATTGTCTGAACGTAGTCGATGGGGACTTGGGGGTTCTCCTGCAAGCTCTCCAAAAGAACCTCATCAAAATTGGGCTGCTTGGCATACAAGAGGAGGAATTCTTCCCGAGCGACCTTCGCAAGCTCGATTTCTCTAGCCAAACGTGGCTTTGATCTTGGGCCTCCAGAGGTAGTCCGTTCATAAGGGCTGTAGTCCTCAGGAAGGGAGGCTCGCAAGAAGCAATGCCAAAAGCAAAAACCATCAGCCAGCACTGGAACCGGCTTGAAGCCAGCAGTTGGCACGTCTGGTTCTTCTCGTTCTCTTTGGGTCCGGACGAATATTTGGTCGAAGGCACCAACCATCCTCGAAGCCACAGTCTGTGAATCATGATCCAGGGGCCTGACGTTAAAACTTTCCCCTTGCACCCTCCTCGGTATGCATTGAATTTCAACTTCTTTGAAACACCCACCAGGCGCGACTGAAGATGAAGATCCAGTGTCAAGATATTCCCAGGCTCGAGCTTTGCCAACCTTGACCTGATTGGATGTTTCAAATCTCTACGCATTTGGGTACCAATGCTGGTGGCAGCCCCAATAAAAAATTGTCAAAACATACCCCAATATACGAGAATATATTACATAGAATATCGGGGAACCTTGAAAAGCCTAGTTTTTTACTATACCTATTTTCCACTTGGCGAAAACATACACCTATAATTTCTCGTTTGAAAACTGATGGTTGTTGCCCACTCACAGTGGGACACGCACCACATAGAATATTGGAAGCAGGAAAACGCGGTCTTACATCTCATATGGTAAAACCCTGTATGACATTGCACGTAGAATATTCATACAGTTGATGTTGGTGTCCCAAAGCCAAACAAGTTGAGGGGCAGGATAGGTGACCACAACTGCGATCACAGGTTGTCCGTGAGCCATTGACCGCAGCTTCGTTTTGTCAGCCTCTGTCAACTCTGGGCCATCCATTCCACAGCGGATAAACCCAAGGTGGGTCAAGCTTTCAGGACCCTGATCCGGAATGTCATCAAAAGCTTTCCCAGCACTGCCATCGTGGGTGCAAATGAGGTTGACACGCCAACCCAAAGTCTTGTGCTGCCATCCCCAAAGCTCACCAACCACCTGCGAAGCCTCGAAGCCTATTACTTTCATCTTCTCCAGGCACACTTGGGGCAAACGGACGGAGGAACCCGGGAGTTCTGATTTTGGTGGTTCCTCATACTTTGTGAACATGTCTGCCCAGATATCCTTACCATCAGAAGGTTTTTGCTGGAATGCTGGGTTCTCTTCAGGTACAAACACCTTCTTTGCCGCGAGAATCTTGTCATGTGCCTCCTGTGTGGCCTTTCGGTTCGCCGCGGCCGCCTTCATAAGATCAGCTTGCCCCTTGAGAAGTTTCTTATTGTTCAACGACTGTAGGATGTCTAGCCAATGTTCGGCATCTTGTTTGATCGGAAATTCTTTGACGAATGCCTGGCTACAGGGTCACAGTCTGAGCCACTTGATCCCAACAAAACACAACAATAACAGAAACCTATATGTATATTCTGCAATTTTAAGTTTTTTTCGCTACTTGAACATTGAGAGCCTGATTTGACAAAACACCCATCCTGGTCATCAATCTTCAAAGCTGCTTGGAAGACACCTTTGTGATGGTTAAAGGTGATACCCTCCTTGATGGAATCTCCTGCGTCCACAGTATTCGCACCGATTTCCGTTTTGAATACGGAACGAAGGTGTTCTTCAACCGGGTTCACCTTCCCCAGAACAAGGGCCTGCAAGGAGAATCACATTCGTTTCAAGAAAACAGCCCACCTGTTAAATATTCTATGTATGATGTTCTGCAGCCCGTGTGCCCCCGTGGTTTCTTGCCGGGATGTTGGTAGAACAGAACATGTCAACTATCAACCCATCCAACCTTCGATGGGGGATATTCTATGTATATATCCTTCCACCTTGATGTGACCCCTCATGTTTTTGGAGATGTCTTTTGACTACCCTATGGATGGCCTGTTCCAAAAGCGTCTGCAAATCAGAAACGGTTTCTTTGCCAGTCATCGATTTGATGCCAATCTCATTCATATAGCCAATCTTTTCCTTCTTGTTCTTTGCAAACTTGAACTCAAGAAGTCTCCTGTGGCACTGTTTGGCAAACTGCGTGGCAACACGCTTTGCGACATCTGCGTTGTGCCACTCCTTGTATGGGAACTTCCTGGCTGACGAAGAATCGATTCTAACTGATATCCACATTTTGAAGGGCCTCAACTGATACCCCGCCACATCCCAGAATTTCAACCCCTTGGCTGGATCTGTGTTTGTCCCATCTGTCTTGCTTGTCTTGATTTCATTCGATTCCTGCTCAACAGATGCCTTGCTCGGAGCTGGACTTTCATTTGGCTTCTGCCCAGAAGAGCTCGAAGAGCTCTTGCTTGCATCTGTTTTCGGTTGCTTGTCTGCGCCTGCTGCTTTTGTGCTGTCAGCTGATGCTTCTTTCTTTTTGGCCTTTGCAAGGGCAGGGGCTGCCGCTTTCGAAATACTGGCTGTGATTTTGGCGATTTTTTTCTTCTTCTCATATTCAACAGCAGACTTTTCCAACTTGGCTTGAAATACCCGATTGAACTCAGACCTGGCAATGGGAGACTCTAATGTGGTCATTGCCTGGTTCAAAAGGGTTTGCGCTTGGTTTGCTTCTGGGTGCGGACTCTTGTCTGGATGAATAACCCGGCAGGTTGCCTTGTAGGCCGCTTTGATTGCCTAAGTAGTCTGATGTTTGCCGAAAAAAAGGTGTATGCCCCCCTCAGAATCATAAACAAAGCTTCCCCAACCAATATTCTATGTATATGCCACCCAATGGTGTGTGCCAAAATAAATAAAACCACGCTCGGACAAGGCCATCCAAGCCCCATATTCTATGTAAAGGTTTTGGGAAGTTGATTCGAGAAATGAACGCTAGTTCGACGAAAAAATAAGTTACTTTTTAGGGATTAGGTGCCTGCAAAGGCAAGGAGCGCACGACCATAAAGGCCCTCATCCTGTCATCCGGATGGACGTCACTGTCACCGATCGATGGTGCCACGCCCACAACGGAATACAAATCACCACGGGAATGCCCCTGCATCACCCTTTGGATAATTTGCTCAACATCCGTTGCCATCCCCACGGCTGCGTGTTGGCAAGCCGTTCTTACTGAACAACGTGACTAGTTTTGGACACTCAAAGCAGCTGCAGGGCCACATGATTCTGATTTGACTTGAAAACAGATGAGATGCTGAGATGCTATGTGTGGGTTTCTGCAGCCTGTTTGAAATTAGGTGTGCGCAGAAATGCTGGATACCTCGCAAATCGAATCAAGAATATGACCCCAAGCCATTAGAGTTGCAGCTAAGGAACATTTTTGGAAAAACCATTCGAGAATATGGCTGTTGGACTTCCAAAATGGATGGTAACATATTACAGAGGGACTGCGCTGCTTCCTCAGACAGTGCGAGCCCCACCACTGGAGTTGTTGTGACTAGGGCACACTATATATATATAAATAATATGTATTTATAAACATGTAGGCATATATATATATATATAGCAAGCTCCACCCACATAGAATATGGAATAAAGGGGAGGTTCCCCCTTTGAAATCGTGATCAGGAAAGCAAGCTAGTAGGATGAGGAAAAAAACAAAAGAGGGCGGGAAATAGATAGGGATGTTTTTCACAATATGTTTGGTGACAAAAATCAAAAACTGGCAGTGCCCCCAAATTGATTGATTTTTTATTACTTGGTGTTCTGAAAAGTAGATTTTTTTCTACCGCAAAGGGTCCCCCCATGAATGGTGGAGATCCATGGGAAATGGCCTAGGTTAGGTAAGTGCAAGGAATAGGGCCCCCTTCATGAATGATTATTATATACGTAATTCCCTTTGGGGAGCAGCAATCCTGGATGTCTGAAGTCCGTAAACTAGAACGTTTCAACAAAAACAGCTCCCCCGAAATGATCAATTTCTTTTCATATTGTGTTAAAAAAATGAGTTTTTCAAGCTCACCGAAGGGTACCCCCCACGGGGAGAACTATGAAAAAAACTAGTTTGCAATGAAAACTAATGGAATTAGGTGGCATTCCTTTAAAAAATGATGAATATTTTCACTGGGGACCTATATTCTATGTATGTAGTTTTGCAAGGAAAAGGGCCCCTTCATGAATAATTATTATATACGTAAGTCCCTTTGGGTAGAAGCAATCCTGGATATCTGAAGTTCCTAAACTGGAACGTTTCAACAAAAAAACAGGTCCCCCGAAATGATCAATTTCTTTTTATATTGTATTAAAAAAATGAGTTTTTCAAGCTCACCGAAGGGTACCCCCCACGACCGGTGTCGGAGAACTATGAAAAAAACTAGTTTGCAATGAAAACTAATGGAATTAGGTGGCATTCCTTCAAAAAATGATGAATATTTTCACTGGGGACCTATATTCTATGTATGTAGTTTTGCAAGGAATAGGGTCCCCTTCATGAATAATTATTATATACGTAATTCCCTTTGGGTAGAAGCAATCCTGGATATCTGAAGTTCCTAAACTGGAACGTTTCAACAAAAAAACAGGTCCCCCGAAATGATCAATTTCTTTTCATATTGTATTAAAAAAATGAGTTTTTCAAGCTCACCGAAGGGTACCCCCCACGACCGGTGTCGGAGAACTATGAAAAAAATAATAAAAAACTAGTTTGCAATGAAAACTAATGGAATTAGGTGGCATTCCTTCAAAAAGTGATGAATATTTTCACTGGGGACCTATATTCTATGTATGTAGTTTTGCAAGGAATAGGGTCCCCTTCATGTATAATTATTATATACGTAATTCCCTTTGGGTAGCAGCAATCCTGGATATCTGAAGTTCCAAACTGGAACGTTTCAACAAAAAAACAGGTCCCCCGAAATGATCAATTTCTTTTATATTGTATTAAAAAAATGAGTTTTTCAAGCTCACCGAAGGGTACCCCCCACGAACGGTGTCGGAGAACTATGAAAAAAACTAGTTTGCAATGAAAACTAATGGAATTAGGTGGCATTCCTTCAAAAAATGATGAATATTTTCACTGGGGACCTATATTCTATGTATGTAGTTCTGCAAGGAATGGGGTATCTTCCATGTAAAAATATAAGGGTATATATCAATATATATCATATACGTAATTCCCTTTGGGGAGCAGCAATCCTGGATGTCTGAAGTTCCTAAACTAGAACGTTTCAACACAAAAACAGCTCCCCCGAAATGATCAATTTCCTTTCATATTGTATTAAAAAAATGAGTTTTTCAAGCTCACCGAAGGGTACCCCCCACGGGGAGAACTATGAAAAAAACTAGTTTGCAATGAAAACTAATGGAATTAGGTGGCATTCCTTTAAAAAATGATGAATATTTTCACTGGGGACCTATATTCTATGTATGTAGTTTTGCAAGGAAAAGGGCCCCTTCATGAATAATTATTATATACGTAAGTCCCTTTGGGTAGAAGCAATCCTGGATATCTGAAGTTCCTAAACTGGAACGTTTCAACAAAAAAACAGGTCCCCCGAAATGATCAATTTCTTTTTATATTGTATTAAAAAAATGAGTTTTTCAAGCTCACCGAAGGGTACCCCCCACGGGGAGAACTATGAAAAAAACTAGTTTGCAATGAAAACTAATGGAATTAGGTGGCATTCCTTTAAAAAATGATGAATATTTTCACTGGGGACCTATATTCTATGTATGTAGTTTTGCAAGGAAAAGGGCCCCTTCATGAATAATTATTATATACGTAAGTCCCTTTGGGTAGAAGCAATCCTGGATATCTGAAGTTCCTAAACTGGAACGTTTCAACAAAAAAACAGGTCCCCCGAAATGATCAATTTCTTTTTATATTGTATTAAAAAAATGAATTTTTCAAGCTCACCAAAGGGTACCCCCCACGAACGGTGTCGGAGAACTATGAAAAAAATAATAAAAAACTAGTTTGCAATGAAAACTAATGGAATTAGGTGGCATTCCTTCAAAAAGTGATGAATATTTTTCACTGGGGACCTATATTCTATGTATGTAGTTTTGCAAGCAATAGGGTCCCCTTCATGTATAATTATTATATACGTAATTCCCTTTGGGTAGCAGCAATCCTGGATATCTGAAGTTCCCAAACTGGAACGTTTCAACAAAAAAACAGGTCCCCCGAAATGATCAATTTCTTTTTATATTGTATTAAAAAAATGAGTTTTTCAAGCTCACCGAAGGGTACCCCCCACGAACGGTGTCGGAGAACTATGAAAAAAATAATAAAAAACTAGTTTGCAATGAAAACTAATGGAATTAGGTGGCATTCCTTCAAAAAGTGATGAATATTTTCACTGGGGACCTATCTTCTATGTATGTAGTTTTGCAAGCAATAGGGTCCCCTTCATGTATAATTATTATATACGTAATTTCCTTTGGGTAGAAGCAATCCTGGATATCTGAAGTTCCTAAACTGGAACGTTTCAACAAAAAAACAGATCCCCCGAAATGATCTTTTTTTTTATATTGAATTAAAAAAATATTTTTTCAAGCTCACCGAAGGGTATCCCCCACGACCGGTGTCGGGATTTATGGAAATGTGAAGGATTTATGGAGAAAATGAAGAAACGCGTATGGAAAAAGTGAAGAATTTGACTGAAAAGGGAAAATAATTTATATGGAAAAGAATCTGTATGGCAAAATATGGTAAACTGAAGAATTTGTATGGAAACGTGCAGAATTGTTATAGGAAAGTGAAGAATTTATATGGAAAAATCATGAATTTGTCTGGAAACATGAAAGAAGTTATATGGAAAAAATATGCAAAGGTGAAGAATTTGTATAGAAATGTGAAGGATTTATTAAGAAATATATATATATATGGAAAAATGATGAATTTGACTGAACAAGTGAAAGAATTTGTATGGCAAAAATATGGAAAAGTGAAGAATTTGTATGGAAACGTGAAGGATTTATAAAGAAAAGTGAAGAACTTCTATGGAAAAATGACGAATTCGTCTGGAAAAGTGAAAGAATTTATATGGCCCAACGATATTCTATGTGACGTCAACTGTATTCTAAGTAACTGTTTTCAAGTTCAATTATGGGGATGCCCTGGGAAGCCAAAATTTCAATTCTATATTCTATGTGGGCGGGGTAGATTATATATATATATATCCATATCTATGTATAGATTCTCTATGATTCTCTACTATATCCATGTGCATCTATCAAATATATAACTATATCCGTTTTACATCTATCTATATCTATCTATATCTATACATACACTAAATGCCTCCAAAGTTGAATGGGCACATGTCCTGTCATGCGAATTGCCAATACAATGACATGTTTGGCGAAACTGAATGTCTGAGCATGTGTAAAGTTGCGGGAATATATGAGTTGGAAAAAATTTGTTGAATTCATGATTTTTCTATCCTATAAATATACCTAGTCTGTTTTTTTCTTACATGTCTCTACCTGGAGGTTTCCTAAAATTGGGTGGTACTTTCAAATTTATTTAATTTAAACCATTTTAGTCCTGAAACCCATGGTTTTGGGTCTCCCCAATCTTAATTCATTTCAAAGATTTTAAGAACAAACCCCATATTTTCATCACTATCACAAGAATAACCCTATTGATTCCACCAAATTCTGGGCTCTACAGTAGACAGCACCAGCGCCACCACTGGGTCACCAAACAGGCTTCGGGGCTTGATCTTGGCGCGGCGGCGCAGGTATTGCAAACCCATCCGTCCAGATTTGGTGAAAATTTTGGGGGAACAAAACATGGCAGGGTTTCACATGTCAAAACCTCACTTTCTTTCCCCACCAGGAAAAAAAAAGTTGATCCGTTGTGGAGTATGACCCCCATTTTCTGGACGAATTCAGATGCAAACCATGAGCAGTCCCATGGGCGTACTCCTGTGCGGCCATGGATAATTTGATATAACTTGGGTTTGGGTGGTGATAGTTCAAACCAATGATCCAGACCTGGCCAACATCACCAACAGAACCATTTGAAGTAACCTTGTTACCCTTCGCATTGAGGTCACTCAACGCTTAGTCTTAAAGCGGTGGCAACCTGAAACAGAAAGGGCAGCTGCAAGAGTGGTCATAGCGTGGTGAAGCTCCATCAACCATGCCGGATGTTACTCAGCGTTCTATCTTTGGGGGGGCTGGAATATCTGAATTTGTCCAAAAATTGGGTATACCAGTGCCCCAAAAACATTTTGAGTGGGAAAATAATCGTCAGGAAGTTTAGAAGTCAAACTTCCGACAATATGGGCAGATGGAAAAAGCAGAGGTGGGAAGAGTCAGAGAGGGGAAGAGCAGAAGAGACAAGATCAGAGAAGAGAAAGAGCGAGCAGAAAGAAGACAGGTGCGCGAAAAGGCAGCAAAGCTGCGAAACACTGCGGGTTTCCAATGGTTTGTGGCTCCGGATGGTCGAAAAGTAGGCTCGCTAAAGCGACGGGTGCAGAGCCGTCTGGCCAGATGAGAGATGAAATTGCACGTCGTTGTGGCGCGAAGCGCATTTCCAAGTCAAAATGTACAAAGCACACCAAAGTCGGAGCACTTTTGGAAGTTGTGATGTCGAAAAAGTGCACGCCGTTGTGGCACGAAGCACGTTTCCAAATCAAAATGTACAAAACACTGATATGTCGGAAAAGTGCACGCCGTTGTGGCGCGAAGCACATTTCCAAGTCAAAATGTTAAAACCACCACATGTTCGGACCACTTTTGGGCGCTCAATTACATTACATTGCACTAGACTAACTACATTACACTAATTACATTACATTACGCTACACTACACTAACTACAACTACAGCTACAACTACGCTACTTTACACTTTACTACGCTAGACTAGACTACACTACACTACCCTACATTACGTTATACTACACTCATTACACCGCCACAAATGCAACTGCAATTACACTACACTACACCACAACTACCACTCCACTACACCACAACTACAACTACAGCTGCACTACACCACACTACATCCAGCAGTTGTGGGTGAGGTGACCGACCAGGTGACCACTGCAACCATTGTAACCACTCCAAATAACACAACTCCAATCACCTTTCAGTCCATCAGTGGATTCGCTTTGCCATCCGTGATTCACAACAACCAAGCTCTCCTATAGGTTTCCTATTCTGAAACTTCCGCCACCGCCTTGTGCGGTACTACTGGTAAATCATAATATAAAGATACAGAAAGCATCCAATTTGGGGCACCTCATTTTCCGAAAAAAAAGCTTGGCAAACTCAAAATGCCGAATGTGGACATGGCCCCGCGCTGGATGGCATCTGCAAGGGCTGCGACTTAGGCCTTGGCACAAAAACAAGGCCATTGTGGTAAAACTCAACGTGATGACGTTTGAAACAATATCGCGGGTTCCTAAAATGAAGGTACCCCAAGTCACCATGGGTTTCAATACTCAAATGGTATAACGGTGAGTATATATATATATAATGATCTGGATGATTTGGGGTACCCATGGGTACCCCTATTTTCGGAACCCTCCAGATTACAATAATAGGTGAAAAAGGTATTTTCCGACAGTCTCACAGTCTCAGTCAATAATAACCAAAAAAAACCTACCTGGTAAACTAAGGTAGCTATTGAAAATGGCCCAGTCGGAATAGTTGATTTACCCATCAAAAATGGTAATCTTCCAGAGGTTTTTGGTATGTTTACCAGGCCGGGTAAAGACTAGCCTCCACTCGGACATGGAGAATCCAAGGCTTGGGAATTTCCGGGCTCTCCCTGAGCTGAGCTGATGGCATGCTTTTGTTGGCCTTCACCTGGGGCTGGGCGACTTGCCAGGTGCGATGGTTGCCCCAATGGCCACCGGCCATCGGTGAGAAAATGTGAGAAACCACGGTTGGGGTTGGGGATGGTTGGGGTAACCAATTTCGAGACTCCATTGAGGTCGCAGATGACACACCCGAGACATCCTGAACTATGAAAAAAAGTGAACTCGAAAGGGAACTGGTGACACCATATAACTCGGAGAAGTTAAAGTTACCCCTTATCGTTCCTTTCACATATTTTTGATGGCCATCCGTCAGCTCGTTCCCTCAATGAGAACGCAATTCTTGGAGCAAATTGTTGGTTGCAAGCCAGTGCGAAGTGCTAAGAGCTACTGTAAGACCTAGTGAATTACTGCAACCAACACTTTTAGAAGCCAGTTTCGGCCTAACGCAGGAAATCCCAATTAATGTGTAAGGTGCTGGATTGGTGATCGGTGAAATTCAAGCAAAACACCCAAGCTGGCGCGTGCGCGCACACACACTCTTGCTTATTCTTGCTGCTCGTGCTGATGTTCTAACACTTCTGCACATGTGTGATACAGTAAATCCCTCTTCGCGGTTGAGTAGCCTCTGGTAATTGAACAGTCTATTGAAAATGGCCCAGTCGAATTTTCATGAATTTTCCAAAAATGGTGGATCTTTCCAGTTCGCTATGTAAACCTTTACCAGCCATTTTAATAGGATATCCCACTATAAACCAGCCATTTTAATAGCTTATCCCATGATAAACCCAGCCATTTTAATAGCTTATCCCATGATAAACTGTACATTTGGAGGTCCAATGGATTGATCCCATCATAGCCCCATGAAAACCCCCATGGTTTGGGTTGGCAAAAGCATCTAGAACAAATGGGGATGGGTCAAAACCCTGGTACCTTCTGTTCACCCCAAAATAGCTGGGATTTATGGATGTGAATAACCCACTAAAAATGTATCTATAGGTATTGACCCATACCCAAATTCTTTGAGCTACAGCAATCCCCAGTGAAGGTCTAGGGTAGCCGGTAGCCTAAATCTGAGCTCCGCACATCCGGCACAGTGTCCGCTGCGGCCTCAAGGCAAGTTATGTCGAAATGGCGTTGTGAAAGAATGAAGGACCATGGGTACAATAGCGGACACCCACTTAGAATACTTACAATATGAAATTACGAACTGAATCATTTAGAACATGAAAACAGACTTAGTACCCTAACATCCAGTGGTTTACTCTAATCAAAGTGCAAGTGTAGATAAATGTATAGTAATCATTATGTATGATATTATATATAGTATATGAGATTGATACTATAGTATTACTATGCATATTCTATCTGGTGTTACTTTTCCATACTTTTCCATCTTGTTGGTTGCTGTAGCTATTAGCTATACCCCATTTCCGGACAAACCCAATCCCAACTCAACAATGCCTCTCGCGCTTACAGGCAACCTTCACTACCTTTGAATAGACTATAGTTCAGTCCACGCTGAATGGATTTGGTATGGGGGTGTCTCAAAGTATTTCAAAATGATACCCCAGACATAGTCCCAGATAGTATCACATACCCTCTGGTAATTTAACATAGCTATTGAAAATGACCATTTATAGTGGATTTTCCCATTAATCATGGTGATTTTCCATAGCTATGTTAAATTACCAACGGGTAGTCATGTTCTTATTGGGAACATGAGTTTTGACACATCACGATGTTCGCATCCGAGGCACTACGGCCAGAGGAGGAACCCTGGGAGCAGAGCTACTGAGGTCCGAATGTGACCCCGTCTTTGCCTAAAAACATTGCAGAACTGCTAGGTGGTTTCAACATTACCGAAAAAACATGAAAAAACTATGAGTCAATCATGGTCAATATGAATCAACCATGGTCAATGTGAGTCAGTTGTAGTGAATTATGATAGTTGTAGTCAATTGTATGTCAATGTCAAACGACCCATCACACGAACAGTCGGGATTGCTGTAAAATCCAGGAGAATGAAACTCCAAGAATGAGGATTGGCATCCCTGCTGCATCATGTTTTTTTCGGCAAATGTTTTAATGGGATGATACGAGTTGACCCACATACCCAAAATTTGACGTTTCAAGCCACTAAGTCCCTGGAGTCCTCTCGCCTCAGTGCATGTTACTGATATTTTCCCCAATGTTAGAAGGTGTGGGTCAGAATGTACAGGGTGTGCCAAGCTAGGACCCTTGTTGCCACAACTAAAATCCTGATGTACTGAGACATGCCTCGTCAAGCCTATTTGTAGCTTGCAAATGTACACCTCGTCCACTTGATTCGTGCTTTTCATACCCCGATTTCTAGAGTGATACTTCTCCCATCAATATCAGTATCACATCTCAGTGAGATGAGGCTGCAGCAAGTGGTCCTGATACCCGCATACAAAAGTCATCAAGCTTTCCCCAGGCGTGCCTGGTCTTTGGGCTCACTTCCGTAGGGAGCCGGACATCCTGCCCGTCATCGATGTTTGTGGATCAGTGTGGAGTTATGACCTACAGCCTACAGCCATATCATCCATCAAGGAGTGATGAGAGCATCAAAGCAAACAACCACTGCTGAGATTGCAATAATCCATGCGCATGGTCTCTCTCTCTCTCTCAATTTCATGGGAAAACCTTGAATCTTTGAGTTCCGAATTTTGAAGAACCATCCGGCACCTGTGGTGGTGTGAAGGTAAAGCTGTTGCCGCCCCTGGCTGAAAACATACACTGAAACCATTCACCAGCCACGCTGGGTAACAAGGTGCAGGGCCAGGGCCAACCCCCAGTCAACAATGCAGGAATACTGTCTGAGGTCCCCATACAACAGTTGCTTGGCAAATGTGTGTGTATGTATATATATATATAATTATCATAATATTACATAACTATGTACATAACTTATCATAACCATTGCAAGATCACCGGAACGCCTGCTGTGTTTCTGGCTCAAAAGTGACTCCAAAATCGGACAGTTCCCACAAATGGCCCGTTTGTAATTCTGCCACCAGGATTGCACCTAATCAGCAACCATGATTTCACCTAATGATTTCCTCAAAAATCGCCCAAGTCTGGTTGGCGAATACGTCCGTCTCTACTACTACTGTAGTCCCTAGTAATGGACACCTCTCCAGAAATCCTGCTGACCCATATCCGTATGCTTACAAGTTCTGTAATTACGGGGGAATTAATCTAGAATCTAGACAATTTTCTGCACAGCCTTTGTGCACACTGCTTTTTGGAAAATAAACCTGGCCCTCAGTAAGTAAAAATCTCCAATGGTCGCAAAATTGTTTGACGGAACCTGCGTTTTTGACAAGAAAACCAAATCGTTCAAAAGCAGAAGCTCTCTGAAGAAGTCTTGCCCCTAGGGCTGGCCAACACGTTCTCAGTCCTTGTTTCTTACCTTGCGCTAACAATGTCTCACCTGAAAATGATTTTCTCATGTGATTCTCCCCAGATTTAGATCCCACATGTCCCACTTCGCCAACCCTATCTGCCCGCCGTGTGGATGGCGTGGGCCGCGATCTCAAGGAAGCGGACTGCGGCCGCGGCGAAGCATCAAAAGGGGAGATGTAACATCCCAGATAACCCTGAGTAGATGGGGATCTATCATGATATTCCCGTGAAATCATATATATATATGATTACATGGATTTGTCTAAAAATATGGTACCCGAAAATGTGCTGGTTAATTGTCATTTTCCTATTAGAATAGATATATTGGGTATACTCTATTTTCAGACAAACCCACATGGGGATTGGGTCAAGTCACCTTGTACCATCTTATGTTTTTTTCTGTAGTTCACATCAAAATAGCATAAATAGCTGGGATTTATGGAGCTTCATCTCCCATTTATAGCTGCTATTTATAGCGATTGATCCATGGCCATACGGGCCATACGTTTGGAGCTTCAGAGCTGCCTGGCGCACGAGGGACGTATCTTTGTGGCTGCTAAACTCCGCCTCCGCAACTGCAAGGGATGATCCTGGTGATCCTGGAATGGGAAGTATATCTGGTATACTGGGATAAAAGGTGGTATAATGGCTATAAAATGGCTGGTTTATAATGGGATATCCTATTAAAATGGCTGGTTTATAATGGGATATCAGGGATATCCTATTAAAATGGATGGTTTCTAATGGGATAACCCTCTGGTAAACTAACACTTTGCGAACTGGAAAATCACCATCTTTCATAGGTAAATCAAATATTTCATTATTTCTATGGGCCATGTTCAATAGCTATGTTAAATTACCAGAGGGCAACCAACAGAAAAGGTGATTTTTCATGGCATTTGATGGAATACAATGGGATAACTCTATCAACTGTTTTTTCCGTGCCATGGTGAAGTTACACGTGAGATGAATGGGCAAAAACGGGATACTTCCTGGGGTATTGACTGGGGTTCAATCTTTTTTAATCAATGAGTTGGGTATCCAACCCATGAATGGGCTGATACAATCACTCCAGTTGCTTGATCAGATATGGTTAGGAAAACCTGTAGGAAACCACGATAAGTGAAGCCGAAGCCAGATCTTCCCACCTGAAAACAAAAAAATGACAAAGGCGGCACGCTGAGCAAGTGAATCTATCGCCGCAGCAACCATCTGACACCATCTTTCGACATAAAGGGGTCACCTTGAGACTGACTCGACACATTTTTTTCGAATAAAACTGATTGGTTGGTGGCTTTCACACGCTTTAATCTCCTGCAAAACAGAATCACTGGGGACGATCCTCATCCCAAATGAGGGGGGAAAACACAGCAATACAAAACCCCCAAGAAGACTTCGCACCGCGGAAAAGTCATGCTCTCGGAATTCCGATTCGGAAACTTGTTGGTGACATCATGTGACATCACGCGGCACACGCTTCCTATACTCTACGACTCACGATTTATTGGTTCAATAGGATAAAAAAAACCATCCACAAGGCCCAAAAAACCAGGTCACCGGGCCCCAAGATCATCGCCTTGGGCCTGGAAAAACATAGAAAAAACATGGGAAAATGGGAGATTGGAAGGGAATTTCATGGGAAGTTTCTGGTAAAATTAACACTTGGAGCCTGAAAATAACATCAAATCCACATTTTGTTGTGGAAACAAATCTTCCAACCCAGATGAATGGCAGGGTCGTCATGTTAATTTACTGGAGAGTATATTTAAACAAGAGGCTAGGATTTAAAATTCGTTCATAGGTACTATTCATTGACTAAAGACTAAAGATGACTAAAGATGTTCATGAATAGGAACTAATTAATTAAGTATTCGACCCCTTTAAATCCTTAGTTAGTTCCTATTTGCCAAACAAACATTCCCCAAAGATAGGTTTGCTCTTCCCAAACATGGATCAGGTGTAATGTTTCTCGGGTTTTGCTGTAGATGTTATTTTCAACCGAATCTGGGATTTGGGTAATCACTACTTCTGGCTGCTTCTGTAATGATTGTATATTAGGTGTGGTCTATGGCCTATGGTACGGGATCAATTGTTCAGGATGGTTTCGTGTGGTTTTCTGGATGTACTAAGTTGGGCATCGATTTCTAGGAAATCATGTTGATTTAATTGGGGACATTCCCACATGACCATACATGACCTGGAAACTGTCAGTACTACCATGGGTTCCCATCTTCTGGGTCCAGAATAGCTGATCACAACGCAGCAAGTGAGAAGTACATAGTAGGTGAGTCCTTTTTCATCCTTTTTCCATGAATTTTGATGATAGTAGCCCCAAAAGATAGAACATGTATTCATGTATATATGTATATATCAACATCTCTATGTAAACTGTTACGTGTTTGTATTTTTCGGGCTTCATCATATCATCCAAGCTGGAAAAAATTGGAAAAAAACGGATCATCCCCAAGACGCAGCCACGTGAAGTGACCTGACTTGGCGACTTTGGCAACATCTCATGCCATGGCGTTCCAACGACCGCGGGTCCCGGTCTTCCAAAGTCACCGGTCAGTTTCCTCAGTTTCCTGGATGATTTCTGGCATCGTTGAGCAGGTTATCATTGGAATATGATGGGGAAAAATGGGATGTTGCTCAGGTTGTGTCAGTTTCAGGAGTTTGGGTGCTGCTATTTTGGAGATCCCACTGTTCGAGGCACCAATACTGGCCCTTGCTGATCGCAATGTTTGGCAGGGTGTTGCTGCATCAGTTTCTCAATGCCACAAAGGGAGAGTTGCAACTGGCCAAGTCCTTCTATACCCTTTCTGTAGTGGATTGCAAGGTTGGCACATGAAGCTGCGCACCAAAACATGTTGCTTGATCTGTGATTTCCTTGTCCTTCCAGCAGTCGCAGCTGCTGTGAGCATCAAGTCATGCCGCGCAGCAGTTTGGAGAGAAGAAAACCGGTTTTCAGGATATAACCCTGTTATAGTATCACACTACCAACCAGGATTTTTTCTAAATTTGGTGATAGAACTAAATTGTTGGGATAGAAAAATTGGGATTCAACCACAGAAAATGGTCTCATGTAACCTACATATTCATACATATTCAGCATCTATAGACATTGGTTCTGGAGGCGGGGGTGACCATATCTATGTATCGAAATGTAATCTGCAAAACAAAATCCACAAATTTAAGGATACTTAATGATACTTAAATATGTTTGTCTCCAAAGCATAAAGCTGATTCTTAGTACGTCTTCTGCTCAGGTCCCTTGTTTGTACGTCTCTGCTGACATGACTGGTCAGGTCCCCATCTCGCTGGAGGTGTTTGTACCGGGGATGTCCAGCCATAATTTCTGCAGTGGATTCTCCTCCATGGCATTTTGGTCGAAAACACATCAAAGAATGCAGCAAAAAAATCGCGTTTCGAAAAATTCTCTTGTCAATATGTGCCCCATGCAGCTCTGGATTGTGACTAATGGTGGTGATTCCTGGAGTCACATTTCAGTTGAGTGAGACAGATATATAATTCAGATCTCTGCATTGTCTACGATAATATAATGATATAAACAATATTATTAATATAATAATTATAATTATCATATTATTATATCATATATCATTATTAGATATTTAAAAATAAAAATAAAAATGATATATAATAATATAACTGATCTTGTAGTCAGCAAGGCACAACAGCACAGCGGCAAGTCATAGCGCAGCTTTTTCTCGTGAGCGAATTGCTCAAATTACGACCTGCACTGGAAGTTCTGCCATGCAGAAATAAGAAGTTCATAAGAAATTCCATATAATTCCACTTATGTAAGCAAACTGCAGTTTTGTTTAAGTAATGTGCAATTTTGAAACCTCATGCTTTTCAGATATATATGTATATGTAATTATATGTATATCTATATTACAATTGTAAGATGTGTGGTTGGCAACTTGAGATAAAATCATAATGAATCATCCACACTCCCGAGCATGGCTCTTGCGACCCAATGATCAGATTTGGGCCACACATTTAGCCTTCATTGAAGGCCATACCGACTACAATGGCCATTCGGCGCCTGAAAGTCCAGCTGCCATTGTGTAGGCGCTAGCTGAATTAAATGTCTGCTCCCTGCAGCTTCTGACTCATGAATGTGTCCACATCATATCCTACAACATGCACAAAAACAGTCGTCTCTACCCTGACAGTATCTTGAAGCTACCCTCTGGTAATTTAACGTAGCTATTGAAAATGGCCATTGATAGTGGATTTTCCCATTAAAAATGGTGGATCTTTCCATAGTTATGTTAGTTTACCAGAGGGTAGTGCCAACAATTGACCATTGACTTTCCATTTCTTGCTTCACAAATGGAAGAAACCCTGGTGATGTGAGTCCAGTCCAATTTCAATGGCTGGACCATAAAAGCCTGCTGCCATGTTCTTCCTTACATAAATGATCCGCTCGACTGAGATGGACATGATGATGATGATGGTGATGATGATGATGATGATGGTGATGATGATGATGATCATGATGATGATGATGATCATGATGATGATCATGATGATGATGATCATGATGATGATGACGATCATCATGATGATGATGATCATGATGATGATGATCATGATGATGATGGTGATGATGATGATGATCATGATGATGATGATGATGATCATGATGATGATGATGATCATGATGATGATGGTGATGATGATGATGATGGTGATGATGATGATGATCATGATGATGATGATCATCATGATGATGGTGGTGATGATGGTAATGATGGTGATGATGATGATGATCATGATGATGATGATCATGATGATGATGATGGTATAATGATGATGATGATGGTGATGATGATGATGGTGATGATGATGGTAATGATGATGATGGTGATGATGATGATGATCATGATGATGATGATGGTGATGATGATGATGATGGTGATGATGATGATGGTGATGATGGCGATCATGATGATGATGGTGATGATGATGATGATGATCATGATGATGATGGTGATGATGATGATGATCATGATGATGATGGTGATGATGATGATGATCAAGATGATGATGATGGTGATGATGATGATGGTGATGATGATGATGATCATGATGATGATGATGATCATGATGATGATGGTGATGATGATGATGGTGATGATGATGATCATCATGATGATGATGATCATGATGATGATGATCATGATGATGATGGTGATGATGATGATGATGATTATGATGATGATGATGATCATGCTGATGATGATGATGATCATGATGATGATGATGGTGATGATGATGATGCTGATGATGATGCTGATGCTGATGATGATGCTGATGATGATGATGATGATGCTGATGATGATGATGATGACGACGACGACGATGATGATGATGATGATGCTGATGATGATGATGATGACGACGACGACGATGATGATGATGATGATGATGTGCGCGCGTGACTAGCTGGATCACAGGTCTTCAACCCCCCTTTGCTAGACTCCTGATGGGATAATGTTGGCTGTTGCTGCCTTTTTTGGAGCAGCAATCCGTGCAGCTTGCCCCAACGTTGCAGGGCCAACTAAACGGATTTAAAGTTCCGAATGAGGATCCAAGAAAGCAGGACCACTGGATGTGGCTGGCAGATGTGGATCTGAAGTCAACGACTTCACGGGCACTGGGACAAGTCGCTGGCAATTTTTGGATCCTCACCAGTACCGTTTGGCACTGGCACAATTGCATTGCAGGTAGCAAGAAATATAAAAAAAGAAATAAAGACCAAGAAGTATCTTAAAGATTCTTAAAGTATCTCAGGCTCCAAAGTATGGGCTCATCATCTTCTATAGTTTTCTTTCAGTTTCTTTTGGATGGTATAAGTTATAAGTTGCCCTTGTTGTTAGGCTACTTTTTTTCACAAGGCGTTTCGGCGTCTCAGCTGGTGCCACTCATGCCTCTTCAGTCTCTCGGACCTGACCACGGTTTTTACGCGGCTTCGCTTTGCTTCGCTTCTGGTTGGATGACTTTCAAATGGGAAGTCCTTAAAATACGATGAATCTATGGTTATTATATGGAAAATCTATGGTTAATATATGGATAATCTATGGTTTATGGTTAATAGTTACCCTCTGGTCATGTCAAAATAGCTATTGAAAATGGCCATAGAAATAGTGGATTTTCCCATTAAAAAATGGTGGATCTTTCCATAGCTATGTAACAAATTACCAGAGGGTATCTGAACACATGCTATTTAATTCATGCATATTATGTAAATCGATGTAAATCATCAATTCGACCGTTAATTTAGATCATATACTTCATTAGATAATAAACAACCATAAACAACCATAATTAATAAAGTAATTAGTGTTAAATACACGATGGCTTGGTCCAGGCTGTCGCGCATCTCTGCCTGGTGGACCTTCACTGTGCCCACATATGACATGCATTGTTTACATCATATAGAATTTATATGCATAATTAATATGAATACATATATACGAAATTTTATTCACATATCTTAGGTGTTCAATGAGCTTATGCATACATACACATAATATATATAGTACATCTATAATAATGTATATATATATACAGTATACATAATATGTATATATATATACATAATATGTATATATATACATAATATGTATATATATATACATAATATGTGTACATGTATGCGTATATATATATATATACATAATATGCGTATATATTATGTATGTGTATATATATATACGTATAGATAAATATGAGTACGTATATGTATATATATATATATATACATATATACGTATATGTATATACATATTTATCTATACGTGTATATATATATATGTATATATCTATCATAATATATATATATATATTATGAATGTGTTGTAAGTTAAATGATAAACGTATCTTATCTAACACTTGTACACATCTGCCTACGAGATCCCACATGGTTGAGTCGCCCCACAACTCCCGCTTGTCTCCAGTCATGATCGCCGCTGTTGGGCGCGAACCTGACAACTTCCCAATGACTGTTCTACTTCTTTTAAGGAGACAGGGGTTCAGAGTCAATATTGGGGAAACATGATGGAACATGCTGGGAAAAATGGTTGGAAATTGGAAATCCATGATGGAAAAATCTGCAAGTTGTAATGATTTATCCTAATTTCTCATCATTTGTCCCTAATTCTTGGGGATGGAAGTAATGTTAGGTGTTTAGAAACGCAAGCATGATTGGAAACTCTGACCCCAAAATCAAGCAATAAAGACCAATTATTGTCATGTTTGCAAGATGTTGTGGCATGAAATGCGGCACGTCACCTTTAAACCAACTGTTGTGGTTTGGACCGTGCCTCATGCGTCGGCAACTTGGGATGATTCATTGAGCAAATGACGACACCTGGAATACTTTGTGGCTTGTGACAAAAGTGACCCCTTCAAACAGAGATGTGATGAGATAAAATTATATATAATTACTATATCCCAATCACTTACTTGCTGTTCCCATTTGAAGCCAAGAATAAACAGCAAAAAAATCGATTCCAACATGTGGGGTAAACATTTGGTGCCCCGGCGGCAGGAGCAATGCGCGGGGCTGCGGCCCATGTTGGACCTCGGGTAGAAGAGTCTAACATAGGAAAATGATAGGAAAATTATAGGAAAATGATAGTCTAACATAGGAAAATGATATTTAACATAGGGGACTCTTTTGAATAGGGAAAATGATAGGAAAATGATAGGAAAATGATAGTCTAACATAGGAAAATGATATTTAACATAGGGGACTCTTTTGAATAGGGAAAATGATAGGAAAATGACAGGAAAATGATGATTCACCATGGGATTCATGGCATTGGATTAACCCGTTGTTTGATTTTTTGGGTGGAAAAACATGGGATGGCATGGGATTCTCTTTTAATGGAAGTTGACTTTTTAATAGGATGGAACAGATTTAAAACATGCAACAAAAACATAAATTTAAACCAAAATGGGATGGGATTACACAGCATCGATGAAAATAGGATGAGAATTGGATGGAATCCAAAGATCGGGATTTGACCGAAGCAAATATATGGGGATGGTTTTGCAGCTGAAGAAAGTGGATTTTTTTGCAATCAAAGCAGCAAAAATGAAGATGCAAAGCAATGATTTCCTTGGGTTAGCATCCCTCAACAATTTCCGAAATAATCTAAGCCTCTAACACTCTAGATCCTGGCCGAAATGCAGATGGGCAATGGATCTAGGATCTGCATCCATCATGGCCACCTTCATGACATGGTCCACCTATCCCTGAGTACGTCCAAAAAAGGGTCATAGTCCGCATCAGGACTTCAGAATGGAACAACTTCAACACCAACAAACCAGGATATCCATAGAATTCCATAGATATCCCCCAGTTTGGTTCATGAAACTCTGAAAAGGTTTTACGGCTGAATTTCTTCCCATTGGTGAAACCACAAGCCAACCATGGCTCTCTACGGCTGAGCTTAAGGCCCTTCTCAGAATCATCTGGATAAGACCTGTAGCAAACAGCCATCCTACACACTGCTTGGGACTTCAAACTTTTTTTGTCCCAGACCAGAGGTTTTGTGCACGTTTAGCAGTGTGTTTGATTGAAAAAATGTTCAGTCTTCATCTGGTTGGTGGTTTTAACCATCTTGAAAAATATGAAAGTCAATGGGAAGGATTATCCCATATATGATGGAAAATAAAAGTCATGTTTGAAACCACCAGTCATCCACTTCTTGAAGCCAAGTTTGACCCGATATCCGAGAAATCCAAGTGGATACATGCCATGACTGAGGATGATACAGTGGATGGACTCAATAGATGAGCGACATAACACTGGAGTGATTTGGCCAATGGTACGCTAGGGGTGAGATCCTTGGCCAATTTGGCATAGCAATGGCAACCAAACCCTATGCTTTTTCGCCCGGAATAGTGTCTGCAAGGTAGATTTCTGCACCAAAATCTTGTTTTTTCCCCTCACTTTTGACTGCAAATGCCAGCCGATGATACAGTCCCTCAGGTGGAACCGGGCTACCGAATATCCGATCAGCAAATCTATTCACCAGGCTAATTTCAATATGAAAGAAATATGATGTAATATGATGTAACTATGTGTATAGATATATATATATATGTATATATATATATATGTATATATATATATGTATATATATATGTATATATATATATGTGTATATATATATAACTATACTATATATATATATATATAGTTTTCCTTTCCACCCTGGAATCCTATTCAGGTTGGTTATAGAGAGATAGCATGGTGGCCCCTGGCCCGGCTCGGAAAAACTCAAAATTTCATGGTGAACCACCGATGTTGGGAGAAACGCTGATCACACTGTTGCTGATATACCAGTGTGTCCATATATTTCCCCAATCACCATTGATATCCCCAATTGATATTATATGATATACGTATATATGTATATCATTGTATATATATATATATATTAGATATATCATATTAGATATATCATATTATATCAATCATATTACATATCTATATATATATATCATATTATATATATCATATTATATATCATATTATATATATCATATTATATATATCATATTATATATGTCATATTATATACATCATATCATATATATATATATCATATATATATCATGTTATTTTGACATATAATAATAATAATAATAATAATAATAAATATATAATAAATATATAATAATAATAATAATATATAATAATAATAATAATAATAATATATATAAATTATATACTATGATATACTATGATATACTATGTGTATTGAACTATGTATATTATACTATGTGTATATATATATATATTATATGAGATAGATATATATATATATACATTATATGATATATATATATCATATGTATCCCATTTTTTCACCGTCTGCAGAGTCCCACCTACCACGGCTGCAAAGCACCCAGCACCGGCCAGAAAGGAGATGAAGAACTCCTGATGCCATGGGCGAAATACCAGGGAAACATGGTGATTCAACCAACAAACATCAGGATTCAATCAATAGAAATCTGAGAAGCCCGCGACATGCGAGCCAGATGCTCGGTTCAAGCGTCCTCGGTCACGCCCGTTGGGCATTCTCCCAAAGTCACGCGTGATTTTTCTCAAAGATAACCAAAAGGTGCACCCAAAAAGGAAGCCAAACTTGGCTGGTGGCCAATCTTGAAACATTGACCAGCCAAGTCTCGACTCAAGTGCTGATACTCTTCCAGCACAGCGGCCGTGTTGATGGGGGCCTCGGTTCGTCGATGCCCAGAGGAAGGGAGGCTGAGTTTTTGGATGGAAACGTTGACAACCGGTCTAGATGCTTAGTTCTGTATGTACGCACGCACGTACGTACGTATTTACGTATGTATGCAGCCCACAATGTATGCATGGATACATTTATATTATACAGAGTTTTACATGCATATATATGTATATATATATACATTATGTATGTATACAGTGACGATATTTATGCACACGTGTGTGTACATCTGTATATAATATTGTTTATATAGTATACTTGACGTATAATACATGTGTAATTACATATACGTATGGACGTGTGTGTAAATGGTTACACCTACCATATATATATATGAAAGTCTGTTGTGTATATATATATATACACATACATATGTAACATCTATGTCTATAATGATATATATACATACCTAAAAGTCCGTTGAGAAGAAAAACATCCGGGTTTTAGACATGGAAACTGAAAATAGGAAGACATACCTGAAAGCACCAACCAATTTCATGAAAAGAGTTGGAAAGACAATTAAAACCACCAGAAAAAAAAAAAAACGAAAGTGCTAGCAGGAGGCCTATCTGCCGATGAAATGATGATCTTTGCGCTCGGCAAAGGTTCAACACCCACCAGGTTCAAATTAAGGACACATATATATATATATAAGGGAAAAGGCGTAAGATTTGCCACAACAAAACAGATCAAAAATCAAAATACACATTTCCGGCCATTCAAAGTGACCTCTTTATGATGCAGTGCCATGGAATCCCTGTCTCCATGAAGGCAAGTCTCCCGCCCACCCCAACTCCACTCAGTGCGGTATTTTCAACACAAGATTGGGAGTTAAGCAACCAATTTAGGATTGAAGCGTCAATACATGGGGAAATCAGTGGCAAGGTTTATGTATGCAACTTACCGCATGTCGTTCACTTTGAAAATAGAAAATAGGGCCCCTCTTTTCCTCCGGTGAATCATCATAAAAGCATCATATTCTGTTTGTTTTTCCATCAAATGGCAGTGTGTCAAAACCTTGTACCCCTGTAGTTCACATCAAAATAGCTGGTAAATGGATGTTCATCCCCCTAAAAATGGTATTAATAGGTATTGATCCATACCCAAATGGCAGTGACATCTTGCGGCTCGGCAGGAAAAACCTGGTGACGGAAAATATGGCATCCTCTCTGAGTCGCCGGGCCAGCCCAGTCACTCCAGTCACGCCTCAGGACACAGGTTTAAGTGTCGATGGTCCCTCCTAATCCCATCCTAATGAAATTAAGATTACTGTAAATGGTGATTTCACATGGTTTCATCAGTTTAATCATCAAAATTGGCTTAGCCTTGGTGTCAAAATTGTTTTAGCCTTGTGGGTATGAAAATTAAGATCGGGGGATGGCATTAGCAGCATTCATTACTCAGCTGTGTGCTCTTCCTTGGCGAAACCATGGGCACCAGTTGAAGCACTGAAACTTCTGAAACCTCTATCAACATCTTCTACCAAGAATGAACCAATCACAGCACTCCGATTGTATATTGATTGCATGTCCAGTTATTCTTGCTATCTGTCTATCTGTTAGATATCTGTAAAGAACGTTAAACACATATGTAGAGGTATCAACAAGACTCAGTAAAGTAGCATGAAGAGTAAGCATCGTTATGGTTTTCTATCGAGGGGTTCCCTCCGGTAAATTCATATGGACACAGAAAACCCAAAAAACGTGTTCCGCTCGAAAATTATCTACATTCCACGTAGAATCCGATCATCTCGTTCATTGGTGAATCTCCATTACACTATCATACTTTGTCTATGTTATATAGTTTGCTGGGTTATCCATGATGCTAGATGGCTGAATGGTATATCCCACAAATTATCCATTCATATTCCATTCACGATTCAATTCTCCCATTAATTCAGTAGGAATCTCAGGACCCCAAAACGGATGTATTATTTACTATACTACATAAAGCCATATTTTGTGGGAATATTCCCTTACATAGGCCTTATATGTTAGGTACCTCCAATTTAGGTGCCTGAATTGGCGACCCTCACTGCTGGGCGCACCTTCAGCCGTAGTCTCACCCGTGGCGCCAGCTGCAGGCGTGGCAGCAGGTGATTTCTGGCGCGTGGCGGTTCATCCTTGGGCACTAGTGGTGGTTTAATGGTGGTTTAATGGTGATTTAATGCTTTATTAATGGATGGTGAAAAGGGGCTATTCATGGAATCTACCCTGGGAGTTTAACATAATTCAAAAATAAGTCGCTAACCGGATAATGATTGGATACTGATGGGATATAAAAGATATATACTGGAATAATTCAATGGAATGTAACCTCTGGAAATTTAATCTATTAGTGGGCCAGTTTTCATAGCTATGTTGGATTACCAGATAGTTAAGTCGTTTGTGTGGTGATTCTGAGGGGTTCCCGACTTCTGGCGAGTCAATGATGGGGAAAATGATGATACATAAAAATCCCGGCGGACGGGAAACCGTGTTCGGAAAATCATATGTTTCTTATTGTTGTTAAATTGTTTCTTTGTTTTATGACTTTAGCACTGTGATGAAACGCGGATTGTTGTTTTCAAAACCACTTTAAAAATGGCTTCTAAATCTTGGGTATTTTCGCGTTTTACCAAAGTAACAGCTCAAATTTTCATCGGATCCTTTGGGCCCATGATTAAAGCATGGAAGTTCTTAGGGAGTTAATAACGTAGCATCAAGAACGTACATGCAAGTTGTTGGAAGAGTCAATCACGTAGCATCCAAAACGTACTTGGAAGTTGTTAGAAGAGTTAATAACCTAGCATCAAGAACGTATTTGAAAGCTGTTAGAAGAGTTATAACGTAGCATGAAGAACGTGCTTGGAAATTGTTATAAGAGTTCAGAACGTAGCATCAAGACTTTACTTGGAAGTTGTTAGAAGACTAAACAACGTAGCATCCAGAACGTACTTGGAATTTGTTAGAAGAGAAAATAAAGCAGCATAGCATCCAGAACGTACTTGGAAGCTGTTAGAACTTGGAAGTTGTTGGAAGAGTTAGTAACGAAGCATCAAGAACGTACTTGGAAGGTGTTGGAAGAGCTAGATACGTAGCATCAAGAATGTACTTGGAAGTTCTTCGGGCAAGAGGCGTTAATAGCCCCCCCACCCCACCCCATCCAAACAAAAACGTTGATTTTACGAGCACGGTTTTCGGTCCGCTGGCATAAACATACATAGACTGTTTAATCCCATCCGCCAATTCATGTGACAAAACAACAGATCCTGTGTCTGAGCTAGATACATTGGATACATTCACGTTTGGGTCCCACTTGTATTTTTTGTATGGGGACAGGATTGCAACATCCTTGGACAACCAAACTCTAATTTACAACCGTAAAATTAATGATGTTCATTCAAGAAAAATGAATCTCATCCACATGGGGGATTCCTAAAATAGGGGTACCCTCTGGTAATTTAACATAGCTATTGAAAATGGTGATTTATAGTGAGTTTTCCCATTAAAAATGGTGGATCTTTCCATAGTTATGTTAGTTTACCAGAGGGTACCCCCAAATCATCCATCTATAAATAGGATTGCCCATTGTACACCATCCATTTTGAGGTACCCAAAGTAGTGGGTTTCTTTGACTCCCAACCTACCCGCCTCCGTCAAGGACAGCCCGCGGCTACGATGCCGCCGCCCTTACCACATTTGATGCGCATGATTGTGTAATGTATAATATATATATATAATATATTACTAAAGAAGTAGTTTCAGTAGGTATCAACATTGTATGTCCTGTAGATTATTGGATGATTGAATTATATATATAATTATATATATATATTGATGGTTATACATCCCCAATATATCCCAATTTATGATGGTTAAATCACCATCTATGACGGTTAAATCGCCATCTATGTTGGCTAAATGAAGTTTAGATCATCTGTGATGGTTGAATCACCACTTATGATGGTTGAATCACCACTTGCGATGGTTAAATCACCATCTATATCAGTTTGCCATTGGGAATAGCAACCTCAAAAAAGATAGGTAAAATCCTGCATTGAACCTTCCCCCAATAAACCCTAAAAAAATGCACGTTTTAGCAGAAACTCATCTTCCAGCCCTCAACTTATGGCAGGGTCGTCATGTTCATTTACCCAAGGGTAAATCAGATAGTAGCATGCATCAGAATCCATATTGTTGGCTATATTATCCCCAATATATTTCCATTATATTCCCATTGCCACCATTTGTTATGATTAAATCCGCATTTATGATGGTTACTCTTTGGTGAACTAACATTACGATTGAAAATCACCACTTTTAATAGGTAAATCAACTATAACTGGGCCATTTTCCATAGTTATATTGAATTATCAGAGGGTAATTCCATCAATATCCCCATTGTTGTTGGTAAAATCCCTATATCAATCACCATGAAAATCCCTATGCATTCCCATGAAATCCCTACGAAATCCCATTAAATCACCATAAAGTCAAGTATGATGGTTAGTTTACTTTCTCACCATCATAATAACCATTGTACTTCACCAATATGTCACCTATTGGAATGAGTAGTTTACCAATAGTACCACAATAGGTGAAAACAAGATTGATGATAAGTACCATTAGTTTACCCTCTGGTAATTTGTGACATAGCTATTGAAAAAATGGCCCAGTCGAAATAGTGGATTTTCCCATTAATAGCATGGTGGATCTGTCCATAGTTATGTTAAATTACCATTAGTTTACCTATTGGTAAATGTACTACCCTCTGGTAAACTAACATAGCTATGGAAAATCACCATGTCTAATGGGAAAATCCACTATAAATGGTGATTTTCAATAGCTATGTTAAATTACCAGAGGGTAGTCACCTATTATTGTACCATTCTACTTTTCCACCCAAACCAAGCTCCCTCCGCGGCCTCGAGTCCCACAGCTCTCCGAACAGGCGGACCACGATTCCCAGCTGGCCCTCGTTTCACGAGGGAAGATCTGGTGGAACTTTCATAGTGGGGTAGATGAATGTCCGATTATCAATGGATTGGTTTCAGGGAAAATCTACAGGAAACCTATGGGTTTTTACCATTAAATATGGGGCTTTCCTGCAAATTTTCCCTTAAACCAATCAATTGATTATAGTGTATTCATCTACCCCACTATGAAATAATAAGATAAGATCCTGGGATAATTCTATGGGATGATGATCCTGGGATAAGAATTATCATCCCATTCTTATCGGAATCCAAATGGGATATCATTATATAATAGCATCCCCAAAACGATGCTGACTTTTGCCCCCGCCCAAATGGCCAGCAAACCCATGGTTTTTAGCAGCGTTAAACCCACATCGCGAGTTTCAAGCAGCTGTTATTTGCATATGTCTCATATAAAATCAAAATCTCATGTACAAATGCCAGCGTGTCCTGCAGCGCCAAAGCCAATCAATCATTTCTTTCTTCAAGCCAAACAACTGCGCATCATGACTTAGGAATTGCCCAACGCCTTTGATTCTGGAAAAACTTGTTTGAAAATAACATGATTTCTCTGTTTTTCTGTGATGACATAGGACTAATGGACCCAGGCCACCAAGGGGATGTTTGCTCATGACATAGGACTGGGCGTTTTGAGGGTATGTCCGACAGTGACCAAGTCATTGGTCAGTAGTATAATCATCATATAAGGGATATGATTAATGGTATATATATATATGATACAACCAACAAATCGAAACATAATGAGGATATAATGGTACATGTTCTGCATTAATATTGCCTACCATTTTCAGACTCATCTAAATGGGGACTCCAAAGAAGCAACAAATATCCAATTGAGCAAACTATTAAAATATCTATAAATCATACAAACCAGAAATCAAGCACGTTCGGGATGATTACCCTAACCATCATCTACAGTGAGCCAGCCATCTTGTTGCAAAACTGTCTATTCTATCTATTCTCAACTAGCAAAAGCCAAAAAAAAGGCGTGTGTGTGCGGATTTTCGAGAACCAGAAAATGCATTTTTTACCAACCCGGATTGATCAGAGACTTCAATGCATTTTCACGGAATTCCCTCTATTATATTGGCTGTATTGGCTGGCGAATCTTCCAGGTAGTAAGAGCCCCATATCTCGGAGCACCTGATGCCCAAATGATCAATGAGAAGTATCATGTGTGTGATTCTTGTGTGTGTGTCCCTGTATAATCCTGAAAAAACACTTCTGGAAAATATGGGTACATGATGGTACATGCGCATGTTGCAGTCTGCAAAGCCATCATAAAGTGATCATCTGGAATATAGGCATTTAAGTTGTTTAAAGTTGCTGTTTAAAGTTTAAAGTGTACCACTTGGTATGACAGACTCTGTTGGACATCTGGGGTGTCCAGCCAGGCACAGGAGTAGGTCTTGTCCTGGCACTGTGAATGTCTGCTCAGCTTTTGTACTGGATGGTACACATCGTACTAAACTAATTATACACTTGTGTATGAATGTGTATATACCGTATATATATATGTTGATAATAATTGATTATATATATATATGTATATATACATATATACGCGTTGATAATATATATATTTATTTATTTATTGATGATTCCATATATAATTGATAATAGTTGATACCATTGATAACCTCCACCTCTACCTCACCACAAACTGAACTGAGATATGTTCAACTCATCTAGCGTTTTCAAGTCACTGTTCAACAGGTTCGCGGTGTTGTTGAACTTAGAAGGGTTGCGGTTGCAGTGGGGAAACATCTGAGCACCCATACCCAGCAGGATCATTTTTCGGGACTAAACCTGAAACTTTCAGGGGCACCTTCTCTCTAACCTACCCTCCAATGTACCCTCTGGTAATTTAACATAGCTATTGAAAATGGTGATTTATAGTGGATTTTCCCATTAAAAATTGTGATTTTCAATAGCTATGTTAAATTACCAGAGGGTACACAGTTACTGTCTCCCTCTTGATGACTCATTCTACCAGTTTGTCTGAAAACAACTCATAAACTCCCCTGGTTGGTCATCATTTTACCCACCGTTTTCTCATCTTAAAATGCCCCTGTTTTGGTACCGGCTACATCGACGCATCTCCAGAATGGAGGGCTCCTGGCATTCCCTGGAACATTTCTCCGTTTCAGACAGCTTGCCTCGCGTTTCCCAGGTTTCCCAGGCTCCAACTCAGGGATCATATAGGATTGACAGCAAGGGATTTCTGAAACATGAATAGCATTACTACCCTCCGGTAAACGCTTACATAACCATGGAAAGATCCACCATTTTTAATGGGTAAATCCACTATTTCGACTGGGCCATTTTCAATAGCAAACTGTAAACGTTTACCAGAGGCTATCTGGTTGGTGGTTGGTCAGATTGGAGAAAATCATCCCAACGACTTTGGGGAAAAGAACAGCCATGTTCCAAAGCACCAACCAGCTACTAGTAATCCCTAGTTATCCAATACTATGGATAATTAAAACCTATTAAAATTAATACTACTAGTAATTGGCAACTGATTTGCAGCTGATCCTCATGACTAGATCCCATCACTGAATCACCTTGGTGATGGTCGTCGAGGCCTAAGCATGACTCATCAATCCTCATAGGGCGACTCATAAGGATGACTGCTAAAAAACTACCAACGTAAAAAAGACATGTCATGTCCTAAAATCTTTGCCAATGTGGAATTTAAGAAATCAAAAATCAAGGCTTCGGCACAGGTATGTCTTTTCCATTTGTCGGAATACGAGTGATTATCTTGTAGAAAGTCACTGAGTATCTCCCATATCTACACATTACATACTGTATACGAGCCGCGGACAGCATGTGGTACAGCACATCACGTACCCTCTGGTTATTTAACATAGCCATGGGAAATGACCCATAGAAAATAGATGGTTTACCTATTAAAAATGGTGGATCTTTCCATGGCTATTTAACAAATAACCAGATGGTAATTAATAGGGCGTTCGTTTCACTTCGTTCTCCATTCCACCGTTTTTTCAGGGCCTGACCTCATTGACAAATTTTCCGACACACGAAATGAAGCACCCGGAACCACTCTTCACTTCCCCGGATGAAGCTGTCACTTTTATACGTTATATATATATATATATATTGCATTATACTATATATATTATATATATATCATTATATTTATATATCATATACTGTATAATATTACATTACATATAGTATATTATAGTATCATATAGTATCATATAGTAGTATATTGGTTCCAGATCCTCAAGACCCCAGAACGGCCAGATCTGTCGCCTTCACAGGCCTTGCCAGCACCCACCTGACTGCGTCTCTCGCGTCTCTCGGTTCAAATCTCCGTGGATCCAAATGGTAACATATTTTCTACATATATTGTATATAAATCATGAAAATATGTTTTATCTTGTCATATATGATCATATAAAATACAATTAACATCCATTAACTACATTGAAATACTCTATATGATTTATATCGTAACTTAACTATTTGGGAGTTGCTTTACAATCTTGATGACATATAACATGATGTATAGGGCTAGGTCCTTCTCAGACCGCTTTATATAAAATATAGAGATCAATGTCACCTGTTGGTTGAATGTGTCAAATTGCACTCTTGTTGTTTGAATGTCAAACTTTAAACAGCCATTAGTTTTTTTGTTTGACTGGTCCCTTCTTATGTCTCCCGCTTCGGCTGGTCAAATCATGTTAGTCAACATGCCCAACCGTTGCTGATGAAATGGTTATGGGTCAAAATCATCTTACCCTAAAATGTTCTGGTTTTTACGATCCTAAATACAAATCTGTGGCCCGCGCTGTATCTTATATGGTTTGACCATTTGTTGAGCATTTTTGACCCATACCCAAATCCATAGACCATGGCTGTGGTGCTGTAGTGGGTCTAATCCCTTCCCCCTAATATGAAACCAACCCCCAGAAACCATGGTTTAGTATGGTTTGGGGGATTTACACATAGTTGTGACCATAGAAATCCATAGAATGGTGGTGTTGAATCATGTTTAATATGAATGGGGCATGGGATTAGTGACTCTGCCAGCGCCTGCGCGTACTTGACTTGCCGCCGTCGAAAGCGCTGCGCAGTGAAGGGATCGCAGTGAGTCCATTCCTGGTCCAACAGTAGCGGCAGAAAACTGCCATGCTATGCGAAAATGGGAGCAACAAGATTGAACCTATCACATGTTTAAAGTGTATACGAGAAGTCATGTATCCAACTTAAAAATGCAAAAATGTAACTCTTATGACCAACATTGGCCTATCACTACCAGAGAATCAATGGAAATGAAGACAATGGATATGGCATAGTAGAATCTTTGGTTCAAGGATGGAACCACTCAAATCGTTTCCCTGAATATAAATTCAGTTAAATCTATAGTTCATCGTGGCTGCCATTGTTCACCAGTACATGTGTTTCCACTAGCCCTGCAACAGCAACATCATGGAGATGTGCAGCAGCGTCATCCGCCAGGATGTGTGGGGCTCACCATGTTCGGTGGGCCAAAATGTCGGACCCGCAAAATGGGCGATCTGTTTGATGACCGGAGAGGAACTTAGTAAATACTCAACAGACATCACAAGACATATAACATGCTATGTTTTGCGTGTCTTGAATCTTGATGCATCTTCAATTGAAACTTGCCCAACGGCGTTGAAACGCCCCATTCTCCCAACCCAACCACTTGTCCTGCCAGTCAGTGAGCACGCAGTCCCTGGCACTTATCAAACATGGCCAAACTTACTCAGGATCCACCTTCACTTTGGGTGAGAAAAGAGGAGAAAACTATTGGAAATCCTGAGGGATTATACAACTCAGTGAATTGTGAACATGAACCTTCTAGGTGGACCTCTCACATTCTCTGGGCAACAGTTTCGGTTTATATAATGCAAAGGGCAGTTTAGGTTCACGCGTTAGCCAGTGATGTCCCACTAAAGACTAAAGAAACCACAAAAACCATGGACAAGCAATTTACCACTATTTTAGTAGGATGTTACTTTATATCTTTAAAGATAATTTTAAAGGATAACAAGAAAGGATTCCAACCAAACACGCTTCAAACATACCGAGCCTTTCTTCAATGACACACTCTTGGAGAGCTTGGCATTCGCGCGTCTCCTGTCAGCCCCCAAACGTCACTTGATCCACGGGCTTGGAGTTCATCAATGGAGTGTCAGGCACCGGTGGTCCAAAAAAACCCATCGCTTGGAAGAGGGACGAAAACCCCAATGCCATTCCCACAATGGAAACATCTCCCCATAGAGTTGAACCCATCGACCTCCCGGACACATATCCCATGAATCTACATGAATGATTCCATAATATCACCATTCTCCAAACCCTCCGCGACTCCGCAATGGGATCTGAAGGTTTCCTAAAGTGGGGGTACCCGGGGTACCCCTAAACCATCCATTTTTTGAAATCGTCCCCTGTAAACCATCCAGCTATTGGGGTGGGCCCCAGGATCCTCCAAGGGATGGGAACAGCTCTTGCCACCGAAGGCTGGCTGCACCGCCACTTCGTAACGTCGCGTCTGGGGCGCTGCTGGAAGTGATGGCCAAAGTGAAGCTTTCAGGATAGCTGGTTGGTGGTTGAGGTGGTTGAGCCTACCCTCTGAAAAATATGAGTTGGTCAATTGGGATGATGACATTCCCGATATATGGAAAAATAATCCAAATGTTCCAAACCACCAACCAGATAGGAGAAGAATCTTGAGCCATAGCCATTCCCAAAAAAGAGACCCTTTTCGGAAGGGTTTTTGGGATACCTAAGCCCGGAGCATAGACTTGCCCTTTTAGGAATACTGTCCACTCAACATGGAGCTACACATATGTATTGGTCAATTCATTGCGGTACCAATTTTAGGACGATAGCTTTGACCCAAAGGCTAATCCGCGAAAAATCGAATTCACAAACCATGATTTTGTGTGTACGTATATATATATATATACATACATAGTGAATTGATGTCTAATATCAAAATCAAAATCTAAAGTATAAAGAATACTGTATATTTAACTATATTTTCGTGTGTGTGTGTATATATATATATATTTATAGGCAGCTAATATGAACCTCACCCCATGCCTGGTGGCCGGTGCCACAGCTCGCAGTGCACGGTGACCTGGGATAAAAACTGCAAAGCAAAAAGATCTCTCCGGACATACCGAGAATTTAAAAACTTGTTATGTTTCTGAAGATGTTGCATTTTTTTTTGATGTTTCTGAACATCGCAGAAATTTATGTTGATGATGTCAGACATGTTTATTGAGTTTATTGATGATTTGTGAGTATTTCTTGAGTCATTTAAGATTTGGCAGTGTGTCAAAACCTTGTACCCCTGTAGTTCACATCAAAATAGCTGGTAAATGGATGTTCATCCCCCTAAAAATGGTATGTATAGGTATTGATCCATACCCATTTAAACAGACAATGGTGCCACACCAATCGACGTCAGAGGCCACGGCCAATCCGTTGCTGGCCACTGAACGCAATGGACTGGAGCCTCCCAGCCCAGTTCCAAGCGGGGCAAATGGGGTAAATACCGAGGTCAAATCACTCACTTCCCACACTTGTGGTAAGCGATCAGATGATGATTAATGGTTGAATATTTATGTATTGATATATATATATATATACATATATATATATATTTATGTCATGGTTTATACCTATTTATCCGTCATTGGTTGAAGCAGCTTCAGAATGAGACTTGGGAAAGGGTCGGAACGCTGGAAATCTCTGACAAGGAGTGGCTGTAAACACCCACATAGCTATGGACAATCCGCGGTCTCCAGCTAGCAGCTAGAATCCAATTATCTACAAAAGCTTGGGTGTTCCCCTTCCAACACTTGTATGTCAATTGCATGGAAGCTGTAAAGTGATAACTGCACGTTCCAACCAACCTTAGGGGCAAGGTTGGTGAGACCCTTAAATCATCATTTCTACAAATGGCGGATTTACCATATTACTATATGCAGTGGTCTCAATATGTCCCATTCTGGAAGGTCACATATAACAACATATGCATATACTTGAGGCCGGGGGTGGATGACGAAAGCTAGCGGGGTAGGAGAAAGAAGGAAGGGAAGAGGTGAGTTGCGGAGGGACTGTCATCATCGTGTCGCGGCATTGTTCGTCCCAACGAGGATGCAACAATGATATATGATATATGATATATAACAATGATATATATGGGGGAGGGGGCAGGGGGGGGCCTTTCGCGGGAAAAATCACGTGATGTCCTTGGGGAGCCCCGGAATGCTTGCTAAAGCAAGAAGACTCTAGCGAGCTGACGCTAGCTTTCGTGATAATGCCAATAATTGCCAATAATGATAAAATGTAATTGAATAACGATGATGATGGTGATGATGATGATGATGATGATGACGATGACGATGACGATGACGATGACGATGACGATGACGAGGACGAGGACGAGGACGAGGACGAGGACGATGATGATGATGATGATGATGATGGTGGTGGTGATGGTGGTGGTGGTGGTGGGGGGGTCCCCCCCCTTTCGCGTGAAAAATCACGTGATGTCCTTTAGCAGCCCCCGGAATACTTGCTAAAGCAAGAAGACTCCAGCTAGCTGACGCTAGCTTTCGTGATATATATATATATCCTTTTAGAGATAAAGTAGTGCAAAACAAAATCCTAGACAGGTGGTATCACTTTTCATATGCATTGGAAACACTAGAGGGTCTGATTAGGTTTGTGTACTGGACATCTTCAAAGTCCTATCTCTGTTCACACCGATCTGGCAATTGAATCTGGCAACGGAAAAATCCTTCATTTATGTTCATGTTATGTTCATATTGAATGGATTTACCAAGAAATATGAAGAAAATATGATACCCCCAGCCTAGATTTACCCGAAGGCAAATCCACATTGTTCTTGATTATATAATCCATGTGAACCCTCCATTTCCCTGTTGCTTACACCTCCAACCTGCCGAGGGTTTATTTGTGATGCCCCACCCCACGGCCCAGCAAGCAGCGCACCCCGCTGATGCAGCCAATGGGGGGCCCTTGCTCTGCAGGTCCGGGGTTGCACCTGGCGCAGGTCAAACAAAACGGATGCCCAGCCATTGGATAAAGGCAAAATTGGCAGGAAAAATCCATATTTGCCTGAAAAAAACGTGGTTTCCTATGGACATGTCCTTGAAACAATCCAACCAATGAAGGAATTAAGAAAAAATGGTTGCGAATGGTTTCGATGCTTCTTTGGAAATGGTCACAAGATATTATCAATTTTGCTGGCTTGAACAAACCATGGGATATAGTAGCCAGCCAATAGAGTTTGAAACCTGTTGCGGAAATAGCTCCACTATGTTTTCCTATGTTTAGAAGGTTTGTTAATACATAGGGCTATGAGTACCATGCATATCAAACCTCTTGGTATAGGGCCATACAGCGACCAGCAGAGGTTTCACCACATTTGGCACCTTGCAGTGTGTTTATCATTGAGCATCTCCTCTGAAAAGCTTGGTTTCGTAGATATGTTGTGGGATCCTCAAAATGTGGAAAGATGATGAAAGATGATTCTCCGCAGTGTTAGTTGTGTGTTCCATCATGTTCTGTTTTGGTCAGCAAGAAAAAGAGAAAATCCTCCAATCAGTGCAGCAACGGCCTTTGTGTCTCTGCAATGGTGCCATGGCAGGGAAAGCCTGACGACCGTCTAGGCAAAGGTGACAAATGTCTTTCTCTCTCCCTCTCTCTCTAATAAAATATAACATATAGTTATATGCATGTATAGTATACATAGATATTGTATATCAGCTACGCAATCATCATGATACTCATATACAATAGATCAGAATAGATCATGTGTGTGACCCAGAGAAGCCACCCATGGAGTTTTCTCTGCACCTCCATAGGCGCTGTAGCGAGCAATTTCTCTGGTGCGTTTTTGTGCGCCGTTGCAGCTGGCACTGCACTCCTGATACATGGGCAGCACAATTTTTCGGGGGAATGCAGAGGGTATACCCCCAGATACCCCAGACAATTTAAGCGGTTTACACACACAAAAAAAAAAACGTTTCTATTGTTGTCAACGGATTCAGATTGGAACAACATGAACAACCATGCATTTTTGACAGTAAAACCATATGGAACCCACTAATTCTGGTAGTTGTTGGTGCCACTGATCTCCGCCAATGAGAATCCCTCATAATATGATGCTCCCCCAAAATGAATAGGTTCATAAGCTAGAGGTGGGTGGTACTTGACATAACCAATGATATCATGGGTATATAACCATGTATATATTATATATAAATATGTAATTATGTATATATATATACACACATGTGGTTATCTACCCATGATATCATTGGTTATATAAAGTTATATATATATATTATATATATATATTAGGGATAGGGATCACCAACACGCTGGTCTGGCTGGTCCTCCCATGAGCTCCAGAGGCCAAATTGGCAATCCTGCGCGCCCATCCTGCGGAGGTGGCTGGATCTTCATGGGGTTTGGTAAGATGTAAAGAAGAGGTACCTGACCAAAGGGACAAGTTTGAGCAGTTTTGGAAATGATGTGTTTGTTTTGATCTTTTTACACAAGTTGATGGTTTGTTGCGATTGATTTTGACAGTTGTGGTCTCTGCAGAAGCAAAACTGGCACAGTACTTTCACACAGGCTACATCAGGCTATAGCATGTTTCAGGACGCGCGAGAACAGAAAAAAGCCCACTATGTTCCACTGGGTTCCCCTGCTCACTTTCGCACTCAGCCACTGCCTGTGATGTGCTTGATTGTGCTACATATGTACGTGACCTTTTCCAACGTGTTGTGATTGATGCCATGACAAAAAGACCACTGACAGTTGTGTATTGGGTCTGCATCAAAAGTAGACCACCGTTTGAAAACATGTGCTGAGTTGCTACTAATGACCAATGTCTACTGTCTACATATCTATGATCCATATCAATGCTCTTCAGGGCCCCATTTTTGTACACACTTGCTCACACATCCATCATGGCTGGGGAGCTCACCCTGCGGTAGTTTCCAAACAAGAGGCATGTTTGGTCAGTACCAAAAGAAAAAAGAACCCAAGGCTACTCAATTTTCCGCTTCCACGTGACCTAAAATCTATGGTGCAACTTCTTTCGTGCACTCCGAACCAGGTCCCGCACATCACAAGGCTCATAATCCTGATCTGATCCTTCTGGTGGATAGCCGCAATGATTGGCCTGTGGCTGATGTAATTTCAGCTGGCCCGGCAATCGGAAATCACGATATGATCTACAAACTGGGGGTGCATTAAGCATCATTAAGCCATGTTTGCTGACATTTGATTACCACAGGACAGGCAGAAATGCTCATGCACTTGGACTTACTTCAAATATACCAACTTGTACTGAGCTACCCCATTTAAAATTCCACGAGTTCTGTTGGTGTGGAGCATCTCTGAGCAAGTCAAGAAGTAATTTAAGAAAAATGAAGCCCCACGGACATAGGTTTGTCCGAAAATAGCATCCCAAAATCCACTGATCAATAATCATTACCCCTATTCAAATGGCCCTTTGCTTTTGGAGGTAACCACTTTTCAGACACACCCAATGGCGTCATGCTGTGATTTCTGCTGCCCACCTTCACTTTCTCGACCCTCGACCGTGAACCTCAACTGAAAACGACGAACGACCCAGCGATTTTTGGGTGAGCCAGCTACTTAGCCAGCTACTTGAGATTTGTTGTTTTTTTTGATGTCCATGATCTTGGATGATGCAAGAATATATATATATATATATGTACATACGTATCTATTCCAGATATATAATGACCATAAATGACCATAACTACTAATGATCTTGGATGATGAGGTAATGATCAACAGCCAAACCATCGCCACTGACCATCGTTTCCTCTCAGGTCCACGCGAGTGCCACCTTGACCGCAGGTGATACTGCACCTGGAGATGAGGTCCTTTGATGTTGGATGTGGATGATATGGGGGGTCAAGACCAATGATGGGATATTATATAACATATATTACCCTCTGGTAAATTAACATAGACCCTGGCAGAGAGGGGTTGGAAGACTAGTTTCCATTAAAACTATGCTATTTTCAGGATCTATGTTTATTTACCAGAGGATATATTATATAACCAATATCATAATGGTATGATGGTATTTTCCTGGACTATTGGGATAGTTAACCCATATCATAATCTGCTTGGTGGTTTCAATGGTTTCAATCCCTCTGAAAAATATGAAAGTCAGTTGGGATGATGAAATTCCCAATATATCGAAAAACAAAAAAATGTTCCAAAACACCAACCAGTAATGGTATGATGGTATTTTATTGGACTATTGGGATAGTGGGAGATGACATAGGAAAAACGATCGTACCATCAAAACATATCAGAAATTATCAGAACATATCATAACTGAGGATTAATGTGGGAATATTATGGGATATTAACCAATAATCAAATCTTCTATCAATAAGTCCTAACCACCAATATGTGGGCGTGTCTGAAAATGGAGAGGGCAAATATTCCCCCAAAAGCCATCAGGAATAGGGAAAACCAAGAAAATTATGATATGGAATTGGTGGTACCCGTACCTTTTCAGACAACCCATCAGCCAGGGGTCATTGCCACCCGTTGAGCTTTGCAGCCTGCCCTGGCACTGAGTTCAGCACGGTCCCCAAACAGACCACTGACCCCACTCACCGTTGGTGCAGACCTCTGAGGGTGCAGAACCCAGAAATGGGGGGAATTCCTCCCAAATGGCCATACAAAATGCAATCTATTTATGGAACAATGAGCTTCTACAGTAAAACTCACTGGATTTTGGGGGTGTGTTCATGATGGGATGACTTGGTTATGGCTGAACGTCCAAGGTATGCTGTGTAGCAAATGTCTTCATACAAGGTATCTCCTGTGCCTTGAACCCGGAGAATAAATACGTTCGGTCACTAGAGAGCAACCCCCTGTATTACCCAAAATATTACCATCTGGTTATTTAACATAGCCATGGAACATCAACATTTTTAATAGGTAAACCATCTATAAATGGGCCATTTTCCATGGCTATGTTAAATAGCCAGAGGGTAAATCAACAAATGGTAAAATTAGGTGAGGTTTTGTGGGATGTTGCACGTGGCTTCACCAAATGCTTCGTCTGAAATGTGGTACCCCAAAATCCCTTGGTAAAAAAAGACACGGTGTTTTTTCCATATTAAAATTGCAATTTCGCAATGTCCTCCATTTTTGGCCACACACATTTTGGAGTACCCTCTGGTAAACTAACGTAACTATGGAAAGATCCACCACTTTTAATGGGAAAACTCACTATTTCAATGGCCATTTTCAATAGCTATTTTGACATAACCAGAGGCTAAATCCATTAAATCACCATTAAATCACCATTAAATTACCAGAGGGTACATTTGTTTCTACCTGGTAAACTCCATTTTCAAATCTGGTCACATCATGTCACATCGAGACATGATGATCTCCCTGGTCTCCATCCATACACTCCAGGTCCCGACCGATGAGGGTGTGCAGGACACGGCACAGCTGATGTCAGGAACCACCTGTCCAAATGGCTGGGATTTTTTGGGGGATTACCCTCTGGTTATGACTAACATAGCCATGGTATAGATGGCCATAGAAATAGTGGATTTTCCCATTAAAAATGGTGGATCTTTCCATAGTTATGTTAGTTTACCAGAGGGTAACCAATATCATAATGGCCCATTTATAGATGGTTTACCTATAAAACATGGTGATTTGAAAAATGGCTATGTTAAAATAACCAGATGGTAATCATTGATATCACTGATATAGAGGATCAATCTTCCAAATGGTTCAATGATTTATCTCCATTCATACTTCCAAATGGCTGATATAGATGGGGATCTATACTATAGAATCTATACAATATACGGGCTTCAAAGTGGGTATGAAGCTTTCAACTGGTGGATTAATGTACGACCAGCTACCAGGGCCTTCTTTCGGATGTCCATTGGTGTAACTCCTTGACTGAAATTGTGGTTTACAAGTGGGGATGGCGGGGCAAATCTAGGATCTGGGATCCTAAAATTATTTATAATCATGTCTAGTATCAAATTACAGATATACATATGATTTAACTATTTGTTTACATGTATACGCATAGAACTTAACTATAATCATATTCATTGTCAAATTGTGTATCTGTTTTATCTAATAATATACATATATATATATATTATAGATCATAATATATCGTAAATTTCTACATCCCCTAGATCTGAAATTTCTCAGCACTAAACTCACCCGTGCCAAACTTTGCAGCGATGATCCCATCGAGTTTTTCCCCGGCGACCTCCTCTTTGGGCAGCGGGTCGCACTTCGCTCCCTTGCCCGTCGGGTGGACCTCTGCGCTGCTCGGCGAGCTCAGCGAAGAAGAAAAGGGCTCGAGATGAGGAAATCCACTGGAAATCCGATGGAAAATGATAGAAATCCATAAGAAATCCATAAGAAATCCATAAGAAATCCAGTATCATGAAGATTTATGAAGTAAATGATGGAAAATGAATGAAAATGATAGTTACTAACATTGAAACTTTCGAATGCTAATTCATCACATGGATTCAAATGGTGTATTAGGATTGGAGAAAATGATAGAAAATGGGTTGGGAAAGTAGGAGGGTATAACCATGCATGGAGAAATATGGATAACCAGTAGATACTCAAAAAGTCCAATTAAATCAAATAAATAAACTAAGTTGATCACCACAGCCCATGGCTCAGCAACAACTCTTAGCAGCAATTGAGGACATGACTGGGTGATTGGGCATAATTACGATACAACATTAACATCTCTCAAGGGCTATGGATGTGGCTTATTGTTTCAGAGAGAAACACTGTTTGCTGGTTGTTAACTTTGTTAACCAACAGATGCGGAAATAATGTGGTGCACCGAAGTTAAGGATCATCAACGTGCCCCATGGAGGTCAATGTTGATCCCAAATATGACCCTCCAGTAACATGACGATTCTGGGGTTGGAAGAGTTTCCACTGGAGATTGGTCATTTCCAGGGTCGTTGATTTGAGGCTATGGAGGCTATGTGTTTTGACCCATCCATGGCCAAACGGCCAAACCCATCCACTGAAGATTTTTGCGGCCGAGGAACGGCAATCTCTCGGGCACGCGAGCGATGACCCAGTCCACAATACTGGGCCTGGTGCAGGTCTGATCCACAGGAAAATTCACCCGTGTGTAAATATAAGTTACCCTCTGGTAATTTAACATAGCCATGGAAAATGGCCCATTTATAGATGATTGTCCCATTAAAACCTCCATTTATAAGGGACCTTCCATGGCTATGTTAAATAACCAGAGGGTATGTTTGGGGGAGGTTCCACCTTCTGCAACTCGCTCGAGCCGGCGAGGTCACCTTCATAGGATAGGATAGGTTCCAGATCCCAGGCCGCGCCTGCTTACAGTCGGACCAGCCTTTCCACTCTCCCCACTGGCAATCCACGTGATCTCCGCCTCACTTTAGGAATGGAAAGAAGACAAAGAACTCACCAAATAGCCCACTGGATCTGGAATCCACTTGATGACAATCTTCAACTTCAACCAAACTGCAAGGTTTCACCCTCCAGTTTGGTTGTTTCAAAGCTACATTATACCACATTCATATCGCCCTTTCACAACTGCCCATTTGCAGAGCCCGAGTTCAAGCTTTGGCTACAGAGAACTAGCAGTTGTCGACACTTAGCTCTGTTCTTTCCAATACCTGGAACTGACTGGACCCCTTCACCCCTTCCTAGAAATCTTGATGCCTCATTCTACAGGTAGAACTGGTAGAAACCATCCGTCTTAGCCAAAGCAATGTCACCACGCGATACGGCCCGCACAGATTTCGCTGGTGCCCTCCCCTTGGCATCCATCCACCTGCCACTCTGGCCCGCAGTGAGAATAACTCGTTTTAAAAGTGAAATCGTTACCCATAGGATCCATGTATGCTATATATGGTAACATTTACCATCAATATACTCCCAATGTTAGCATATATATACCATACATGGATCCTACGGGTTAAGTATTGTATGGTTTGCGGATGTTTATGGATGTTTATTGATGTTTGTGATTTGTCACATTACCAAATCCATTGGGTTCATATATACCAAAACGTGCCCAACCGACATTTGATAAAATCTCGTTCCGATCGATGTAAATCCATGGGCCCAGTGACAAGCAGCTTCACAACCACCTATAGACTTAGGGATTGAAGACAAAAATTCTTAATGTTCAGCTGATTTGGTGAAATCCTGATCATCGTTGGTTTCAATACGGTACAATGTACCATCACTAATCATCTCCGCTGCTTCTGCTTGGACTGTGGTTGTGCAGTTTGTTGAGAAGTATGCAAGCTGAATCACTGAACGTATGCAAGCTGAATCACTGAACCGCCAGAACGAGTCTTGGGTGGATGGAAAATTCCAGAATCATAGGCTTGTTGTTTGAATTCTCCGAATCAATCCCCCATGAAAAAATATGTATACATCATATCGGGCATAGAGATATAGAATCTTTTGTAGGATGGCAAACATGTGTATAATATGTTATAAGATGTTCTAAGCTAGCAGAAGCCCTACAGTGTCCGCTGAAATCAGCTTTGCCTCCCAAAGCACCACGTTGCAGCCGCGGCCAGAGCTGGAGGCTGCCTCCGGCGCTCAAGGATTGGGTATATACCAACAAGAACAGGGACTTCTGATAACTTTTAGCAACCATCAAAAATACATAGAAAAGTAAAGGATCCCAATTTCAGTCGGATCTACGTTTCTAATATTTTCTATATTTTGGGGGGTTACTATAAAATAATTAAATGAATCTAGAAATAATGTGGCAAACCCAACAATAAACCCTCCCCAATCATCAACCATTGAATCATGTGGCTATCGTTTTACATAAAATAATCCTTGGGTATTAATCCACTTGGGTATGATTTACTATTGGATTTACCTGATTGCCAACAATGGGCGCGTTACGTGGGGATACATGATGTACTGTAGCCAACAAACATGTCGCTTTAACCAACCAAAATGGGGATGAAAATTTCAAAAAACACTCGGATCATGTCCGATCAAATTATAGTAACTCCGAACAAGATAGAAAATAATGCTTCCAGGTTAGTATAAATGAAATTCACCTCATACTTCCAGATGTCTCACGTATTCTACCTATTTTGAGGTTGCATAGGGTTGTTTTGGCTATAAAGGATGGAGATGAAAGACAGGACCCGGACCCTCCGGCTTCGCGCACTGTCGGGCCAGAGGTATCATCCAATTTTGTGGACGTCATGTGGGATTCACCGGATTCACCCAAAGCCATAAACCATCCCATTAACATTATAGCTGGTTGGTGGTTTTAACCATCTTGAAAAATATGAAAGTCAGTTGGGAAGGATTATTAGGATTATCCCATATATTATGGAAAATAAAAAATGTTTCAAACCACCAACCAGTATTTGGTTAATAGTATACAGTATCCTATTATCGTAAAAGTTTTCATGGGATTATAATTTATAATGGTTATAGATTGTTATAGTCACAATTTGGGATTGTTTGGGGGCGAATCTTACAATCATCATCCCATTTTCTGGGGATATGTATATATATATATATATTGAACTATATGGCTGCAGCTCAAAATGTAAGGTTCCGATCCATACCCCGGGACCGCATGCGATCCATACCCCATGATCCATACCCATGATCCATACCTCAGTAATTGCAAATCCTGGGCATGTATTGGTTTTGTTTCTGAGTTGTACCTATGGAATTCTTCAGTTTCTGTTTCACGCATTGCGTTTTGAGTGAGGGGTCAGGGCCAGCTATTTGATGCATGTGATCTAAATATATATATATATATACATATATATATATATATGCAGATTGAAAAAAATGTCGATATATAAATATATATATATATTTATAAAGATATACATATACATATATATATATATATACATACACGTTTTTAAATGTACATATAGATTCAGGGGCGATGGAATTCACGGTATCCACGAAATATATGACCAAGGGATGTGTTGGAGCTGGTTTGTCGCTATTGCTACCATAAAGGAATTTATGTTTGTGTTGGTATGATGGCTAGCAATCTACAATTTAAGGTATACTTGGGGTTGTGAGGGGTTATGAACACCACAATATCCACCAAATCAGCCAAGGGTTATTCACGATTGGTTTCCGAAGGATTGAATTAGATTTTGAATCTACCACCAAAACAATCAGCCAGAAATTTTAGAAATTCAGGTCCATTTCGTTCCATACCCCGATCCATACCCGTTCCATACCCGTTCCATACCCGTTCCATACCCGTTCCGTACCCGAAAAATGCCATGTAGGATCCATCCCCCATCACCACCATTTCTTGATATTCAAGTGTATTCAACATATCAGATATATCCCACATCCTCTCTATGTTGCAGCCGTGCCTCTGATGAAATCATGAAATATAGATATGTGCATATGTATTTCTGTTATATATGTATGCATTTATTTCTATATTTATATTTATATCTAAATAATATTATATTATATTATATTATATTATATCTAAATAATATTATATTATATTATATTTATATTCATATCCGTGTAAGCCCTTATGACAATGTCCGGATCAAAACGCTTGCACATCCGGATCACCGCGGAACGATCCATACCCGTTTTTTGAGCCATACCCATATATACATATATATATATATACAATCATACATATATATATATATATACGTATATATTGATACTGTAAATACCCCAAGAATGGTTCCCAAATTATCAGATGCTTAATACATGGCATTGGATTTACCTCGCCAGATGCTTAAAATGGCCTGTAGGATCTTCCTTTCTCGTGCGTACAGGCCCTGGCCACAGGATTTCGAGCACTCGGACCTGGTGCGGAGCTGGAAGCCAGCTGGATACGGAAGAATTTTCGTAAGGCAAAAGCCATAGGATTTTGCGTGGTCTTTCCGAATGGCAAATTTAATGGGAGTGGTGTAAATTGTGGGAGTGGAAGTACTGGAAACATCTTTTTTAAGAGCTTGAAGGAATCTGGTGAATCATTAACAATCGACCTGTTTCCCTTCTTTGGAGTGTGGGCTGTCAATATCTTTCAGTCCTCCTAACATGTTAAAATTGAACAAAAGTGGGTAAACGATGGAAAAAACCGGTATGGTTTAGTATTGGGTTAATCATGCACGTTCGAAACTTCAACCACAAACTATACCCCTGTGAACAGAACATGGAGCCCATATAGAAGCCGGTAACAAGAAATGTTCCTCGATGTTCCTCGTATACCAACAGTGGGTCCATCTTGGTCTTCCCGAGGTCCCGTGAGTGAGGAACTTTCAGCATCTGTCTATTTTGTTTTCCGAATGCGGCCCACAAGCAGACCTAGCCATTGGGCGGAGCCCGTACCCTCAAACATACCCTCAAACATAATCAAACATGGCTTGCTGGAAAATCCCCTGTTTGGGACCATGATCTTCCACTCTTCACAGTGCCCATTTCGCTCGGGTATGTCCCCGCCACAGTAGCCATGGTTGATTCGAGGGTACTGTTTTCTTGGCAGCCGTACCATAAACTCCAGGACGAAACGACGCAATCGTTTTGCACGTCGCAAGCCACCTGTGGGTGAACGTCAGCTGGCGAATTGGCAACCGGGGATGGCGAGCCGTGGGTGTGTGCAAAAATCACAGACCTTAAATCCACGAGATTCCCTGCAGTGATCCTCTCATCAAAAGACCATGAAATGATGATTTGTCTGGGGTTGATCAAACAATTCATGATGACAAGTACTTCAATTCGCACATCCATCTGGCAAAATTAGACACTGGGGCAAACCAATATAAATGTGGAAAATCATCATTTTAATATATTTTAATAGGCAATTCATCCATGTTCATGGGCCATGTTCCACATTTCTGCTAGTTTACCCTATAAATACCGAGCCATCCCGAGCCATTTGGGGATGCTTCATCCGGACCTCCTCATTGCAGGTCTCAGACTCGTGGGTATCCCCCATGCATGGCTGGCCCCCAGGGTCTGCCGCGTGCTTCACCTTAGATCGGATGTTTTTTGGGGGCGATTTTCTTTAAATTCATGAAGGGAAAAAAACTGATCAGACGTGATCTGGTTGGTGGTTGAGCCTACCCCTCTGAAAAATTATGAAACTCAGTTGGGATTATTATTCCCAATATATGGAAAAATAAAAAATGTTCCAAACCGACCAGGTAATCATACAGTAGATGGACAAAAAAATCAAACCCCACAGACATCTACCAAGTAAAACCCCACACCCCAAATTTCAATGTTGCACAAAACTCTATCTAACTTCCTCTGCGTTCAGGGTTTGATTTTTTTGTCCACCGAACCCAACCGCGCAGCCTAAAGACAACATTGAAATTTGGGGGTGCGGGGGTTGACAATAATACAGCAAGGGTTTGATTTCATCGTCCATCTACGGTAGTAATCATAGTTGGTTGCGCTTCAAAAAACGTGGACATGGCCATCAATTTCCATCTGCCAGCGCACTTCTCGTGTACGGAAACGTTGGCCGCCACCACACGTGGCGCCACAGGAGCCTTAAAATGAAGCCATGCGCTGTGACCGTGATGGAAATCATGTTGCTTTTAGCAACTAAGAATGGTAGGTATATATATATATACCATATATATATATATGTACCTAGATTACAATGAAAATTAGTGATCATGGAATAAATCACTTAAATGATTGAGAAAATTAGTGATGATGGAATAAATCACTTAAATGATTGATATGTAATGGTACATATCCACCACCAACTATAACTTATCAGGGTAATATGGCTCCCCTCGATCATGAATATTCACTTCTATGGGGATTCAGCGAACGAGCCATCCGGGATGGTAAGTCAATAGGGATGCTTCGAAAATTGTGTTGGCCGCCAAAATACAGCATAGAATATATATATATATATATGAATATATTATAGAATGAACGCCATATGTGTATGAATGTGTGTGTATGTGTCTGTCGCAAGTTCGCATCAAAGAGTGTGCATATCGCTTTGAATCGGTATTGTATGCCTATTGTATACCAGATCGGCATGTATATATTATATATATATATACACATGGACCATCAATTAGTCGAATATGAACATCATATGTTCGAACCATTCATTTAAATTTGAGCGCAAGCCTTGAACCCTTCCACTCAGAAGTTTGATTCTATGGGTAGATGTGGGTATCGGTATAAGTCACAATGACCGTTGGCCTGTAGCTACCAGCGCTACCAGCCATTTTTGTTGACCCAGATCGAATGGCCGTGTTAAGTCTTTGTGTTTGCATGTTGCAAGGTTGAATCATATTTGATGGTCCATCTCCACATTTTATCAGGCGTCATTTCACACCTTCATCAGTTTCATCAACGAGAATTGTGACTCTTGGAAACCCTGCGAGAAAAAAAACAGTTTTTGCTCGGTAATCATCTAGACCCTGCTAATTCAGACACATCAAGAAAGCTATATATTTATTCAACATGAATGGTGGAAAATTGTGCCCCCAGTATATACCCGCATCAAGGCTGCTTCCAACACCCAAGATATAGGGTGGAAATGGCAAGATAACAGAGTGAAAATGACACATGTTCCCCCTTGTAGCTATAATTACTTATGGGTTGGTTTCTTGATTAAATCACCCGATTGGACTGAAAAATTCTCCAATTATCTACAAATATCAATAATTACCTCTAATTTATCATTTAATCATCAATAACTATCTATATGATATAGATAGTTATTGATGATTAAATGATAAATTAGAGGTAATTATTGATATTTGTAGATAGTCTATATAATATCTATAAGTATCCCCCAATTATGGCACCAAATCAACCTCCCCCTTCCCCTGGGCGCCCAAAGGGGCGCCCAAAGGGGCCCCCCTGGGCTTCCGGACCCCAGGTGCCCCAGTCCTCCAAGGCGCAGTCGCGCGCTTTCAGCTCGGGACAAGCTCCTGTGCTGAAGAGCCGTCAGTGAAGACATTTAAAGGTGTACCCTCTGGTAAACATACAAAAAGCTATTGAAAATTGCCATTTATAGTGGATTTTCCCATTGAAAATGGTGATTTTCCATAGTTATGTTAGTTTACCAGAGGGTACCTGAAAATGGGTGTATCCAACGGTTATACCTTGAGCTATACACTATACACTCATAAAATCAAAGGGAATAACTATGTTACATGTTATTCACCTATATTATGAACCAGTGGATTTTGGGGTCCGACATTTTCAGACAAAGCAAAGTGTGAAGAAGTGCTCGCTTGCGGTGCCGAGTGCCTGTGATCAATTTGTGACCTCAATTGATTACCGTGCGAATCAATCGTCACTAAGTGAAGGTTTATATAAGTCTAGAAGTAAAGAAGTATAGCGAACAACCAAAATACTTGGCATGAGAAAGAGCAAGTACCTAGAGTACACAAATATCAACTTCCATTCCCAATATATCCCATGATCGTTGCTTTACAAGTCCACAATTCCCTCGCCATCGAGGTGACAGCCCGCAGTCCTGTTTCCTTCAACGCGCCGCTGCAGGGCAGTCCATTGGCCCCAGCTTCGCGCACGGGGCGGCGAACTCGGAAGGCCTTGCCATGGACGTTGCCATGGACGTTGTGCCACCTGGAGACCTATCATGTTCAACCCGCATTGGGGACTCTATTCACTGGCTGGAAGGGAAAAATTAGAGCACAAATACCATAGTAATCATAGTACATCTTAGTAATATATATATATACCCTCTGGTAATTTAACATAGCTATGGAAAATCACCATTTTTAATGGATACACTATAAATGGCCATTTTAAATAGCTATGTTAGTTTACCAGAGGGTATATACTATGATTTACTAGTTTTTTCCCACGTACGATCACCGCCCAGCCGCCTGGAGGCCTTTGCTGCAACCGTTCCACTCTTCCCAGTCCTTAGCGTCGCACCGAAGCGACTTGGTGGGTAGTGGTGGTGGTTGCTGGGTGTGGACCCACAGATGTGTAGTTTTTTTGGGAGCTACATTGAACCATTCATCTTGGGGGGTTGCATTTCGTGGGTTTAACACCACAATTGCTGGTTGTTGTGACACAGGGTCAACACGCCCGTTACAACTATCTACAAGGCATCACTTGGCGTAGAGTCCGGACATAGTCATGGTTTTTCGATCACAGTTCCAAGAGGGGCACTGCAACTGGGAATCGCCCGGCTTAGGTCCGCATCAAATGCTTGAACCAAAAGATCCAGTCTGTTTCGGTTCCAAACTTGAAGTCGAGGGCATCAAAGGAAACTGAAACTGGCGCCCCGCTGCATGTGTGTATGTGTAAATGCCAAGGGTCGCAAATCACGTCCATTTTGTGCCCATTTCCCTTGCAAAACGTGTTGGTCTAAGATGAATTGGTTTGACCCATACCCAAATATACCCAAATCACTGAGTGCCACAATGGCCGTAACTACTGAAAGTTGAATGATCTGATTAAATTTGTACTAGTAGAAGGTTTGTCACCACAAACAACTGACTTTCTTGTAACTTGGGATAACCTCAGTCCCATGGTATAGATATGGGCCCAAATATCTAAACGATCAACTCCCTTAACCCCGTAAACTGGATGGTTACAGATGGGGTACATAAATCCTAAACATGTATCTATATAAATCTAAAGTTAAAGGTAACTTAAACAAAACAAACAAAATTACACAAGTCAAACTACTGACATCAGGTCCCCCAAGGATTCGAGTGACTCGACAGGCGCACAGGGTGTCCGATCCAGAAATCCGGGGCTCCCAGCACCCAAGACGCAATCCTCCTCACCGGGTTCGTTGCCGAGGCAAAGCTTCTCTTCACAGGGCATGGTGGACCTGTCGTTTAGAACACGACCACAACGACCCGGGTGCATTTCAGGAGACAACTCGAAAAATGGTTGGTCGAACCATGTCGAACCCATTGAGGGGGAGAGTTCTAATTATGTCTAATTATCACAGTATATATTACAGTATTTTCATTATTTCTATGTCATTTTTCAGCCTGCCATACCGCCTCAAACTCATTCTTGCGTACAAAAACCTCAGAAAGCTGAAAAAGGGAAGTCTAATCTGGAACTGCTTTAAAAACGGTTCCACCACCGCGTCACCTCCCCTCAAAGAATGTTTTGCAGCTCATCAGTTCACACCCCAGTCAGCCCCACAATGGACACCTGCAGCTTGGGATAGCCCAAACCACTGGTGTAACCCGCAGTGGATTTGAGCGCGCGCTCACAGAACAGAAAATGAAGAGTGTGCGACCTGCGTGTTCCCTGCTAAGTGGTCTTCCCCATTTCTTCCCGCCTCAATGGCACTTCACAAGGTTTACCTCCATGAAGAGCATGGTCTGCAACCTGCGGTGTTGCTCGCATCCAACACCCATACTTTCCATGTACCCATTGACCAAAAACGACCCTCTCTTGGAGATAGCCTCGCGAGTCCGCTCCTTCTGCCCTCCGCCGCAACGCCTAAGAAAAAAGCACCGAAATCAAGGCGGGGAAAGAGGGAAATTGGGGGACTTAACATGATTTACCCTCTGGTAAACTAACATAACTATGGAAAATCTCCATTTTTCATGGGAAAATTCACTATAAATGGCCATTTTCAATAGCTATGTTAAATTGCTAGAGGGTAACTAGCAAAAGGTGGGATTTGACCAACTAAGATGGTATATGAACGAAGCAACCTAGGGGTATGAATGGATGGGGTTGTCCAGAGGGTGGGTATAGCCCCGAATCATTCGCCTGAATCCCCTGTTTCTCACATCCACGGAAATTGCCATGTTGTAGCATTTCCAGTATCACCAACAGCAACAGTTTGACTTGGGCCCGTCATGTCCCGTCAACCAATCCCGTTGCATCCCCAATGTTTAATGCCTATAAACAGTAAACAGGTAGACACTCCCCTATGGTTGGTGGTGTTACAGTACATGTTCATTTCTTGTTGTTTCGATCCCAATTGTGTCAGTGAAATCCCGACTCTTGACGGCATCACAATATCACATTTGATGATCAAAGACACATTCGGTCTCATGTGATGATCAAATTCCACATTTGAATATTTGATCCCATATCATTTGGATGAATATTTGGGATATAACTTGGATCCCAAATATGGTTACCCTCTGGTAAACTAACATAACTATGGAAAATCACCATTTTCAATGGGTAAATCCATTATAAATTGCCATTTTCAATAGCTATTTTGACATAACCAGAGGGTAAGGATGCCTTTGATCAGAGCCTTTTTCTCCAAGTTCTTCATCCTTTCCAGGGAGCCTAGGCCTAGGTCCCTGGGTCCTCCAAAGACTGGGCCGACACACTTGGAGCATTCACTCCACCTGATGGCGCCAGAGTGAGTCAACCAGCAATTCAGAAGGGAAAAATTGCCGGTAGCCCCACTGCTATGAACTAGAAAAACTCTGACAATTCAGACATCAACTATATAAATTAATGAATTATAAAATATTATAAATATGAATGATCTATTCATAATTTGGGCAGTAGTGAACTCCAAGTGCAACCAGCAAGAGTGGGGATATAACCAGCATGCGGTACATGCGAGAAACACAAGAAACAAGTCAACATGACAGGATATCCAATGGTTGCCACCTCAACAAAATTTAGGATGTATCCAATGAAAATGTGAAGATGTACCAGCGACGGCAATCCAGAAATGTATGTAAGTATACAGCAGCCCTGAAATCATATGGTTGGAACTTAGAACTGGGAAAATTGGTATCCTAGAAGGGCATGGCCACTTTGAGTTCCGCATGCAATTCCTGCGGTACTACAGTAGAGTACAAGGGAATATCGGACAGCGTTGATACAGCATCAAGGCATGTGTTTATCGGACTCAAGGATACTCAAAGAACCCATAAACCAACAAACACTTCAGTGGCCAATACACATGTATATATATATACTATAAATATAGCATGTATGTGTATATATATATATAGCATTTATATATATGTATAATTATATATATATGTATAATTATATATATACCCTGAACGTCAAATGCCAAGTTTAACTTGGTATTGGTGTGATGCTAAGTTTTACTTAGTAGAACTTCGTATGTCTGGAAAGCTGATATGGGGATGCCAGATATGTCCACCTGAGCCCATCTGGGCTCAAGAAACACCTCATGGATGAAGAGAGCCCTTGCCAACAGCCTTACCCTTAGCCCATGCTGGCAACAGAGGATCTCCATTTTTTCCTCTGGTAGCCAGCTCCTTTCTCTGAGGACTCAAGAGGTATCGCGATGATGAGAGTGGTACGCTGCCCCCTCTGCTTGCTAGGGTGTCAACAGGTATGGGTCAAAGCATGGTAATTAACAATAGTTCATAATATTTTTATAGATTAATCTTCCATGCTGGGGATATGAACTTTGACCCATATTTGGAAATCAGTTTTTCTTCAAACCAGAGATCTGCAATTTCCATGGCTCAAACAAGCTGACCTTGTAATGGATGGATATAATATATGATATATTTGATACAGTGGTTTTACTGAAAGCGTGTGAGACTTTTTCATCATATGGCTCATTTGAGCCTGGACATTCCACTGGCACATTCACGTTTTCAACTTGAAACTGCGCTGAACCATTTTTTGTTTTCGCCATGCCTGCATCAAAGCCTGATCCCACTCGGCTTGCATTGCTCAAGGATGGCCACTTGCTATGTGTTGAATCGTGGGAAACCTTACAACCAAGTCAGATTCACAATCTTTTCGAAAACTTAGTATAGCATCACACCAGTACCAAGTTATATAACTATGGCAAATTTGACGTTCAGGGTATATATATAATATTATGTATGTGCCCGCAGAAGTGGTCCCCTGCATTCAGGACTTCTACAATGAGCAACTGGAAGACGACTTCCGCAAATCCAGGTACTTGGACCTGGCCAGGAAAGATGGGATGCCAGTTGGAAAGGTGGAGCGCCAACTTTCGGAGGGGAAGGCCGGCCAGTGTCTTCTCAAGCAACTTACACTTAGCTTATAGATAAGGGTGATGTTGTTTTTTCAGATCCAATCCATTCAAATCCAACATGGGAATGTCTCAAAATAGGGGATTCCAAAACTTCATTTTTTATTTTAAAGAAATGAAGTTTCAGGATCCTCTATTTTGAGACATTCCCGCATTATTTAATTGTGGTTTTATGCCCCACTCTTCACCAGGTACCAGCAGTGACATTCACCTTTGTGAATGTTGGAAAAAAGGGTATCAATGAGGATTGCGTATGCCCGGCAAATTTATCCATGTTGACAAGGGGATCAGTCACTTTTGTTGCAATCTAGCCAGGTACAACAACCTCGAAACACAGAGTTCATGATGGCTTGGCTTCCAACGTTTGCCGTGGACCCTCCCACAGAGCTGGAGGCTAAGGACCCCAAGAAGTAATATGCATGCACTCAACCCCCTGATCACTATCGGTCACCCTGGGTAGGAGGCGTTGTACTATGTCGGGGAAGTTCATTGCCTTGCTGAATCCAAGGACTTGGAGGCATGATCAATTCCAGAATGTTTCAGAACTTAGGGCTCAATCAATTAAGAACTTAGGGCTCAATCAATTATTGATCAATCAGTTCCAGATTAATCTGGCTGAATCCAAAAATCAGTATATGAAAACCTTGGCCAGGATTGGGCTTTAGAAGAGTCCCGTCTACACAGACTGATGGCAGCAAAAGTGTTGGCCAACTTTTCCCGGACACCAACAGCAAGGCCTAAAGTAACTGTCTCTGGTTGTTTCCTTACTCTAGTTTTTCTCATAGCCATCTCCAACAGCCCCACTCCAGGAAACCCGGGAGCAACATGCAGAAACTCAAGAGCCTCCTTTCGCTGATCTTCAAGGACTCGGAGAAGTCAATCACGGAATGGGGGAAGCATTGCCACCTGCATGCACGCAGGAAGCAGGTATTGCAAGAAAGACAAAATCAATCCGAAGACCATTGACCCAGGCTGATTCTGAGTCTGCTGTTTCTGACGATTTTTGTCCAGTGATTCCCACTGAAAGCATACTACAATAAAAAGATATAAAAAGTGTAACCGTACCTGCTGCAATGATATTCAAAGTTTATCTCTGCTCCTTGTCCTTGGTTCCCCTGGCTCAGGAAGAAGCCCAAAAATCAAAAGACAAAGAAGAAGATGAGGAGCAAGAGGTCCTAGTAGAAGAAGAAGAAGAGGAAGAGAGTGTGACCGATGATGAAGTGATGGAGGTTCCAAAGAAAGCAGAGGATTCGAAGGAGGCTGAAGAGGAGCGAAAGAAAGCAGAGGATGCCAAGAAGGCAGAGGAGGAAAGACAGAAAGCAGAAGACGCGAAGAAGGCAGCTGAGGCTGAAGAAGAGCGAAAGAAAGCAGAGGATGCCAAGAAGGCAGAGGAGGAAAGACAGAAAGCAGAAGACGCGAAGAAGGCAGCTGAGGCTGAGGAGAACAGAAAGAAGGCAGAGGATGCAAAGAAGGCAAAGGAGGAGAGAAAGAAGGCAGAGGATGCGAAGAAGGCAGCAGAGGCTGAAGAGGAGCGAAAGAAAGCAGAGGATGCCAAGAAGGCAGAGGAGGAAAGACAGAAAGCAGAAGACGCGAAGAAGGCAGCTGAGGCTGAAGAAGAGCGAAAGAAAGCAGAGGATGCCAAGAAGGCAGAGGAGGAAAGACAGAAAGCAGAAGACGCGAAGAAGGCAGCTGAGGCTGAGGAGAACAGAGAGAAGGCAGAGGATGCAAAGAAGGCCAAAGAGGAGAGAAAGAAGGCAAAGGATGCGAAGAAGACAGCAGAGGCTGAAGAGGAGCGAAAGAAAGCAGAGGATGCCAAGAAGGCACAGGAGGAAAGACAGGAAGCTGAAGATGCGAAGAAGATAGCAGAGGCTGAAGAGGAGAAAAAGAAGGCAAAGGATGCAAAGAAGGCTGAAGAGGAGAGGATTCACCGAAAGAAGGGGCAGGAGGAAACGGCCAAGGAATGGGAACGAAAAAAGAAAGCCGTTGAGGATGATGGTGGGGCAATGGCAGTGGCAACTGGGTTGACTTTTCAGCTCTACGACGCCCTGAAAATGCTCGGTGACTCCCCTGAACACCAACAGTTTAAGTCTGAAGTACTTTGCTTTTTGTCTGGCCAGAAGGAGGCTGAAAGACCAAACACAGAGGATCTGGAGGCAAACAGCGACGATGACACACATGGACAGGGTGCAAAAGGAACCTACAAGGACACAATGGCCTTGAATCCTGAGCTCCCGAAACTTCCTGAAGATCTTCGAGATAGCGCAGACAGTCCCAAGACAGAAAGAGCTTCTCAACTTCTTCAGGATCAAAGGGAAATCAGAGCAAAAAGGAAAGCACAGCTGCAAGCGAAGGAAGCTGAACCGAAGAAAAGAGGAAGGCCACCAAAGACTGAGAAAGGGAAAGAGGAAAGCAAAGAGGAAAGCAAAGAGGACAAGAAGGAGGAAGAGCAAGATGAACTTTCCATGGAAAATGCGCTGGACAAGGATGATCAAGAGCTCAGAGTTGAAAGAGCACTCGAAGATGATGACAATGATGCAAAACCTCGCCGCCGAAGCACCACCAAAGGAAGCGGAAGAGGAGGAAAGAAGCGCAAAGGGCCTGATGGAAAGACAAAAGGCAAAGAACCTGGACCTGAGAATGAGCAAGAGGCGACAGAAGGCAAGACAGAGGAGAAGCCTGGATCTGCAAAAGGGGCGGAGGAGACGACTAAGAAACCTGACAAGGAGCCAAGGGAGAATGACGATAACAAAGGCAAAGGAAATGGAAAGAAAAAAAGAGAGAAAGGACCCAAGGCCCGGCTTGAAAGTCACCATCGCAGTGAGTCTAATGTACTTATTCAACTTAGGTGTCCAACCAATCTAAGATTGGGACAGCTAACTGGGCAGTTTTCCAGGATTTCATTCATCACATGTACTATCAAAGCCAACTACCAATTGACCACTTTGCAGGATCCGGATGAGACGCCTCCACCAAACAAGCGTGGTCGAGAGGACTGGTGACTTGAACATTTCTTCAAAATCATCAGCTTTGATTTTCAACTAGGGATTGTAAGTGCTGTTCTCTAACATTAGGCTGTTTTGAAACTTGACCCTTTTCACCACTCCAACATACTGCAACTGGGCCAAGCGCGCCTGGACATTCGAAGGACTTCATCCAGGGAAGTCTGATCATGGTTCAAGACCTTGCGCAGAGGCAGGTGATGTATGAGCTTCCCGATGAAGCTGCAATGAAAACAAAAAAGCCTGGAACATAGATTCCTCCATCCATTCTTTATATAACTTATAATCGAAGGATCAATCATAGCTAAGCTAAGGTCGTGGACACAGAGCCCCAAGAAAGAGGTGCTGGGTGAGAAGTTATTTTCTGATGCAGCACCAATCAGCACACTGCCCAAATCTCAGTATTTTTAGGGATAACAAATGCACTTCTTTTCAAATTGATTGCAGTTTGAAAATCTTGATTGAGGCTGGTGGGCTGCGCATTTTATGTTGTGCGCCCATGCGATGACAATATCAAACGTGTCAACCGAGTGTTCAAGAAGAATTTCGAGGTGAGGGTCTCTGGTTACCTCTGTGACAATTTCGATCAGCCAATTTGCCATTGATCTTGTGACCTCTGTTTTGGGTCTGCTGGTGCCATGATATGCATGAGTGGGCAGGTCAATAGCAACAATGGCGTGACAGTGACATGGGCCAAGAATGGTGGAATCATCACAGCGCTGGAAGCTAAGTTGGTTTCCAATTCACATATTCCCCATTGAGGGCCAACTTGATGGAATGTACTTTGAGCCTAGCAGTATCACGATGGCAGTTATGGAATACTACAATACGTGGATGGGAATAACATGGAATAACTATTATTCTCAAACCCTCAATCAGACATCCCACACCCGGCTTAGGTGGCACCTGTCCAGATGCCTGGCCAATTGGCTGCAGCACTCCCAGTTTGGGCCCTACGAGCAGGGACAGTTTCCAGGAAGTGAAATTCTTTTGTTCCCTCCGAGCTGGAACAACGGGTCAGCACCTTAATTTTGAGAGAGCACAAAAAAGTGCTCGAAAGAGCTAGACACCTCATGGCCATATATGGAGTAGAAAGTTAGGAAGCCCATGACTCATTGTGAATCATTGTGACGAAAGCTGTGATTTCATTTTGTCATGAGCGTCAGCTAGCTCACAATCTTGTGTCAAACCATCTTTGCAGCAGGGGAACGCTGGAAAAAATGCACAATCAATATCATTCAACTGGGTTTGTGGTGGAATTGGAATTTGAGAAATATGCGCTATGCACATCCGACCTGCAGTGCAACTACCTTGAACCTTGAATGAGGTTTGGATTAATTGTGAAGTATGGAACCATCCTGACCTAGCAATTGGCTCAGCTCTGTTCATCTCTGTTCGCTCACGCCTTGTGCCAGAGATCCAGCAGATAAAATGCCACCAACCTGGCGTCAAAGCCCATTGGCCCTCACAGCATGCGCTGCGACAGTGGCTCTGTTTCTGGGAGCTCCGATGACTTTGTCTGGAGCCTAGCATGGATGACTGTATAGTCTTTGTGTCATTGAGATCAGTTGAACTAAAGCATTTTCACAAGCATCGACGAACCACAAAATAGCTATGAATTCTGATGCAGCTTTTGCAGATCAATTTTCTAGAGGGCTCATCTACCGTTCTTGGGGCCATGGTGTATAGACGAAACAAAATGGCCCGTGGTTTGTCCCAAAGCCATGATGTAAATGCGAAGCGCACCCGCTTTTCTAGAGATGATGATTGTCAAGGGGCTGTCGTTGCACCAGAGGATGATAGCAACATCATTGACATATCTGATTTGGTTTCCAGAGATGAAGCCCCTACAGACTCTGAAAATGAAGCCAAAGGAGTCACTGGATCCAGGCGGATTCGACCAGCAAATGATTTTCCATACTCCCTTGCTCAGTGGGTCCACTACCGGAACAAGTGGGTGCTGATTCCTGATTGGCACTTTCGAACTGATGCTCAACATGTTCCAGAATGTGACTGTCGCTTTTGTGAAATCTTGAAGTTTGTCACAAATGAGTCTGAGGAGTCAAATTAGATTTCCGCTGGTGGTGGCATGTTTACAAAATAGAAGCCACTGCCAGCAATTTGCACTGGCTAGAACCAAATTCAACATGCAACAGTACAAGTTGCAACAACTTTCGAAATTTAGAAAGATATCTATTGCTCTTTGAATTGTGACATAGTTGCTGTGCCTACCAGCTTCTCTCTACGTCGAAAACATTATAGTTATGCCTCTTTGCAATCTTGCACTCGGTCATTCATGTCAAATTAAGACAGAGCATTTGGATCCATCAGTGGTTGCAAACTGCACGATTCAGGTTGGAGGTCGTCGACAAGGTGACTGAGGAAAATTACAAGTACTACGACAGGGTCAGGATCTCACCTGTGGAAACCCTGCAACTTTGATAATCTTGAATGAAGACTTTGTTCTTACTGAGGACTTAACAAACTTCGACGTCTTTAGTGGGGCTGGTGCTGTCTACCAGGCCTTCTGTCTGAGCCTCATGGCAAATCAAACTATACCCTTGTTATGATTTGGAATCTTTGTTTAATTTCGTTTGGAATTCTTGAGCCCAACAATTGTGAGCCCACTCAAAGGTGATGGTGGACATTCCGCGCTGCAGTCTCAGCTAGTTTTTGCAGTTACAAGTGCTAGAAGTAAATCACAAATACACATAAGTCACTTTCTTAGTGCTATGGATCTATGGATCATCCATGTGTGTTTAAAATCAGGGAGAACTTCGACTTGGCGAGCCGTGGTGCCATCAATGACTTAGCTACTGGGTCTGGTGCCAAGAAATAGATTAAAAACCATGTCAAAGACATGTCAATCCCTCGCCCAAGCTCAGGCCTGGCTTTTGCCAAGCAGTACTTGGCTGCTTGCGGATTCGCGCAGGTGGCCTAATGACCTTAGGGCCGCCATGTGGAAGCTTCGTTTGGATCAATTCAAACACACATGGACGCACTCGAGATGAGCCACTGGGGGACCAGAAGAAACCATATGTCAACATGGGGTCCTTGTCACCTAGTTGAGGTTTGGAGGAGCCAATAGATTTTACTTTTTTCTTTGATTTGTCTGCATTCTTATGTAATTGGGGACGAACCATAAATATATAGATATGATGGCTGATCTATACAACTGAGGCTTGCTGCACGAGCCCTTCTACTTGTGGTTTTGGCCACTTGCAGAGGAGTACTGGTTTCTTTGGAACAACCGGCATCATCAACGATGAAATTTTTCCCCGATTTGGTTCGAACTGGGAAGCTCATCAACGAGCACTTGGGATCCTTTTGGAAGGATCAGTTCTTGTCAGAAACTCAAACAAATTGATGGTTGAAAAATGGTTTGATGGAAATCTAATCTATATAGAACCTTGCGTGATTCCCATGCCCTCTTCCGGCCAAGTTGGATGGGTACCTGGGGTAGTCCCAGTCCAAAGCCGAGCCGCTGCTGGGGAACAGTGCTGGGAGCCAAGGGGTGTAGTGTTGAAGCTTCTCCACCTGCAAAAGTTTAGTGAGCAGTGCGTTCCAAGGTCATGGCTGCCTTCTTTGTATTGCACCCTTACTAAGCTCCAACGAAAAAAACTTGCAGAACGAGCAAAGAAGTTGAAAATCACCATCAAACGTCGTAAAGCTGATGGGTCCATGTCTGTGCCCATACCTCAGTTTGTTGGTCATATTGATCATCATTTATCCAGGGTTACTAGATCAATCAAAAGAGCCCATGTTTCTGTCTCAGGAGTGGTGGCCCAGACCTTCGTGCTACGCAGGTTTATCCACGTGGATTTGGCAAGAGGGTGTGCTCTCTTCATGAGCTCCTTATGGACCCTTGGGGATGGGTTATGCCAAACAGAAAGCCCAGAGTGCTGGTTTATCTCTAAATTAATCCTTAGTTATCTATGGCCCAGGTTTGATCAAATGTATGTACTTCCCAAAACATCAAGATTGACAGGACCAACCAAAACCCTACAGGGATATCCGCTTCTTCACCTCAAATAGGTGGTTTAAGTTTCTTTTAACCCACAAATAGTGCTACACAAGGAACAAAAGAAGTGGGCTACCCAATTCATTACCTTTGAGCTTTCCTAAGGAGTTCAAAATCTGGTGGATTATGCTACGACCAAATTCCACAGGTTCCTACTTCAGGGTTCTTTATGTTATGGGGCCAAATCACCGCTGTGGCCAGGACTCGTCTGAAGATTTGCAACTTCAAGCCGCAGTGAAGACATTGTGGTACAAAGTTCGTTATGGCCAGCAAATGCCAGCTGGGATTCCCAGATATTTCTGTTTCTGTCCAAACCCAGAAGTATGGAAACACTGTTAAACCTGGTCTTGAAATGTCCCGAATGAAGATATACTGCATATATTTGAGCCGGGTTCCTCCCCTATCTAAGAACCACTGACCCATGGAGCCACAATTGGTTTATGCTGAGTAATTTTTTATCAAAATCATTTACACTTGTTTAACAGTGGCAAAATAGATACCTTCATGATGATTTGTGGCTTTCCGGGTGGGAAAATGAGGCTAAACATCCTGGAGCTTGGAAGAAAGCACGGCTCCCACAGCTGAAGAAATTGATTTGCAAAAAATCATCATAGTGCTATGGCACAACTGAGTCTTGGGGGAGGACATGCAACCAATAAGTCATTGCCTTAAGTCTGCAATTTAAAAGATGTGGGCCATTCCCTACAAGTGGCTGACTTTAGGATGTTTGGGGCAGTTTTATCCAGCAACTGGTGGTAAGTGTAAGCTCCCTGAGACATACTGCAGCGAAATTGGCCTGCTTCTGGCCGAAGATGTGGCATGGCAATCATTTGCCTGCCATTGCAATTGCTGGCGAGGCACCATTCATGGTCAGTCAACCAGGTTTTTTCATTTTATTGAGAAGTGGTTCAAAACAGCTACGCGTGAAATAGCGTGAAACCTGCGTGAAATACCAAGTTTAACCGTGAAATACCAAGTTTACCCGTGAAAGTGCGTGAAATTGGAGCCCCTGGAATACGACCTATTTTGTCAAATCTGTGTGCTTCAAACTGCCTCGACTATTCCTGTTGCCAGCGGATTCTGAGTTCCATTCAAGCTGAAAGGTGAAAAACTATATTTCTCAAAGAGCGTCAGATGCATGTGTTGTGAGTTCAATTTTTTTTCACACAGAAATCGTGGTTTTGTTGTGAGATTGGAATTGGAAGTTGATACTTCAGCAGCCTATTTTGGTCAAACCACTAGCTGGGTCTGTTTCACACCCAATGGAAGAGAAGGATTTGTTGCAGAGCCTTGAAAAGGCCCGGGCACGGCTTCAACGAGTCAATCTGGGCACCACCGAGCCTGTTCCAGATGATGTCACTGGTGGTGTAGCATCCCCACCTTCGCGCAGTTCTGCAGGCCAGGTTCTGTGGCACCCCAAAAAAGACTTGGTGAAGTAATCTGTTGCACCAAAATTTAAAAAATACAATCTAATGGCCATAAATAGAAAAGGTCTGATCGATCCAGACTGTGACTTGATGGAAGTTGGGATGAACACCAAAAAGAGTTCAATAAAAAATGGTGTATTTCCAGCATTTTTCCACACTGTGGTGATTCCAAAGGTTCCCAAATTCATGTGAGTTGAACAAAATGCATTGGGTGGCACGAAACAAATTTTAAGGGCGTATCATCTGCAAAATTCAACATATGTTATCACCCACAACGGCTTTGCCATATTGGAGCTGCCAGGCAGTGGGAAAAAAGTGATCAAGAAAGTGGTGGTCAAAAGGGTGAGAGAAAAGGTAGGTCAAAATGATGCAGAGGCGAACAAGGACAACACGGACAAGACAACTCTAGGGGACATGAAAGGTCTGGACAAGAAAGACTCAATGATAGATTCTCAGCTGACTGTTCCCTATGAAGCAGAAGATGTGGAGAAGATCCAAGAAGAAATGATGTGGAAAGATCACAACCAACGTGTGCTACAACAACTTCGTGAAGGGGATATCTCCACAACGCCAAGTTCAAAGAGTGAAGGTTCTTGTTCACCAGCCGCCAGGCTGAACCGTTTGGACAGCACGAGTGACTTGAGCGATGTGAGCAGCGCAGGGCCATCAGCAAGTTTGGTGGCACAACAACTTGGCCGGTGCAATACCGGAGAACAACTCAGCAAACATCTTGACTTTGACTCTCTCAGTGACACCTCTTGGGTTTCAGCAGAAGCCCAACGCATCATGCAGAATGCAAAGCAGGATGCAGAAAAGGCCGCAAGATTGCTTGAACATGCAAAGGCAATGATCGCTAAGGCTGAGCAACAGCAGAAGCAGCTAGAAGATGCAAATGGAAAGGAAACGCAAAAGACAGCTGAGGCAGAGGCAAACAAGAAGAAAGAAGAGGATGCGAAGAAGGCAGCAGAGGCTGAAGAGGAGAGAAAGAAAGCACAGGATGCGAAGAAAGCTGAAGAGGAAAGACAGAAAGCTGAAGATGCTAAGAAGACAGCAGAGGCTGAAGAGGAGCGAAAGAAGGCAGAGGAGGCAAAGAGGGCCGAAGAGGAGAGAAAGAAAGCAGAGGATGTCAAAAAGGCTGAGGAGGAGAGAAAGAAAGCAGAGGATGCGAAGAAGGCAGAGGAGGAAAGACAGAAAGCTGAAGATGCGAAGAAGACAGCAGAGGCAGAAGAGGAGAGAAAGAAAGCAGAGGAGGCAAGGAAGGCCGAAGAGGAGAGAAAGAAGGCAGAGGAGGCGAAGAAGGCTGAGGAGGAGAGAAAGAAAGCTGAGGATGCCAAGAAGGCAGAGGAGGAAAGACAGAAAGCGGAGGATGCGAAGAAGGCAGAGGAGGCAAGACAGAAAGCTGAAGATGCGAAGAAGACAGCAGAGGCTGAAGAGGAGCCAAAGAAGGCAGAGGAGGCAAAGAAGGCCGAAGAGGAGAGAAAGAAGGCCGAGGATGCGAAGAAGGCAGAGGAGGAAAGACAGAAAGCTGAAGATGCGAAGAAGACAGCAGAGGCAGAAGAGGAGAGAAAGAAGGCAGAAGATGCGAAGAAGGCAGAGGAGGAAAGACAGAAAGCTGAAGATGCGAAGAAGACAGCAGAGGCAGAAGAGGAGAGAAAGAAAGCACAGGATGCGAAGAAAGCTGAAGAGGAAAGACAGAAAGCTGAAGATGCGAAGAAGACAGCAGAGGCAGAAGAGGAGCGAAAGAAGGCAGAGGAGGCAAAGAGGGCCGAAGAGGAGAGAAAGAAAGCAGAGGATGCGAAGAAGACAACAAAGGCTGAAGAGGAGAGGAAGAAAGGTGAGGTTGAGAATAAGAAACCAGACGATGCAAAGCGACATGCGGAACACAACAAGGCCCTAGAAGAGAAGCAAAAAGCTGAGGAGGCAATGAAAGTTGCCCAAGAGATGATGGAGCAAGCAAAAAAGGCGTTAGAAAAAGCAAAGGGCAAAGAAGAGGGCAAAGAAGAGGGCAAAGAAGAGGGCAAAGAAGAGGGCAAAGAAGAGGGCAAAGAGACCAATGGAGAAGCACTTGTTGACAACACCGAGGAAGAAAGGAAGAAAAAAGAACTGGCGCAGAAGAAAGCTTCTGCCCATGCCCGCTACATGAGGTACTATCGAAACATTCGACGTACTGTCCTAAGATATCACATCTATTTCAGATTGCAATTCTAAATCTCATGTTTGATCAAATTCCAAGTCATACAATTGCACTATCCTGCAGAATCCTTTTAGTGTACCGAGACAAAGACACTCCTCGAGAACTTCGGCTGATGGGGCAAGAAGCCAAGGGCAGCCCCTCAACTGATTTATGTCCTCATTTTATATTTATAATTTAATTTAATACAATTATAAACATCTATATCACTTCTCTGGGACACCAACAGTCGTCATCTTTCGGCACCTCGTCTCTGTTGGGCCACTGCTCTGCGAATAGACTCCACCTGAATAACAACGCGAATCGTCTACATGGGAAATCCCAAGCAATCACCATCTTTGTGGTTGAAAATGGTTAAAAAACATGTTTAAAAGTGGTTTCTATCATGGCCATGCCCATTGAAATCAGTAATGTGGTAAACCATGGTAAACCCAAAGATACCCAAAGCCATCTGCACCATTCCTGCAGCCATGGTTCTATCCTCACTTGTTCTCCCCGGTTCATCCCTGACCAGACCCAGTTAGAACGATAAAGTTATTAGACAATCAAATATGGGGGATTCAGTTTGTGTTCTTCAAAAACCTTTGTCGCTTTCATTCCGGCTCAGGTTCATCGCTTAATGCTGTGCTGTTTGACGCGTGGGTGCAGTGCGCTGAGGGCCAGTGGAGTACATCTGCATTCTACCTCAACATCAAAACCCGCCACACAAACAAGAAACGAGGGACTCGAAAATGGATGTTGTCAGGTGAGATGGATGCTGCATTTGGCAGCCACGTTGCTGATGCCATGCGTCAACACAAGGCCAATGACGCCACTTTGTGGGAGAAGGAAACGAGATTCCATCCCGAGCTACCACAAAAAGAGGAGACTCCTGGTTGTTTTTTTCATTGCTTCCTTTTCTGTGTTCATTCAACTTGCAATCATCAATGCTGTTCTGCCAGGAGTTCCGACAGTACTTGTGCCTATGCGAAGATGCTGAAGATACTGAGGTGTGTGAAGAGATCGAGCGACTTTACAGTTGCATTGACAAGGATTCTGGCAGCAGCAGCAGCAGTTCGTCTTCGTGCCGAAAAAGGAAGTCACCTCCTAAGGATTCTAAGGATGAAAAGCCAAAGGATTCAAAGGACAAGAAGGACAAGAAAGACAAGAAGAGCAAAAAGGACAAAAAAGATAAGAGTAAGAAGGCGGGGGGATAAAGACAAAACCATTTTTGATCCATCACAATCTGGTCGACCTACACCAGGAGAAGAAGAGCCAGGGCAAGAACAAGATTGGCAGCAAGGGTGAGTCGCAAGAGACACCAGAACAACAGAGAGTAAGGCTTCAGAAGGAAAGTCAAAAACAGTTTATGAAAGAGGCAAAGAAGGCACCCATTATATGCATATATGCATATATATCATGGATATGTTCAAATCCGTATAGTGTGAGAATCCTGTGTTGTTTCTTCATCCCTCCAGGCCATTTCCGATGCCAGTAGCAAGTTGAAGACTGCGACTGGCTTGCTGCCGAACATCTCACAACTGCCTAGTCCTCAGGATTTTTTGGATCTTGAAACCAAAGTCTTGAGACACGCCTACACACCTGTAATTTTCCAACATTTAGTTTTTCTGTTTCTAAATGCTTTCCTGGATATCATCTTGTGCCCCGGGGCTCGTCAGGAGTGACAAGTACCAAGAGTCTGTGAAGGCAGACTATGATGCAAAAAAGCAGGCTTGCGAGGCGGGGTGGTTCACGGGATGGGGATTAGGTTCTTTCATATGCTTTCAACTTTTTTGCTTGTGGAGGCAGCACGTGCAGAACTTCAAAAAGCTGTGGATGATGACAAGGCTGGGTTTTTCTAGCTGTGATTTTCTACATTTTTGTACCCATTTAGCTTTTGGAAATCCATCATACGTGTCATATGTGCAATTTCTGTCCGGCAGGTTGTTCGCTCCTTGATCGATGCCTGTGATGCGGCCCGTGTAGAGCTGGGAGTTGCGGTTGAGCCATTGAAGGTTAAGAAAGCCAAAAAAAAATAGTTTGGCTTGGAGATAGGCGACATTTTGTGACGTAGTTTCTCAGACGCGTAGCCCAAAAAAGCATTCAAGAACAATTGCTTTGTTGAGTAACAGGTCATCACAATGATGAGATTTGGGTCTGAAATCTGAAAAAGGTTTGTCATTTTTGTTATGTGATATATTTGATTCAAAGAAAGAGTCAGGCTGCTGTGTCACAGCACAGGTGCAGCAGGTGTTTGGGTCCACCGGTGACCTAGGGGATACACCATGGGGGCTCACTGTGTGCTCCTAATCTCGTTTGCAACGCTGCTGCGGGGCTGTGTGATGTAAAGCCCATACAGTTATTTGCAACACACATGTGCACCATATCTTATTTAGCAAGTCTCTGCCAGCAGCTGCTTTCATCCCTCATCGCGTGACCATGCGTGACCGCATTTCATTGACAAAGAAAAAATTAGGAGCGTGAGGTGCTGATTGCACATTGCAACCAACATACATACACAGGTTTTTAATGTTCAAAAGGCATTGTTCTTGAGTATACATGCATGCCCCCGCAGGTCGGAAAGAGCTCGGACCACTGGAGAAGGACCTCTGCGAGCGTATTGCTAGTGGAGTATCTTGCTGGAGTTTTAGAAGGAGAGAGTTCGATTTTTGTGTGTGGAGGGGTGGTTGGTCTGTTTGTCTGGGAGTTCTAGTGTTTTGTGTGTGTGTGTCATTGCATTGAGGATTCAAGTGCAAATGCTGTGATGAAGTCAGCAAGATCAACATATGCAGCCGCTTGGTTTTAAGGAGCATCAGTGAACAATAGCAAATCCAAAGCAGACCCCAGTAGATTGTGAAACTAAGTTTTGTTGAATGCCAAACCTGCCTCTGCATTTTAAGGAGGCAAAAGGCAATACCACAGAATTCACTGAAAAACTGGCTGGCTATTCCACCGGCAACGAATCTCGAGATTATTTTCGCAACAATGAACTTCCTGTTGACACTTGCACTTTTATAGACTCAGAAAAAATGTTTTTGTTTTCTTTTCCATTGCTGGCCTGTTACCTAATTCAACATTCCTGGCTGGACCCTGTTTGCCAACAACTAGCCTAGGAGCCATTGTACATCAAGGTGCCCATAAAACTGGCAGACGATTCTGTTGGAGAAGAGCTTCTACCAGTGCAGCTTCCTTGGGACATTTTCGACTATTTGTTGAACAAATGCAGTTTTCAACTTGGGGACAGGCTTGTCCAAGATTTCTGGGAGCATTTGGAAAACGTTGGAGATACATGGGCTTGTTCCACTCGAGAGTTTCGGGAAGCTCATGGAGGCAAAGTCTGGCCTCTGGGGTTTTATGGGGACGAAGCGGTCATGGCCATTCAGAACAATCCGATGAACAAAATACTTGGGTTCACAGTCAACTGCCCCCTGTTCCGTCCACGGTCTACGCGGCTGAGCAGATACCAAGTGTTCAGTATCGAAACAGACAAGGTAGTATCATTTAAGGATACTATCTACCCAGTTTTGGAAGAGATTGTCAAGTCCTTTAACAAGCTGACTGAGGAGGGCATCAATGGAACCATTTTCCTAGTGTCAGAACTTCGAGGTGACCAAGCATTTTTCAAGAACTTGTTTCGCCATAAGTCATGGTGGAAAGCCACCAAAGTTTGCTTTCGATGCAAGGCTACTGCTGAACCGGGACCACTAAACTATTGTATCTATGAATCCAATGACGGTTGGGCCACGACAGTACGCACCACGGAGCAATTTCTGCTTGAGGAGCTTCCTGATCAAGATGCATGCCACTTTGTTAGAGCTCAACTTCCTGTTCAAATTTTCTAGGTGTGGAAATGGGATTTGTGGTTTCAAAAAAAATATTTTGGCTTAATGTTGCTGTGTGGCTGGATTCTCAAGGTCCACTGATCGACTTATACTTTTTCGACGTCTCCTTGCTGAAACATTGCACTCTCCACATTGTGAACCTAACCCTTCTTGGAATTTCCAATGGCTCGGTGCTGCTACTCATCTAAAATTGGAGTGCTGTCAACATTGTGGGGATTCCTTTTACTAAGAGTGTCATATCTGATATGTTTTTTCTGAATGTTTCTGGATGTTTCTTGCCCATTTTCAACAAAACTACCAGGGGGATGATGCTCAACATGGGAGTTTTTGGTGACACTGCCGGTGGCTATGTGGAACCACTTGAAAAAGCATACAACGAATTTTCAATGTGGAGGCGATCCATGAAAATTGGTTGTTCCCAGAAAAGGTTTTCAGCTAAGTCCTTGGTCAGAGAGACCACCTATGGATGGTTTTTGAACTGCAAGGGCTACAACGCTCGAGTGGTAAGCGAGTGGTTGATGTACAAGCTGATCGAGGTCAATCAACAGCCTGAATTTCAAGGTCTTGATCCAAGACAGGAACCTTCGGAAACTGCTTTGAGATTTGGCGGCATTGTTATTTATATTGGGCGGGATAAAGATTGGATAGTTAGCCTGCTATTTGCCGACCCTTGGAAGTGTGCATGTTTGATTCGTTCGTTTGCTGTGTTTGCTGGCAGGAAGTCTTATAAAGCAACATTGGCAAATCATGCGTCCAAAGAGTTCTCAATGAACAAAATAAAGTGTAAGCAAGCTTTATCCATGTTTCTGCATAGTAGGTAGATATCACACTTACCTGTCGCAGCCATGGCCACGCCAGTGGGGGAGAGCGCTGACGTTGGTGAGATTCCTTTGTGGGATTGGTACCTTATCATTTTCTCGATCTTAGTATCAGTGATTGTGTCCACTGGGGTGGTGCTACTTTGGTGTGTCAACTTCTTGAAGGAGTATCTTGTCACTGGCCTTTTTTGTGCTAGAAAATCGACAAGTGTCCAACAGCTTATGCGAAAAATATCAGACTTGGACGAGAAGGACCAGCACGACCTCCGACAAAAATTGATGGCAAAAACCAACACTTCTGAGACAAGCCGAGTTCAAGAGATCATATCATTGAAGGTGGAGATTGACACGTTGAGTGAAAAGAATGTGCACTTGCGAAAGCAAATTGCTGAACTGAGGAAGTCTCAGGGTGGTAGCAAACCTAGCAGTTTCACCGTTTATGTGACCAAGACTGGAAATTGTTTTCATCTGGATCCGGATTGCCAACACTTAAGGCAAAGCAGTGTTCAGAAAATGCCATGCCAAATCTGCGTGAATTAGACTACCGCGGGCTGCAAATATGAGAAATCAAAAAAGATCAAAAAAGGACGCGTGGGGCAGGGGTTTGCTTTTGCTGTCCAAGTTTTGCTGCAAAAGATCTTTCTACCGAATGTTGACAGGCTAGGATTGCTACGATATACTGTGGATAAGTTGGTAACTATGGGCAACTATAAAGCACTGTAAATAATGGGGATATATTTTATTCAATCTACAGTAGTTTTCTTATACTCGCTCGATTCAGGAATTCGTTTTCCCAATGTTCCCGAAGCTGGGGAAATTTCAACAAATTAAATTACCTCTACATGCAGCTGTCAACCTTTCAGCCCAGGAGAGCCATCAACCGATACTTTGGACTAACAGAGCGCACCTCAAGGAAGTTGAGCTTTGTCAGCACAATCACCATCATGGCATCGTCCGTGGCAGAGGGTGACAAAAGGGTTAGTAAGGTTATCTCAAATCTGGGTCTTTGATATTATAAATTTGGTTAGATTCCACACTACCCACTCCAAATTGGGTCCCAAATTCCAAGCTTTGGTCTGCCAATGTTGTTGCCCAGGACACTGTATCAAGCGTCTGAAATTGAACGAGCTGGGAGAACCTATTTGCTGGCTTATCGACAGCTCAATTCTATGAGTTCCTCAATGAATGATCTGGCGTGGGTGCTCACTCCAAAGTGGCATGTCTCTTGGTGGTGTTCAATCAATTTAAGTTTATCATCTTTAACATTTGGGAATTTCATTTTTGGGATCCCTCATAATATTTTTGTTGAGTCTGATTGACACGAGTGCGGAGGCATTCTCCCACGTATGTGTTGATGCGAAACGCCTGCAACTCAATCCACGTTTCACCCATACATTTGCAGATGAAGATCAAATGTCCCAATTGAAGAAATGGGCCAGGAGGAGCATTGGTAAGAAAAGGGAAATGGTAGTCTCGCGGCTAAGCCGTATGAGGCTAAGAACCCTGTTGTGGAAACTGCCAGAGTTGGCCAACAGAGCCAAGTGAAAAAAAAGGTCCTTCCTCTTTGAAACATATTCATATAACTCCTATGTTAAAGCTGGATTCAGTAAATCTTCGTATTTGGTGGTAAAACTTCGAATCTACAGAAATGCTAAGTTAAACTTCGAATCTACAGAAATGCTAAGTTAAACTTCGTAGTTGGATTTTGAGGGTATATATATAATTATATATATATATGTATATCTATGCGATCATACGAACCATGAAACACATATAATGGCAATTTTGAATAATTTTGATTTCAGTGGCCACTTTTGAGGCAACAGAATCACTTCGGGACCAGTCGGCTTGTTCCCCATGGAGCGGAGGTGGGGCCCAGGCCCAGTCCATGGTGTCAACGTGCAATCTCGCGCTTTTTTCGAAGCCTACGAGGGCGCACGGCTCGCAAGTTTCGAAGAGGCTGACAAATGGGTATGGGTCAAAATTAGGTACCCCAATAATTGGATGGTGAATACTAAACTAGACTAACATCTGTGGGCCCCTAGGTCTTCCATTTTGACCCAGATCCAAATAAGGTCAAGGGAATCCCACAAAAATGACCATCCACAGTTCTGAAAGAGGTGAAGTGTGTCACGGTTTCGTGTTTTTCATCACCAACTATAGAGTGACTTACTCTGAAACTTCACCGTGAAGTTCTGTTGCAAAAGCGATTGCTTTTGATCAAGCATCATCAAGTATGGATAGGTGTTACTATTGTAGAACTATTACTGTACTGTATATAGTACCATTATCAAAGTGTTGCTCCATTGTGTACCGTTAAAGAACAGGCAGAAGTTCAGTGACTGTCCTCCACTTTGGTCTGAAGTTTGCCAGTCAAGACTATAGGGACATGAAAATGGGATCCCCCAAGTCCCTTCGTGACTGTAACTTCGGCAAAATAGACGATTCGGCATGTCTTGGCTATCCACCTATCCACCATACTGTGGATGGAAGAAATCCTGCACCAGTTGAGAACTATTAGCTACCTATGAAACATTGTAAATAATGGGATAATAATGGGAAAAACCATCGACCAACTGGTGCAGGATTTCGCAACCATCCACCATATCAATGAGATTCAATGGGTTTCGTGGAAAATTCAACCAGAAAATTCATGAGTTTCGTTCAACATTCACGAGAAATGCCGATTTCTGAAGTAAACACCAGCCAGGATTTCGTTTCCCAGCCAGAAAATCAATCCGTTGACGTGACATCGACATATCTGATGCCCACCTCGCAGGGTTTCGTTTCTTTCTGAGCTCCTGGGCGCAGCAACTGCCGAGCTGGGACATTTTGGCCAATTTTACCATCAAAAGCCTGGGATTCATGTCGTGATGTGTATGATTAATTATGATTGATGTTGATTGATTCTTATTGAGTATGATTGGCATTGATTCAGTGTTGAATGTGTTGATCTTCATCTTGATGAATTGAAGCCCTGAAAAGTGTGCAAGATTACAAGCAGCTTGCAGCGTCATGACAACATTCAAGTGCACAGGTCCCACAACATCGCAGCAAAGCATAGCAACGCACGGCGCCCTGCGGGTCCGGTCCTGAGCAAGCCTTGCCATAAGGTCCGTTCAGCGCCACGATCTCGCGAACGCGCGTCTGTTGACCTCAAGGGAAAACTCACAGTTTTTTCCTGGCTATCTGTGCCTGAAACTGGGGAATATCCCCTACAGTGGCAGCTGTTTCAAAGTTGAAAATTATGATTGACTAAGAGATTTTAGGTGTACCCTACTTTTGGACAAGTATTGAATTCTGATGTCCTGCAATTTTCCCTTGAACCAACCAGTACCAGCCCCCCATTTTCAGGAAAAGAAGGACCGAGGGTTCTCATGGAATGGGGTACTGGACCTGGTGGTAGTCTCGAGAACCATTGTGTGGCTCTGTTCCTTCCTATGCTTACAAGCAGATGCAAAAGAAGCTTGTCGTTCCATGATGACCATGTCCTTCCTTGTGTACCAATGGATGTAACCAGAAAAATCCTAGCAATACGCATTGAAGATACTGAAGGGTCCAACATTTTAGGTAGCAAAATGTGACACTTGGGGCCAACATGGGTCCCTGAGGCACCAACTGCTGCCAGCAGAGCATCCATTCCATTCCGACCAATGGGAGAAGGCACAGTCCTGGAGCTGGAGGTTTTTTGGTCTAAAATCCATCAATTTGGGACATGGGATGAATCAAAACCCCCATGGTGTTCCATGATTTTGTACAGTACAGTATTTGGAAGGGGTGAACATCCAGCTATACCAGCGATTTTGATGGCTGAGAGTATGTTTGATATTGTTTGATGGGTTTCCATTCATAGCTATATGGCTCAGGGCCGCTCAGGACCCATCGGGAGGGTCATTCCTTGGACCTGAAATCTGTGGACCTGACTCACAGCCATTGGAGGTCCAGTTGTACCGGCCGTGATCTGAATCCAACTGCCAGAAAAACAGAGCACAGAGCCTGCAAGGCCCCAGCTAGGTCCTGAAAAACTACCAACAAACAAGTCGGGTTTTCTGGGAGTTCACTGAGGCTGCCGGCCTGCTTTCCACTGCACTCTTCCAGGACACATGTCTTGGTTTCTCGGACGTGTCCGTTACACCTGGGTTTCTCGGAGAGGGCGATGTTTTTTTGTTTTCGGCGATGGATCTGGTGTCCAAGAAATTTGGTATACGGATATTCAAAATGGTGACTTTAATGGGGAAAATTGATGATACCCTCTGGTAAACTAACATAGCTATTGAAAATGACCATTTATAGTGGATTTTCCCATTGAAAAATGGTGATTTTCTGTAGTTATATATGTTAGTTTCCAGAGGGTAAAATTCATCAAATTTGGGAATTTGGGGCTACTCTTGCTGTCCATCCCTGAGATGACGATCACAGTCCCAATTAAACAAGTTACTAGTAGAGTCTAGGAGAATATCACCCTCATTTTTCATCAGCCTTAGCTATCCATTCTGGATCACATCACCATTTTGGATTGATGGTTAAACCGCAATTCTTGATGATTAAAGTCCACTTCTTCGCCGCTCTGGCTACCTCCTTGGCTGTTGCTCACCCGCCGAGCTGAGGTCCCCAACACAGCGCCACAGGAATTGGCAAGCCTCCACCGGAGCTGGACCCTGGATCTTTCTGTTTTTCTTCGCAAAAAGAAATGGGTTTAAGCCGTGAATTTCACCAGGAAAGAGTAAGATCTGTAATTCTTCCCCCTAAGATGATCTAAATCAAATACCCCCCGAACAAAAACCTGCTTTCTGAGTGTTTAGTATTGGATGTGTTCATTTTGGGGCCCTGCTGTAAGGGGTGAAAAGAAATATTCGGGGGCAGGATTTTCGTCAACAAGAATGGTTTCGTTGTCCCAAAATGGTGTTACCCTCTGGTAAACTAACATAGCTATTGAAAATGGTGATTTATAGTGGATTTTCCCATTGAAAATGGTGATTTTCTATACTTATGTTAGTTGACCAGAGGGTAAACCCCCCAAATCACACTCTAATTTTGGGAAACCGATGTTCAAAAGCCATGGCTGGATTTGGAGTTGTCCCAAAATGTTCAGACAACACAAAACGGGTACCAGTGGGAATCTATTTAAGGCAAGAAATGAAATTTAAGTGGCAACCTATGTGGAACCTTTGATTACCTGAAATAGCTGCAACATGGCTCTAGCTCACACTGACACTTGAATCACATAGATCTACTTCAAAATAGCGATACATCTGGTGAAATGTGGTAAATTACATTAACTGGTTGGTGGTTTCAACCCCTCTGAAAAATAATAGTCAATGGGAAGGATTATCCCATATATTATGGAAAATAAAAAATGTTCCAAACCACCAACCAGTTAATAATATATATATATCTTTAAAAAATCAGCCATGTGCAGATGATTCTCCCAACCATCGTTCCATCGTTGACCGTTTACGCTTGTTAGAATTCAGCCATCGACGGAGCACAAGTCTCGCACCTTTCAATCCCCCTTTGCCGCGTGCAGATACCATCACCTGGCAGCGATTGCCCAGGTCCATTGGGGCAAGGAATTAGCTGTGATATGAATCCCACGATCCATTTCTGGCCAGTCATTGAGAATGGTTTATGATGTTTATGGCTTATGGTGTGCGTTCAACATATTATTTTTGCTGGTTTTTGACCCAAGATGGCCAAGAACAAACTTGCAGGGGACGCAACCTCGAAAATACATGGACAAATTGTTGAAATCTGCGATGGCGAGACATGCACAATGCGCGCAAGGTTACAATGTGTATGTGTGTGTGTGTGTGTTTTTTTTCATGCTGTGACTTTGAATGGGTCCGTGCTCTTTGCAAAGCATAAGAGAGAATGGAGGTCCAGAACTCACATCCGGGGCCCCCGCAAGTGGTGGGTTTTTTCCAGTCTTCCCACGCTCCGAACTTGCAGTCCTGCAGGCAATGGTATATACCCTCTGGTAACCTAGCTATGGAAAGATCCACCATTTTTAATGGGTAAATCCACTATTTCTATGGCCATTTTCAATAGCTATGTTAGTTTACCAGAGGATTAATCCCATTAAAATCACCATTTTGTTGGTTAAACCCCATTAAACCACCATTTTCCTATGGTGTTCCATGTTTCCCTCCAAATTTCGCCGTCCTCTGGGATACAGCTGGCACAGGTCAGGGGCAGATTTTTGCAGCTCGTATAGTCCACCTCGCGGAAACATCACCGAACTATCATCCTGGAAAATCCTGGAAACGTGTTAAACAGCACCTTTCTGGGGCTTCAAACAGGATAAACCATGATGTTTTTGTGCCCCTTTAAGGGGTTGAAATTGACAGAATTTCCTGTCACTGATGCCCTGCGGCTTCAGTGAGGCATCATAAATATTCATAAATGTTGCTAAAGTTATGGAAAAAGTTACTTTGGGGAGAAAATCATTCAAGTTGGGATGACAAATCTACAAAATGCTGGACTGGCCCCGTTCATCAACTCAGAAGGAGCTTCCTACTCTCCTCAAGCCGCACTGGAACCAACATGATTTCAGATCCCTGGTTCTATGGTTTTCTATAGCATATAGTAGATCATTTGTTGATGACCAAAGTTATAAGACATCAATTCTCAAAAATGGGACCGGGGATCTCTGCAATTACTATTGTATACTATCTAGTAGATGCATCCTATTAGATCGAGACATGATTTTTTTCAGCCCGTTGTTTGGTGGTGAAAAACCTCAATGTTTGTCGGTTAAATCTAAAGCCTCATGATCTTCAGGACAAATCGCACGTTTGCTGGTTAAAACACTATACTCTTTGATGAATTCATATGGCAGTGTGTCAAAACCTTGTACCCCTGTAGTTCACATCAAAATAGCTGGTAAATGGATTAATAGGTATCTATAGGTATTGATCCATACCCATGTGGGATTCACCCAATGCCATTTGCAATCTGCACCATGCCCAAGTCATCCTCATGGATTTATGGCTGGGTTATGGCCCCTAATATCCATGAATATACCCCATTATATATATCGGATGAAATATGGATAAACAATGGTACATATATATATATTATTATATTATATTATAATATTATATTATAATATTATATTATATTATAATTTTCATATTATATCATATTATATTATATTATATTGTATTATATTTTTCATATTATATCATATTATTCTATGTTATATTGTATTGTATTATATTTTTTCATATTATATCATATTATATTATATTATATATTATATTATATTATATATTATATTATATTATATTATAATTATATTATATTATATATGTTTTTCATATTATATTATATTATATTATAAAATATTTTATATTAAATAGTATATTATATTATATTATATTTTTTCATATATCATATTATATTATATTATAGTATATTGTATTATATCATATTATATTGTATTGTATTATATTATATTATAGTATATTATATTATATTATATTATATTATATTTTTTCATATTATATTATATATTATATATTATATTATATTGTAGTGTATTAAATTATCTTATATATTATATTATATTATATATTATATATTATATTACATTATATTATATTATATTATATATTATATTGTATTATATTATATATTGTATTATATATTGTATTATATATTATATTATATTATATATTATATTATATATTATATTATATTATATTATATATTATATTATATTATATTATATTATATATTATATTGTATTATATTATATTATATATTATATTATATTATATTATATATTATATTGTATTATATTATATATTATATTATATTATATTATATTATATATTGTATTATATATTGTATGATATATTATAGTATATTATATATTATATATTATATTATATTATTATATATTATATTATATTATTATATATTATATTATATATTATATATTATATTATATTATATTATATTATATTTTTCATATTATATTATATTATATTATATATATATATGGATTATCAACCACGGATCCTAAGTGAGATGCACATCCATGGTAGTGTGCCTCGTAGGCTTCGCAGCTAGCGCCCACCCCGGACACGTTGCCGACAGCGTCCAAGGGGTTGTGCGGCGGGGACTCGGCCGGCACGGGATGTGGTTGATGTGGTTAGGGAGAGGTTTCACCAAGAAAAATGGTGAGTCCACTGCAACTGGTAGGCGAACGCGTAAAAAAGGGACGTTAACCAAGTAAAAAAGTGGGAGCTTACCAGTCAAACAATTGAAAATTGAGATTTCATCAATCAAAGGATTATCCAACCTCGCCACAGGCTGCCTTGAAAGAAGTTAAGCGGAGAATATCTTGGGGATTGCATCATCATCATCATCATCATCATCAACCTTCTCCGGCCCTTCCGGACCAACTATAACACCAACTGGAGTTCCGAGCGCTAAGGGTTTTGAGCCTTGGGGTGCGAGGCAGCGAATGGTTGCTTTGTGTTGATTTATCATTGACTCAAAACAATGTGAAACCTGGGGCTGCCCTCTCTATCAATCAGCACATGGAAATTGGGAACATCTATGGTTGTCTTCACAAAATTTAGTTAAGTAATGGTTCAGTAAGACATTTGTGTCGATGGTATTCTGGCAGCCAAAAGCATCAATAGCAAATAAATTGTTGCATGGAATGAAATTCATAGGATAAATCTCATGGGAATCGTGTTCAAGCCAGGTTGGATAAGGTATTCATCCTGGAACATAGTTTGATGCATTGCTTTAAGATATCCAAGACTAAGATCAAGAAGAGTATGCGTAGATGAATCAAACTTATGGACCCTCTACTCAAGAGATAGTGAATGCTGATGTTTATGTAATTCAAAAGCCATGGATTGGATGAATTCAAAACATCTTTAAGCCCCGATACTAAAAACAACCTATCCCAACATTGGATTCCGTATGATGCAATCTGTATATTCTATTTATGATATCGTGATATATCCATATCATATACTGTATATCCATATTCTATGTATATATATATATCCACATATATATATTATACAGTATATATATATATATAATCCATATATAATTAATCATATATAATATATATCCCATTTAAAGCATTTAAAAGCCTCATATATTCCACTTTTTCATGTCGTTGATGTCCCAAGGCACCGCCCTGGCACCGCCCTGGCAGGTGCCCTGGGCCGCCCGGACTCACGGCGCCGTTCCAAGCGCCCGCCGGTGCCGCAGGTGGCGCTGCAAGCCCCTTCCTGGCCGGGAAGAGGGGGGCAACTAACATAGCTATGGAAAATCTATGGTTAATATATGGATAATCTATGGTTTATGGTTAATAGTTACCCTCTGGTAATTTGTTACATAGCTATTGAAAATGGCCCAGTCGAAATAGTGGATTTTCCCATTAAAAATGGTGGATCTTTCCATAGTTTTTTGTATGTTTACCAGAGGGTAAATTGTTTGATGGCGATCAACCCGGTTGAAGACATGGATAAACATGGAGAAGTTAAACGACAAATTTATGCATTCATGGAAATGACACATAATATGATATAATATGATATGTTGGAATATATCAGAATAATACGCTCAAAAAAAGCTGTTTGCAGGACATGTTCAGTACTAGCCTCCAGTTTTTTCTTAACAAGACGAGATGAAAAGCGGCCATGGGGAAACCTGTTGAGACAATGATGTACGGCTTCATGATGGGACTTCCACGGTATTGTGGTTGGAGCGAACCGGTTTCTCCAGATATTACAGGACGTTCCTGCAGATGTTCCCTGCCTTCCAGTCGCCCCAAACGCACCAGAACCTCACAGATCCACAGCCCGTTTGGTGCCCGTTTGGTGCCCGCTGGCTTCATGTAAGGTTCATGGCTTCATGTTGGGTCAGTTCATCATATACGCTCATTTGCTATAAAGACTGGCACCATGTGACTCAAGTACTATCAACTACACTACTGGACCATGAACGCCATGAACGCCTTTTTAACGCCAGTGATGCCATCAAGGGGGAAGAAAATTGTCCCATCCCAATATGAAACACCCCTTCAGAAACCCCATTGTTTAGTAAGGATTTCATAGGATTTACACATGTTTGGGACCATTTTTTTCAGGGCTGTTGAATATTAGGAAAATGGGATTATATAGGTATCACGGTATCATCGATCATCCCCCGCCCTTGGCGGATCACCTGACCCCTCCAGGCGCCCTGGCGTCTGTTTCTTGGGGCATTCGTTGCACTGAGCCACCTGAAATCCGATCGGATCCATTTTTGGCACATGGTGGAGCTACAAAAATCCAAGCTGCAGCTGCTGTGACAATTGTGGTTGCCTTTGGTACCCTCTGGTAATTTAACATAACTATGGAAAATCACCATTTATAGTGAGTTTTCCCATGAAAAAATGTGATTGTCCATAGTTATGTTAAATTACCAGAGGGTAAATCCAAATCAGTTGTAACACGTTTTCGGCAATGAAATTTGCAACCCAGTTGTTCCATGTTGTTCCAATCATCATCCTGCAGGCCCAAATGCAATTCTGAAACACGCAGCGGGTTGCTTCAAGGGAAACTTTAGAAGAAAAAAAACAGTGTCTTTGATGGGAAACAAAAGACATGGGTTCCTTTATATCATCGCTGCATCCTAATAAGAAGATAAGGTTCAGCTTCAAACTCAGAATCCCAATCCCAGCCAGCTGGTTCAATGAAACATCACAAATATCCTACAGACAGTGTATTATGGTATAGATATATATGTATATATATAATGAAACAAAGTATTTCTTATCCGATTCCTTCCTCTCCATAACAACTCAGTTCTAACTGGAACAAGGACGCCGCCATTTGACAACCGGCCTGTCGTGAATCGGAGGGTTCACAGCGCTTGCCAAGATCATTGCCAAGGTGACGAATCTGGCGGCACCGTTTCCGACTGTTTCCTATACTTCACCAAGGTTTCGTTTTGGGGTGTTTGAGACTATTTGAGACTACGGGGTTGAAATTATATGATGTGGATTATATGTGGTTCACTCTATGCTGATGCTTGAAGATTGATACTTCATGGCCACATCCAAATTGACACTGTGTATGGCAATGAGAGTAGTACAAGTGAAGCTATGATGGAACGTTGTGCGATTGACAGTACAGCGAATTCATAGCTCATTTGATCGAGTAGGTTCTACGCGACTCTACCCTCATACAGAATTGAACTATCAACCGAAGAGCGAATCTTGGTTGTTGCAGTGGTTTTGCTGAACAAACCATCATTTGATAGTCTCAAAGTACAGTATCAACATGGGCAGGGGTCTAAAATTGGACGCTTAAAACATCTTAAAACCAAAATTGTGGTTCGTGTTCTTATATAGTACATTTATTCATTCATACGCATTTCACATGTATATCAACCAGCAAAGGCGAGATATATCACACCTCCAAGCTTTTCTGGTTGGTGGTTGTGGCTTCAATCCATGTATCTTCTCAGGTAGGATCATTCGTGGGGAATGCCATTTAAACATCACCCGACATTGGAGAAATCACTACCAACCATAAATATGTATATGTATATATATATATAATTGTATATAAATATAATTGTATATATATATATTAATATATAATATCCCATTCATAACATGAATAACCACCTCGTTGTTGCTTGGGGTCCCTCGACTCGCCAGTCAAACCATCCCCCATATGGCCCAAACCTCTCGAACTCGGATCATCTCTCCGTCGCATCGAGTGCAAGCGCCCCATTGATCCCAATCTTCCCATTGGCAGTCCTCAGTGGCTACGATAACGATGATCGCAGCTATCCATGTGGGTTTTTTTGGAGGGTTTCCTATAGCATAGGGCTATATACCCCTATTTTCGTCCAAGTCATTAGACCATTTTAGTACTGAAATCCCATGGGTTTTGGGGCTTTTGGGGTACCCCAATTTTAGGAAACTTCTATATATATATATATACTGTACCTATGCTCGTAATACGCTTCAATTTTTTCGCTGCTCGTCTGACTGCCAATGTGCACCCAACTGAAAAAGTCATCCATGGCATTGGATTTACCCGGCCTGGTAAACTAACACAAAAAACTATGGAAAGATCCACCATTTTTCATGGGAAAATCCACTATTTCGACTGGGCCATTTTCAAGAGCTATTTTGACATAACCAGAGGGTATCCGGCATTGATTCTATGGTGTTTCAATCGTTTTTCCATGTTTACCAGCTTGGTTCCTGCGCAGAAACCTTTAAGCATTTCGTGAAGCTCGATGAAACGCCCTTGCTGCCATGACACCATGGCGAGCCCACAGCTGGCAGTGCCACAGCTTTGGACCTTCCACCGCTCAAACAGCCGAAGGATTGGTTTAAGGGAAAACTATGAGGAAAGATAACATGGTACAACATGGTTTAGCATGCTTTAACATGGTCTAACCAACCATAAATAGGAGGGCTTTACCAACTACAAACGAGGATAAACTATCCCAATAGATTGGTCAAAGGTTTTTTTGCCGGTTTTTACCCCTGCAATGCAGACTTGGATTTTTTTTTCTTCAACCAAATGTGGGGAACGAAATATGCAGAAGCTCCAACATACAGTAGGGGAGAATCTCAAGAATTGCTGGTTGGTGGTGCAATAATCATCTTGAAAAATATGAGTTCGTCAATGGGAAGGATGACATCCCATATATATTATGGAAATTTATGGAAAATAAAAGTCATGTTTGAAACCACCAACCAGATTGGTACTTCCATATCACCAACCAATACATCGATGGGTCAAGTCATCTACCCAAACCCTGCGATGAAACCTGCTGCTGAAAATACACGAAATCTCTGGTCGCTTGGGTCCCTGCAGCCCAGAAACAACTTCTGTTGGACAAGGACATTGGCATCCAAAAGAAACAAATATAATTAAGTTAAGCAAATACCCCAAACGAATACCCCATTCAGTATTGGATCTCTGAATTGGGGTCCCATTTAAGGGATGTTCATATTGAGGATAGGATAAACCTACAGTTCTCGTTGTGCCGCGCCTGTCTCATTTCGCCGTCGCAGGGTTTGCCACCAAGCCTTGGGTCGTGGACATCGGGGATCATCCACCGAGTTCGAGTTTCCCCGGCTTCAACCGGGTGTTTGAACAAACATTCCTGATATAAGGCCTATGTAAGGGAATATCCCCACAAAATATATAGCCTTATTTGGTACAGTAGCTCCATCTGTTGGATCCTGAAATCCCCATTGATATCATGGACTCAGAACAAACATGGCTATCTCCAACCCAAAAATAGGTCAAAATCATCCAACATCTTCCAAACCCCAGTCTGTCCGTGCTTCCAAGTGTTTCTTACGGGTAACACACGGCCAATTATGGAAAGTAAAATGAATCATTTATGGATTATTACTAAAAAATCATGATAAGTTGAATTACCAGAGTGTAAATTACCACATTTCCCCATATGTTTCCCATATTTTCCATCGTCATCACATGCTTTTGACCCCATCTCCACGGCAAGAGACTTGGAGTCCCTCAGCGTTCGTCGGGAACGGTGCTGAAAGCCACCCCCGCAAGACTTGGAGCAGGTGGACCTCGGCTGGTCAAAAAATGCTGGGAGTTTTCATGGCTTTTTCAATGGAAAATCCCCCTATAATCAATGGGAATTTCTGGATCCTAAATTGGAGGTACCTACCATATACAAGGCCTATGTAAGGCCTATGTAAGGGAATATCCCCACAAAATATAGCCTTATTTGGTACAGTACCTCCATTTTAGGATCCATATAATTGGAGGTGATCTATTGATATGGATATGCAAAAAAAGTACTCAGCAAAACCCAACAATGACATGATTATACATGTAGTTGATTGAACCAACGATGTTTTATGTATATATATATACACATACTATGTTTTATGTACTATATCATATATTTATTCACACACAGGTTGATACAAGCAACAATGATATGGACATATGATGTTCATGGGGGTTAATCATTTGTTCATGGGTTGTTGATCAGGAAGTAAAATGTGTTTAACCATTCGGTAAACAGTACTATAGATGTATTAAAAGTATATAAGATGTAGATAGAATATAGATGTACATATGTATATGATGTGCAGTGTATTGTATGCAATACGTATATACCAGTAAGTGTAAGATTATATAACCAACAAAATGATAGAATCTGGTCTCAACCTTCGGTACTCAGTCACATGGTTTGTTCGAAAATCTCCCAGCAAAAAATTGATGATCTCCCATGGAAACCTCCATTTATAGGTCTTAAAGAGAAACAAATGATCTGGAAAATGAGATATTGATGAGGAATCTAAGCAACAATCATGGGAGCTCGATGATATCGAACGGGATATACATATACATATACAATGGGAATATACATAATAGGAATACACACAACAAAATGATATATACAGTTCATCCTGCCATTATTACGAATTCCACAATCAATGGGTCTGTTAACCCCTATTGACGGATTGATGACCATCACCCAACATGGGCATATAACCCAACCTTTTACCATGGCACAAACAGGGTTCAATTCAATATAATTCAATCATGAAAAAATGCTGGGTCGATTGTCCAAAATTTTAAACATGGTGGTTTACTGTGGTTTAAGTGTTACCATTGAAATTTTGGGAGGCTAATTAAGCAGTCATCCCTTTCCTCGTTCCATTCGGCAGGACGTGTCCTACATTGGAAAGTTTCAACGCGAAACGTTGCTCCAATGGGAATCAACCTCATCCTGTCGTTAGTTGGGCGGGTTTGTCCCTGAAAAAAAAAAGCCCGACGGTTGACGGTTACCCTCTGGTAAACATACAAAAAACTATGGAAAATCACCATTTCTAATGGAAAAACTCACTATAAACGGCAATTTTCAATAGCTATGTTAAATTACCAGAGGGTAATTATCATACTTCCTATTCAACTCATGATTTGTTTCATGGGTATACTCCACTTTCAGACCCACCTGGGATCTCAATAAATATCTCATTCTGGGTTTCTCTGAAAATAGGGGTCCAGCAGAAAGCTTGATAGTAAATCATCATGTTCCAATGAAACTTAGTTCACCCTGCAAAACTAACAGCTCGATGTGGAAACCCATGGTTTTTTCCACATCTCTGCTGCCAAGGAACCACCGCCCCCAGCTGCTCAGCAAGCAATCCTGCATCTCGCCGAAGCCGCAGTCCTACGGTGCTGGGCCCTTGGCATTTACTATACATTTATAGTAAATATAGTAAATATAAGCTTGAACTAATGAATGTAGTTGTACGTGATATCAATTATCTTTAGTTATATATACGTACAATCTCAATATATATGTGTATAACTATAGTACAATTATATAATATCTATGTGTATATATATATATACACAGTATATATATAGTGTACATATTATATTCATATTATATCACCATAATATTCAAATGTTTTGAGCAGGGGGATCACCAGCAATCAGGAAACATCTTGACGACGGCAGGCCTGTTGCTGATCGGCCGATGCCCCCTGGCCGTGCAAGATGCTTCAAGGAATTCGGCTGGTACTTGGCTCAACTTCTTTGTCTGGTACCTTTATAAAGCATCAGAGAACCTAGAGACCTAGAGTCGTTGTGAGTGATGTTGTTTGACGAAAAATCATGCCATAGAAGAACCTGTGGTATCTCCAGGTCGGCAATGTGCTTGTTATTCTCTGCCACATATGTGTGCAAATGACTTCCAAACCCACCACTCTTCACAGTCGTTTACCCCTCTTACAAAACTCCAAAAGAATCCAAGGCCTTTGATAAGAATAGTACAGTAATTATGGGAAGTAATCCCTGCCCCCAGAAACAATGGTGGATGTAGGAGATGCAACCACATATTTGGGACCGTTTAGAGTCAGAGGAAAGGAAATATCGAGGACGCACATATGGCTACGGATCAAAATTACCCACAAGTTGCGGTACAAGTACCTTCTGTTCACGTCAAGATTTAGCTGGGATTTATGGATGTTCATCCCCTCCATCATCCCCATGTCACCAGTCCCAACAATTGCACCGGGCATCACCGGGCCGTGCGCCTCTGGCCCGTTGCAGGGGCGGCTTTCCTCCAGCGCTGCCGGCTGATTGTCGGGATCTGTGCACCTGGAAGGTTTGGAACGCAGAAATGGTGAGTTCAGCGTGGGTCAAAACCAAATAAGCAACGAAGATGGGATTTCACATGACTTCACCCATCAAAAATGATAATTCAACAAGGAAACAGTGAAATGTCAATCAACGAGAATGGGACGTGTTGGTTTCACCAAAACTGGATGTACTGAGCATCTGGACTGCAAATGAGGGGCACATCTGCCTCATGTTTACAAAAGAATGCGTGGTGCGTAGTACGAATGACCGACCAGTGGGTTTTATGGTCCAATCCATGGGAACCTCTGCATAATTGTCACCAAATGTTCTAACAGGATATGGCCCGTCATGGCCCGTGAAGAAGGAGGCAAATACGGTTGAGGTCCACCGTGATGCTCTTGCCGAAACATGCAAGCAGTGTTGGAACCGTGTAGATTTCTTCGTCAATATTCTAGATTCACAAACGGATATGTCACGTCTGAAACCTCAATCCACTGTTTACTTAAAATGGCCAGGAAATTGGGGAGAATATCCCCCCATGTTCAGACAACCCACTAAATTTTGCTCCAAAATGTCCCCAATTCTGCACCTGGAAAAACCCCTGCTCCAGCCCCCATGTCTTTCCCACAACCTCTCCCCCATTCGCGCACCATCGGCCGTGCCCCGTGCCCTTCTTCGCGATCTCACGTTTCCGTGACTGTAGGCCTGAGACGGTGGACGTGGTGGCCCTGATGGGTCAAAATCAGATAGCCCTAAATTTCTGCGGTCCCTTGAGGAAATTTTGACACGTTCCCATACATAACTGGGATATTCCATATATATATATATATATACATACAATAGACAGTACATATTATATAATATATATATATGGTGTAATATTGTGTAATACGCTTATTGGCCACTGGGAACTGGGACGCAACCCCCAAGTGGTTCGAACTGTTCAACCATTTGAGAATAGGTGGGACGCAACCCCCAAGTGGTTCGAACTGTTCAACCATTTGAGAATAGGGGCGTTCACTTGGGGCGTTCACTTGTCAACATCCAAAAATGGGAATTTAGCTTGAGTTGGTCAACAAGAAAAAGGACTTGAACAATCCAAAAGTGTGGATTTCAGTGGGGTTGACCAACAAACGTGTGAATTTGCCATGATTTACCCCCAAGCTGGCAACTTGGCAACTAGAAAAGACCCAACAAAAAATTCTGGACTCCGAAAAAGATGACATCCGAAAATAAAGATCCCGTGGCTTGTGGAGCAGTCATCCCATGACATCCATCGTCCTAAACCCTAAACCTCCTAAAGCCTGGTGAATAAATGCGTTTGTGGGTGATTTACGTGTACTGAGTGTACTGTATTTCATGAACAATTTCACGAAAGTTGTTGCTTTATGTGTGGGTTTAACCCTGCGACGAGGTAAATGTTTGGGAGTTTATATACACACGTGTAGCATCCAATAATTAACTGAAAATGTCAACTCAGGAATACTAAAACCACTGTCTACTAGTGTATATAGATATATAGTATTATATAGTTGTGTTCCGTTTCACTGCTGATACTCATCACTTTTGGGTGATGACCCTTCCAAATTCATCACCAGGGTTTATTCATCGGTGGTTGACATTATATCCCTTATCCCAGAATAGTTGTTTTCTTTTGTTTTTCGGGAAACTCCATGGTTAGACTTTCAACCAATCCATATACCCTCTGGTTATTTAACATAGCCATGGAAAATGGCCCATTTATAGATATTTATATGGTTTACCTGGGTTTATCTATTAAAAATGGTGATTTTCCATGGCTATGTTAAATAACCAGAGGGTAAATCAAGGCCAAAATCCATAGCCAAAAATCCACTAGAATTCACCATCATGCACTGGCGCCCCATGGCGCCCCTACCGTAACAGCTGGCAGAGCAGTCGCTCCAGGACGACCAAAGTCCCATGACACAGTCGCTGTCTTCCTGGTGGATGAAGCACCAAAAAAGACTTAAAGATGTTGGAAAATGTTGGATAATGATCTTTCTTTGATGTCTAGGTTATGATTTTTGATGTTTCGTTATAGTTTTTGTCGGCGACAACTGAGGTTCGTTTCGTGGTTGCTTCGGAATTGGAACACATTGGAACGACCTTTCATAAAGATTGTTGGGATTTACCCTCTGGTAAACTAACATAACTATGGGAAATCACCATTTTTAATGGGAAAATCCACTATAACTGGCCATTTTCAATAGCTACGTTAAATTACCAGAGGGTAGATCCCCCCCCATCTCCGCACATCTCCGGACAAAAGCCACGGGACCTGCCTCACAAGGCCACTCGTTGCAGCGGCTGGCTTCTGACGACCTGGTGTTTTCCCAGCAAACTGGACCTCCGATCTGAGATGGTGATTGTCCAAAAACCAGCCATTTGTCGAAAAATGGCAGTGTGTCAAAACCTTGTACCCCTGTAGTTCACATCAAAATAGCTGGGATTTATGGATGTTCATCCCACTAAAAATGGTATTTCGTAGGTATTGATCCATACCCAAATTGGTGATGGTTTATGGTTTTAGCTTTGACCCTACTATCCCATCACATGTTGATATTCCTATTATGGGTTAGTTCATGACCCGCAATAAGCCAGTTGGTATGACATAGTATAATTCCCCAATTCAACCAGAGGTAATGCTGACTTAAGTTAGTATTGATATGTGACATACATATGACTTAACATATGAGCCATTAAAAAATCACTAACATAAGTTAAGTACTTATCTTATGCACTCAGATGACTTAAGATGAGTTATCATACAGATGCCTTAACTCAGTACTTATCAATGGCTCATCTGACTTCGGACACTGAGTGCACGGACGGGCCCTCAGCGGGTTTTCCGCAGCTGTCGCCCTGGAGCTGATGATGATATCGATGGCGACAGCGCCAAGTTTAAGCCATGGGTTTAAGCCTCAAAATATGGTAAATTACCATGTAATTTCCCAAAAAAAATCTATGGTTGATCAGTTCACCATCATTTTTCAAGTCTTCTTTGACCATTGAAGGGTATGTATACCCCCATTTTCAGACACAAACACACACACGCACAATGTCCACATGTGCCCGTGTGTGTGACGTTTGACAAATGGGGACCCCAGAAGTGGCGACCAAGCAGGAACAAAACAGTGTTCGGAAGCAAATGGCTCCCCAAACCTCAATGATCAAAAGCTTCAGCAAAAGAACTATATGGGGATGGAAGTTATTATAACCTTTAATACCACTATTTGGGGGCATGGACATCACCACCTATATCCATGTATATATTCTTATGGTTTCAATGGTGCTCTGCTTCCTTATCAGTTGATGGAATGCTGCATTGAGGCCACCACAGTGGTTTCACCCCTTAAGAGTACTCTTGTAGCACATGCTTTTACAACCCCTTGGGCCCTTTCGTTGGAGGGCCTACCTTCTGAGAAACATTAAAAAGCATTACATTCTGACAAAAAACGCACCGAATCACCACACTCTTTTGGAACACCTTGATCTTGTGCCGCTTCGTTGAATAACGCTTCGTTATCTGCAGGGTCTATTGATCGCCCCGACAGTATAGAGGCCCCCTGCCGTGGAGTAGATACTCCGGTGCCGCCACTTCAAGCCACCCGCACAGGGCCTTCAGATTTTGCTCAACTTCCACTCCAGAAATCTCAGATGAAATTCATATCAAACCCACAAATCAAGAGCATGGAAGATGACTTCCTATGTTGCCACTCTGTTATTGCATATGAAAGTTGCGGGGTGTCATCTTGTTCTTGAGCCACCCGTCGCAAGACACGTTCATGCAGCCCATATTCATCCATCTCTAGGATTTTAGAATAGGAAAAAACAAATAACGACCAGACTTATATAATTGCTGTGCAAATCAGACCCAGTGAAGTGTCGCGTTGAAATGTCACCCTAGACAATTGTTTTTTGTTTTTAAACCTAATATAGTAATATAATATTATAATATATTATACATATGATGTCATATGATTCATATATCCTGGATCTTCAAACAACACACGTTTTTCTCTTCAACTTCCTTCTGCAGTGCCAGTCGAAAAAGGGCGGTAAGTTTACTCCAGCTGTTGCAGGTCATGCATCCTGCCAGCGCCAGCGTCGTGCCTGGAGCATTGACTCCAACCATGCCAGTCAGCCCACACTCCGTCTTGACAACTTTTTGCTGAGCAGGACCTTAGAGTCGATAAAACAGGTTTGTCAAGTTTCATGCGGTCGAAAATTAAACTTCTCATTTCAAAGGGGTAGTGATGTGCAAACCAGTGGATTCTTGTGGTGCCCAGTTTTCACGAATATGCGCAACACCAAAGAGGGTCACAAGTGGGGGCTGTCTGAGATGGAATCATCAGAGCAGACCATCGCAGTGGCTCATGGTCTTCCATTGAGTTTCCCGGCTGGGTGTTGCAGGATTCAGTCTCGTCCACACTGGCACGGGCAGATACATCAAGCATTGGCAGAAGATTGCAGGGTGTCATGACTTCAGATCTTGACCAAACTGGGGTGGGGTGTCAAAGTTTGATCCGTTTCACATCATCATTTTGCCCGGATTTTGCCCTGTGTGTCTTCCAGCCAAGACCACCGGGCTCAACTCGGGATCTCCCTGCCAGACATCCCTAGACCCTGCACCTGCGAAGCGCATGACAGGGTTTGCCGCCTCAGGTGACCATCCATGGCTCCAGGGGTGAAAACTGTCCATGACCAGCTCTGCTTTTCCCAGAAAGTATCAGATTTGACCAAAAACTGGATGATTGAAATGATTGAAGTCTAAAGAAGGGCCAAGATTGGTGAGTTAGAAGTCTACTTGCCCGAATATTCACACAAATGAAAAGTTCAGGTCATATGAATGACTGGAAAAGCCAGCTTTTCAAGTAAACACGTGAAGATTGGAGTTGTGCCAGGCTTCCCCCAGGGTCCTTCCGGACCAGGTTGGTGGATCAAAACCCTGGTATATCTTCTTCATCAAAATAGCTGGGATAGAAATGGATGGACTCATTCCCCCAGATATGGTATTTCAAGTTCATAGCTTTGTATCCATCCCAATATCAAATATGACTTCACTGGCTGGTTCCTAGTTCCTCTGCCCAAAGTTCAATTTCCAGTAGTTATGTGTAAACATGTGTAAACATGTGTAAACATGTGTAAACTCCTATTCATCCCAACAAAACCACTAAAGGAAAACTGCTTGGTGCTTGAGCCACCCCTCTGAAAAATGATGGACTTCGTCAGTTGGGATGATGAATTATTCCCAATGGAAAGTCATCATCCAGTCAAGTTCCAGTCACCACCAACTCGGTTCACCGCCATGACTGGAAAACCCAGGTGTGCTGAGCCCCTGGGGCCCTGCACTCTTCGAAGGCAGTTGGAAGACGGTCCGATTGCGCCTAAGGGCGTTTTGTCTGTCGGCGATGACCCGGCCTGGTAAACTAACAGTCTGCTATGGAAAGATCCACCATTTTCAATGGGAAAATCCACTACTTCAATGACCATTTTCAATAGCTATGTTAAATTACCAGAGGGTATCAACCCAGTGCTGTGCGTTTTGCATGGCAAACTTTGCCGAGCTGATGCCCTGACCCAACCATCTCCTTACCGTTGCTTATAGATGCTTGCTGTTGTTTGTTCCACCCATCAAGATCCCAGTGACCCAGTGATTGTTGCCTTTTCTTGGGCACATCCCCCCACCTTCTACCCTATCATCTACCACCTGAGTCCTCTTGGTGATTTATCATATAGATACGATGCATACATTCTCACCATCTACACAGTGTTCTGTTACAGTTGGATATGTTTCCATATATATATATACTGGTTGGTGGTTTTAACCAGCTTGAAAAATATTAGTCAATGGGAAGGGTTATCCCATATACTAGACGACGGATGGCCCGAGAGCGTAGAGGAGCAGAGTCTTCTGTTGTCAGTATGGAGACACGCTTTTTACACACAGGCTCTTTTACACACAGACGCTTTTACACACAGACGCTTTTACACACAGACGCTTTTTACACGCAGGCGCTTTTTACACGCAGGCGCTTTTACACACAGAAGCTTTTACACACAGACGCTTTTACACACAGACCCTTTTACACACAGACGCTTTTACACACAGACGCTTTTACACACAGACGTTTTTTACACACATGCTCTTTTACACACAGAGACTTTTACACACAGAGGTTTTTACCCGCAGAGACTTTTACACACAGACGCTTTTACACACAGACGCTTTTACACAAACACTTTCACACGCAGAGACTGTTACAGACAGACGCTTTGACACACAGACGCTTTGACACACAGACGCTTTTACACACAGACGCTTTGACACACAGACGCTTTTACACACAGACGCTTTTACACACAGAGACTTTTACACACAGAGACGCTTTTACACACAGAAGCTTTTACACACAGACGCTTTTACACACAGACACTTTTACACACAGACGCTTTTACACACAGACGCTTTTACACACAGACGCTTTTACACACAGACGCTTTTACACACAAACGCTTTTGCGCTTTTACACACAGACGCTTTTACACACAGACGCTTTTACACACAGAAGCTTTACACACAGAAGCTTGTACACACAAACACTTTTTACATACAAACACTTTTACACACAGAAGCTTTTACACACAGTTGCTTTTACACACAGACGCTTTTACACACAGATGTTTTTACACACAAACGCTTTTACACACAGACGCTTTTACACACAGACGCTTTTACACACAGACGCTTTTACACACAGACGCTTTTACACACAGACGCTTTTACACACAGACGCTTTTACACACAGACGATTTTACACACAGACGCTTTTACACACAGACGCTTTTACACACAGACCCTTTTACACACAGACGCTTTTACACACAGACGCTTTTACACACAGACCCTTTTACACACAGACGCTTTTACACACAGACGCTTTTACACACAGACGCTTTTTACACACAGACGCTTTTTACACACAGACGCTTTGACACACAAACACATTTACACACAGAGACTTATACACACAAACACTTTTACACAAACACTTTTACACACAAACACTTTTACACACAGACGCTTTTACACACAAACGCTTTGACACACAGACGCTTTTACACACAGAAGCTTTTACACACAGACGCTTTTACACACAGAAGCTTTTACACACAGACGCTTTTACACACACACTTTTACACAAACACTTTTACACACAGACGCTTTTACACACAGACGCTTTTACACACAGACGCTTTTTACTTTTACAACAGAGACACACAAACACTTTTACACACAGACGCTTTTACACACAGACGCTTTTACACACAGACGCTTTTACACACAGACGCTTTTACACACTTTTTTTTTTTACACACACTTTTTTGACGCTTTTACAAAGACGCTTTTACACACAGCTTTACACACAGGTCCGGCACAAGAAAAATCGCAATTTTACCTCAGTTTGACGATCGACCCTCCATTTCGTGCGAAAGGTTGCTCCAGCACAAGTAAAATCGCAATTTTACCTCAGTTTTTGACGATCAACCCTCATTTCGTGCGAAAGGGTTGCTCCAGCACAAGTAAAATCGCAATTTTACCTCAGTTTTTGACGATCGACCCTCATTTCGTGCGAAAGGGTTGCTCCAGCACACGATAAATCGCAATTTTACCTCAGTTTTTGCCGATCGACCCTCATTTCGTGCGAAAGGGTTGCTCCGGCACAAGTAAAATCGCAATTTTACCTCAGTTTTTGACGATCGACCCTGCGAAAGGGTTGCGTTTCGTGCCGTCTCGTTGGCACTGCCCCTGCTCCCGCCTTCAAAAGAGAAATAGAAAAGAACGAGAGGGCAAGAGGGCAAGAGGGCAAGAGGAGAAGATGTGAGATGAGAAGATGTGAAGATGAGAAGATGTGAGAAGATGTGAGAAGATGTGAGAAGATGTGAGAAGATGTGAGTGGAGGTGTGAGAAGATGTGAGAAGATGTGAGAAGATGTGAGAAGATGTGAGAAGATGTGAAGATGAGAAGATGTGAGAAGATGTGAGAAGATGTGAGAAGATGTGAGAAGATGTGAGAAGATGTGAGAAGATGTGAGTGGAGGTGTGAGAAGATGTGAGAAGATGTGAGAAGATGTGAGAAGATGTGAGAAGATGTGAGAAGATGTGAGAGATGTGAGAAGATGTGAGAAGATGTGAGAAGATGTGAGAAGATGTGAGAAGATGTGAGTGGAGGTGTGAGAAGATGTGAGAAGATGTGAAGATGAGAAGATGTGAAGATGAGAAGATGTGAAGATGAGAAGATGTGAAGATGAGAAGATGAGGAGATGAGAAGATGTGAAGATGAGAAGATGAGGAGAAGATGTGAGGATGAGAAGATGTGAAGATGAGAAGATGTGAAGATGAGAAGATGTGAAGATGAGAAGGTGTGAAGATGAGAAGATGTGAAGATGAGAAGATGTTTTACAGACCCCCACTATTGGAAGAACCCTGCGCTCAGACGCTCTCGGGAATTATGGGAAAATAAAAAATATTCCAAACCACCAACCAGATAGATATATAAATATATACATATATATATATGTCCAACCTTTTGGTGCCCTGGGACTCAAGAAACATAAAACAACTCCAGCTATTCCATCATTTGCTAATTATATAAACATCTAATTACTGACACTTATTTAAAAAAAAAACACGTATTGCTGCTTTAGTACCAAGCTTGTGCTGGTCATTGCCAGTGAATTCTGAAAATCCAGATCCAAACCCCATCTTCCCCATGAAAATTGCCAGAAATTGGGCCAACTGCCCCATCCATCAACAGTAAAATCCACATTCTTATCGCATTATCTTCTGGTTCTGCAGTTCTACCATAGTTCTACCCCAATTTTACTGCTTAAGACACCATTCATCAACAGTAAATATGCTTGTTTGTTCCATTTACTGGTTAAACCATCTTCAACCCCAATGTTTTCGAAAGAATCCGCCATTTTTGCTGGACATAAAGCGACATCGACCCGTGGGGCGCACATCTTCTGTCCACCGTTGCACTGCTTGGTGCAATCGCTCCACTCGGACCAGGTGCCCCAGAGCTGGCGCAAGGATTTTGGGACGTCGAAGAAAAAAAGGATGGGGAGGTTAATTTGAAGGTTAACCATGAAAAATAGTGCTTGAAATGGATTCAAAAGGATTTGAACCTCGGAAATTGAAGGTTAAGCAGCAGTATATGGTTTTAAGATGATTTAAACACCAAAATTTGAGAGTTAAGCGTCACACCGACAAGGACATGGTTGAGATGCTGCAACAATGGGAAATAAACCATCAAACAACAACAACAACTACTACTACTACTACTACTACTGTGGAGACTCAACATCCATTCTACCTCGAGCAATTCTTGGTAGTCCAATGCAACAAACCAAATTTGGAGCATCAAAAACTATCCATACCAAAGCTGTTTCTGCATATTTCTGTATACTATCTTGTGGTTGGGAAACTCAATTGGTAGCTCCAACTGGCTCCCTGGCTGGGTCTTATTGGGCCACGTAGGACCAACCATAGCTCCGAACCGCTCCGCGCCGAACCACTGGATGGTTTTTTCGGAAACACGCCCTGCGTCCCAAATAGTCCCAGGGAGGTCCCGACGCAATCTTCGGCTTCGCAAGGCGGTAGATCTGGGCAACCCTCCACCTGCAAACCCAGTAGGAATGGTGCTTCAATGTGTTTGAACCGTCCAATATATGTTTACAGATTGGTCTCTTATTGTTTTAAAAAAATCTTCTAAACATGATTTAAAAAAAAAAAAAACATCCGTTTTTTTGGAGAGTTCTTCCATGTTGAGCCCGCGCTGTCACAAGGATCTGGATCTCCATCACCGAAGCTCGACCTCGCCCGCGCCCGCACAGCACCTGCTGGATATCCGCGCTGCAGCCAATGCCTTCCGCAATGGGGGGGTCGCCGGGGTCGTCAACAGAACCACCGGGAAGTGAACCACTTCTCCTGCTGTAGGCCATGGCCCCAAAAACGTTCGCTTTCACCCTCCAAAAGCAAACTTCATCCGGAGTTTTGGGTTTTTTTCTAGCCCCCATGCCCCAAAGATCCCCAAAGTTGGCGCTCCGAAAGTCCAACAAGCATGACACCCCACCCTGCACCACTGCACCTCCCATGAGAGGCGGTGCAGTCACCTCCCTAGTGCGGGTGCGAATGCCCTGGGCAGCATTGATCCAACGTGAGCAGCACATGAAGGTTTATAATTGTCCGGTTTTTGCATGTGTGGGGTCTGCCATACTTTTTGAGACTAAGTGAATATGTGGATAGATAATGATAGTCTCAAAAAGATAGGCTGTAGATAGGCTATATATCTATCATGAATATGTTTGGGGTCCGCCATCTATATAGATAATTGTAGATGTCTTTCATGAATATGATAGGCTGTAAGCTTTGAAGGAATGGTATTGGACCATCTTGGTGCCTGCGGTCAACATTCGGCAATCAAAACTTCGACATATTGACCAGACCATAAATCAAACTGAAATCAGCCAATTTCATTGGATGCATATTTAGACTTAGACCTTCTTGGCATCCCAGCAACGGTCTCAAAGTACCTCCAGTCCAAGTTCTTAGTCCTAGTTCTAGTTCGGCGACCCTGAAAGCTCCATCGAAATCCCATTTAAGGCCACCCAATTCGATCGAAATACTGTCAAGTTGGGATTCATCAACCCCCCGGAAGGTAGGTATATACCTGGTGGATGATTCATCCCAACTACAGTCGCAGCACTGTATAAGAATTCCATAGAACCATCGGCAACCAACATTCTTATACAACGCTCGCGCTGTACACAGAAAAACTACACATTAATCCAAAAGCCATGTTTAAAAAAACTGCTGGTCCAACCCTCCAAAGCCCTCCCGGTCACCTTCCCGCAACTCTGCGAGCAGTCGCCCCAAGATGTCCAAACAGAGAGATGGCAGTCCCTGAAACGAATTCGTTCGACGTCTGCTGGTCTGAACCCATCCAAAAATCCGTGTGTTTAACGGAAAAAACATCGGGGATCATCATTCATCAGCCCAGATATTGGATTATGGAATCTTTGAAAATTCATTGGGCGCATCCCTTGCTAAGTCTGCTATGAATTGGTTCAGATCGACAAATTCTCCAATCTGCAGCTGTTACATACTGAGGACATATTGGATCATATTGGTCAAATTTTCACAAAAACATATAATAACACTGTTGTAGAACTGGTTTAGTTGTGAATCTGTTTATTTCAGGATCCGATTTGGGGTTTGCCGAAAAATTTATCTGGAGATGGGATTGCTCAATATGCCAGCTATTTATTTCGGAATCCGTCAAGATCGGGTCTCCACCAATTGTTGTTCAGCTTGGCTTAGTGCAAAATGCAACAGCCTTTTAGATCCCAGTGAGTCCCAAGGCCCCAAAAATGGCACGTGGCGTGGCCGACTGTGGCCTCGCTTGCTTGTCCATGTGGCAGTCCATCTCATTACAAGCCATGGTCTCTGACATGGAGTCCTCGGTGAGTGGCAATAGTGGGGATGCTGGGCCTTGGAGAACTGCCGAAATTTACGGTGAAAAAAGAACATACCTGGAATCCAGGTGATTCCCCAAATAGCGGATTTGCTAACGAAAAAAAAGAAACGTTCAGCAAATCTTTTTGCAATTTGTTTTATTACTGAAAGCTGATTGCTATTCTCAGCAAAATGCTGAATTCGGATCATAATCCCAGCGATGGTACCGACCTAGACTTCCACAATGCCCCTGCTCTCCCCAAGTGCAAAATTGATCAATATGGAATGCGGCTAGAATGTGATAGACAACAACTCTATTACTTCTATTGATCATCCAAGTCACCATTAAAAAAATGTTGGGGTACCCAATTTCGACCCATACCCATACCATGTTCTGCAAAAAACACCCCCGGGCCTCGCATGCCTTGCCACCTCTTGCCGCTAGGACCTAGACAAAGAGAAACGCGAGAGTAGCAAGTGGGATGATCCTACAAGTGGGTCACATCCTAAAAACAAAAAACACCAGTTAATGATCAGTTATATGGGGATATGTCAAAACCTTGTACCCCTGGTGAACCCCAAAATAGCTGGTAAATGGATGTTCATCCCACTAAAAATGGTATTTCGTAGGTATTGATCCATACCCATATAATGTTTTTTGGAAAGAGAAGAGTCGAATTTTGGGGGCATGAACTACTTCACATATCTTCACATTGTGTGGTTGAGAACCGGGAGCTTCGGGGTGTTTGTTTTTGGGCCCCACAAGTTGGAGAAAACTTTAGGCGTTCATCTCTTCCATCTGGTCTTCCATTTAAACCTCAAGATGGTGAAACGAGGGGGGTGTGGTTTGGTAAAATCCTTCTGATGGCTCTAAGACTCTAAGCCTTACCGTCGCAGGGAGCCATGCAATTCTGCAATGCCCAAGACCCAACACAAACCCAGATCCCCCCGATAGAGGGGTGGTGGTGGTTGTGTTGAAAACCCCGGGGGGGGTTGTTGTTCAATTAACCCCCAGGGGGGTTGTTCTCGAAGGGGGGAGGGTTGTTGTTCAATTGGGGGCGGGGGGGTTGTTGTTCAATTCTGTAGCAGAAATGGCTTCCGTAGACTTTTTTAGCGGCAGAAAAAGGATTCCATAGAGCAATTTAGTGGCAGAAAAGGCTGCCTTAGACTTATTTAATAGCAGAAAAGGTTTCCATAGAGTCATTTAATGGCAGACAGGCTACGGGATGAAAGGCTTCCGTAGCCTATTCTGCCATTAGATTATTCTATGGAAACCTTTTCTGCTGTTAAATAAGTCTACGGCAGCCTTTTCTGCTACTAAACAAGTCTACGGCCAGGGTTAAACAACCCCTCCCAGGGTTAAACCCCCCCGGTAAGGTTGTTCTCAGACAACCCCCTCGAGGTTAAACAACCCGGGGTTATGCTCAGCAGTGGGGGGGTGAGCAGGCAGCTCCACCCCTAGTTGTTGGAGAACCCCCCACCCCCCTTATCGGGCCGGTCTCCACAGACCTGGAGTCTCGAGTTTTCTGCCCCTAGATCTTCTTGGTCGATCTGCCAAAAAACAATCCCCCAGTCATCACCATTCTTATAGGTGGTATGTTTACCATTCCCAGTCATGGGTGGTAAACATGACATGGTTTTACCAACATTATCACAATTTTGGTCATTTTCAAGATCCGCTCAAAACACAAAGCGACCAAATTGTCCTGGCCCTTGCCATGGCGCTGCTAAGGTTCCACGCCGCAACTTCGCGCGAGCGGTAGGTTTGTCCACCCGCGCAGGTCTTGTCACAGAGTGACCACGCTCCCCAGGCCCCAAGCCTTGCCGAGGCAATCCCTAAGGATGGGAAAGGGATGGAGTGAACCCAAAAAACAAGGTGATGGCTTGCAACGTTTAATGGTTGTGAAAAATTGACTAGTAACTAGTAGTGTTTCCCCCCCGCAGAAAAGTGGATATATATATATATATATAAGGGTCAACAAATATATACAAAAAACAGTGTGTATACACATATATATATATATGCACATATTATATATATATATGTAGTTAGGATATGTTAGGATTGGGTTTGTCTATCTTCCAGTAATAAAACCCCCATCCATTTTTGAACCCAAAAGGATAGGCAAGTTACAGGATCTCTTTCGTTTTTCATACATCAATTCCATGAAATAAAACAAAGAATGGGAAGCCTTGGTGACCCCGACCGCGGCCCAACATGTCGCAGCTCTCCGGTCATCTGCTAGGATCTTGACCCAGTGGGACCAGCGACAACCCGTCCCAAGTGAGCCCTGCCTACAATCCACAGGCGGCAGCTCTTCAGATGCCTGGCAGATCCCACTCCCTAAATTCAGTTACTGGTTGGTGGTGCAATAACCATCTTGAAAAATATGAGTTCGTCAATGGGAAGGATGACATCCCATATATGAAATGGAAAATAAAAGTCATGTTCCAAACCACCAACCAGGTTATATGGCAGTGTGTCAAAACCTTGTACCCCTGGTGAACATCAAAATAGCTGGTAAATGGATGTTCATCCCCCTAAAAGTGGTATTAAATGGTATTAATAGGTATTGATCCATGGCCATATACCATACATTGATCCATAACGTATACTAACCACGTGCCTAACCACTATGTCACTATGTTTGTCTGGTAATGAGTTAAAATCCTGGGACCCAAACGTATCCTTAGGATTCAAGAGGGATCCTAGAATAGCTGGTTAATGGAATGAATGGTTATTTCCCAAATAAGCATCTATTTTTTGACTTTTCCCAGCAATGGGTTGTGACACCTTTCACGGCACAACCGGGCACCACCGGGCACCACCGGGCACCTCACATCCCTTCACCTCCTGTAGGCTTTTGCTGCAAGCTGCACCTCCGTTCTTGCCTGGTACCATGGCGGGCCCCTTTGCACTGGGGGATGGAAAGATATTGAAACCATCAGCCACTACCCTCTGGTGAACTAACAAAAAGCTATGGAAAGATCCACCATGCTATTCATGGGAAAATCCACTATTTCAATGGCCATTTTCCATTGCTATGTAAACGTTCACCAGAGGGTATCGAAAATGGTTCGGATAATCTGATGTTTGCAAAAAGTTCCACCCGCCTGTGACTAGATTGACTAGATGCTCATGAAGTTTGGACAAGAGTCACAAGACGGGAAGCAGCGATTCTTTGTAGATATGAATGGTGTAAATCCCAGATCCCAAAAGCTGCTTGATGACTTGGGCAGATATCCCGTAAAAGTGATGTATAAATGGCCATTGAAAAGGCAGGGGTTATTGATCGGGGGGTAACATTCATCCGATTTTCGGCAGCTCTAGATCCCTTACACATAGGATCCCTTCAAAATCTAGGTGCTCTCGTTGAAAAAAAAAAACTGGTGAAGTCAAAGTCCTGAATATCACAGGGATTCGCAGGTCGAGCACCCAAGACCCCCATTTCTTGCTGACTATACGCCAATTCTTTGTCTGGTGAACTGCCCATATATTGTTGCCTACTGGAGTTCAATCAGGAGCTTTCAGTGGATTGTATCCCAATGTGAAATGTTTCAAAGCCCTGGCACCTCTCAAAAAAAAGAACCAAATAGACTCGTTCATGGCGTTGTTACTTATATACCCTCTGGTAAACTAACATAGCTATGGAAAATCACCATGTTTAATGGGAAAATCCACTATAAATGGCCATTTTCAATAGCTATTTTGACATAACCAGAGGGTACCCACACATTGAGGTTTATTGGTGCTAACTTCAACGGTCCAAGGAGAACCAGAAACAGAGCCTTTTTACACCGCTTGAAGGATCAAATATATTGTGTGGCCTTGATTTGCAATGGATGTGACATGATGTAACCAGCTTGAAACCCAAGATGTTAGATTTGTAAGCACATCATATCCCAGAATTCCCATGTTTTGTCGCATCATCTTCCGCATCAAAATTGCCGTAATTAGGGTAATTATATGTAATTCTACTGCATCCCGTTTTCGGGTTTTCCACCAGCATTTTTGATGTGAATCAGGCGTGTCACTTGAGAATCAGGGGGGTTTTAACAGCATCTCTGAGGCAATGTATCACCCCACACCACTAACATCAAACTCCCGATCATATTCTCCTACTCCAATCCCTATCCCCATGTAGCAACCCCAAAATAGACATGTGGAAACCTTTGAAATACGGATTAAATCTATGTTTTGATATCATCTATAGATATCTATAGTTTTTTCGTGTTTTTTTCTGATCTCTTTTGGGGCCATTGCGACATTCGCAGTTCACCCTTCGCCTGGGATGGCAATGGAGCGGCTGCGATAGCGCTGCCGCCGAGTCTTCGGCGCCGCATCGCAGGCTGTCCTTGGATGGCGATGCTTTTCCTTGCGACTGAACCTGTTTTTTTTGGAGCTTTCACATGCTGAACCTGTCTCTTTTACTTATCATTTAATACTGATATGATATGAATTGATATGATATCAGTTAATTGTCGCTTCACCTGAAAATGATGGTGAAACCACCGTCAAACATAAGGTCTCACCATCAAACAATTGGATTTAAGCATCAAAAGTTTGTCTTGAACCATCAACTAAAAAAAAAAAGAGAAAACTTGTCTGTTCGACTGAAAAGAAAGGATTTCTTTGGGAGATCTTCAAATCCCGGTTTCCTGGTGTTCAGCACTGACCCATCATGACCCATCACAATACACTTGTAAGATTCAACTGGTTTCGTTACAACAAGAGAGCTTATCAGAGGATTGGCGCTACCCCAACACAGTTCCGAACGAAGATTTGAGGTGCTGGCCACTCGTTCCAATCACTCAGCATGCAATCCTGTGGCAAGGGCTGCTGCACAATTCGTAGAGGCCTATTGTGAGGAGACCTGGAAGAAATATCCAGGTGTCCTCTCAGTGTACCATAGTGTCGTCCAATTATTTTGGTTGAAGTGGCTACTCTACACATACGATCCGCTGACATTGTGATCATTGTGGGTAGGGGATAGATCTGGATTATATATATATATATATACCCCTTCTAATTTGCTAGGCTATGTATGACTCTGCCAGTTCCAACAATTTGTTGGTCGCCATCACGATCGGAGCAGCGCTCCGAAGAAGTTCTGCCCTCCCCTTCAATTCTGTTTGTTGGTTGATTATGCAGAGGAAAACATGATCCTCATTAAACCAATCAGGAACTTCCTATCACCCCATTTCTCGCAATCAACCATCGTTTCTGGGCTCCATTCCCATAGTTTTGCTGCTCAAAATGGGCGCACGTGGGAAGGGGCCGTCGCACCTGTGGCGCTTCTTCGCCACCGCAGAAGATGTCCACATTGCAGGGCCGCGTCTTTTGGAGCACCAAAGGACTGACGGCCACGAGTCCATCAATGAGGACATGGTACATGGTCTTCGAGGACATTTATATGTATATATATATATTGTGTATAATATATATATATATATCATTTACATATGTATATGTGTATCATATATATATGTGTGTGTGTGTGTCATACATATATATATACATATATATATATATACATATATATATATACATATATATACATATATATATATATACATATACACATATGTATGTATGTATGTATGTATGTATGTATGTATGTATGTATGTATGTATGTATGTATGTATGTATGTATGTATGTATGTATGTATGTAGTATGTATGTGTGTATGTATGTATGTATGTATGTATGTATGTATGTATGTATGTATGTATGTATGTATGTATGTATGTATGTATGTATGTATGTATGTATTGTTATGTATTGTTATGTATTGTAATGTATTGTAATGTATTGTAATGTAATGTAATGTATGTATGTATATACGTAGGTCTATCTATCTGTGTGCGTTCTATAGACTTACATGTAATTATACGTATTCTACATACAAATGTGAGTAGAAGATGGGTAGGGGCAGCAAATGGTTGGTACATGGGGTATACCAGAAATAAGAGGAAGCAAAAGTGATGTGACTACGGACTATTTTGGGCTGAATGGGGACCAGCAACGGCAGACTTGGTTGGGAATGCCTCAGAGATCTCAGTCCGGCGAATCGCGTGGAACATGTGCTTTCTGGTTCGCTTTAGAACATCACAAGAAGATTTATCCAGAGAGTTCATCATCCCAAGTACGGGTTGAAAAAGTTGCGTCAGTAACAATTATCTCCGTCCAAACACTAGGGGACTGGAATGCCACCCACAGCTGAGAAAATCGCACAGGACCAGCAATTCCATTCATGTCAGCCTTATCAAATCGTTCCCATTACATCCGCATGGTATCCTAATGCTATCCCCATTACATCCGCGTAAAATCCCAATTAATTCATGGTTTTATGGCTTTAGTGGCACTTATGGCTTCATAACATTGGTGTAATTTCCGTATCATCGTTGCTAGGCAAAATCACCAAAAACACCAGCTTAACCTTGCGATTTCTCCGTTTTTTGAGCTATGTTAATCTCACCGGGTCGAATTTCAGCGTCCATGAAGTGATGTCTTCATGGCCCCAAAAGGGGCCCAAAGGCGCCTTCCATTTTCACCTTGGCAAAGCTTGCCACCCGCAGCGGCCTGATGCATCGAGAAGAAACGCTCTATCTGGAATGAATTATGAGAATTCACCTGAATTAAGGGGGTTATGATTGGCTTCATTTACCCCATATTAGAAATATGAATCATGGGGGTTATATTAGCCATTCATGATATCATTATCATATTGGGTTATGATAAATAATTAATGATGGAAATTAACCCCAATATGAGAATTGGATAGAATTCACCCAATGATATTACTACAATATTGGCTGAATTCCGCTCACGAATCATCATTCCACAGAAGGTCGCAGCCAAGGAAAAAAGGATGGATTATTGTTGATGGATATTGTGGGTTTCAATCATCTAAATATGGATATTAATATGGATGTAAATGGAAATTATTGGAAATTTACTAATTTACTAATCAATAATAATCAAACCATCAAATTGATTAGATATGTTGATACTCAGATATTCATGATATATCTGATTAATCATCCGTGACTATCATATACCGTCCCAGACTGGATGATTTTTTTCCCAGAACCCTGTACTGTTTGGTTGCTGAGATGATAATTGGGTTTACCACGTCAATCATGACCCATCAATCGTGATGCGCACTGATTCACTGGTAGATAATAGTTGGCAATAGTAATAATGAAAATAGTGTGTGTGTGTGTGTGGGTACATACACATTATGAATTATATCTGGTAAACTAACGTAACTATGGAAAGATCCACCGTTTTTCATGGTAAAATCCACTATAAATGGCCATGTTCAATAGCTATGTTTGACATAACCAGAGGGACTTTCTGGTCCCACGCGTTCCGTTCAAACAACCGAACGAGGTCACCTTGGCAATTTTCCAAGGGTCCAACATCCACATGTCTCCAAGTTGACGGTGGGGATACTCCATTCGCCCAAGCTATACCCTCTGGTAATGACTAACATAGCTATTGAAAATGGCCATTTATAGTGAGTTTTCCCATGAAAAATGGTGATTTTCCATAGCTATGTTAGTTTACCAGAGGGTACCACAAAAACCATGTTCATGCACTCAAAAGACGCTGCCCGCTCCCATAGCAACATCCACAGATTTGCTTCTTCATAGCCTGCTTGCTGGTGATGTGCTTGGGTTTATCCGAAATTTCGCTGCAGCAAATCTATTTCATGGTTTATGTGTGTTTCCAGCTTTAAGATGTTTCTATTTCGGAATTTTGGGGCATGTATCGTGGCATCCTTCATTTCTGGACAACTGTATAGAGATTATGACGTGACCATAGTTTTGTTTGGGAGTATCCCCCCATTTTCAGGAGGGTACAACCAGTCAATGCCCATCATATTATCGCTCATCTCGGTTTTCCCAAATGAACAAAAATGATGGACACCTTGTTTTGAATTCGGAGAAGTCATCATAAATCACAGGAATTTGGGACAATTACCCTGTCTTCAGAGGAACCCTTATCGTCGAACCCTTATCGTCCCATATTTATACCCACGTTTTCTTGTTAATTTCCCCCATGTTTATATCCAGCAACATCCCCTATTTCTTGACAACACCACATAGCCGCGTGTATGTAAGTCACCATATTGGATACCAAATATTTTGCTGGTTCAATCCCTGCATGGTTGCCAATCCCCTTTCAACTGTAGTTAAACCCACCATAATTCCTGGTTCGCCGACTTAATCTGTCGGCCCTCCTTGTGGGAAATCTCTTGCAAGGCCTCCTGGATCTTGCATATCCATATATTGATTGAATTGGGTCGATATCCCCGTATATTGGCAGCTGCCAATAGTATGTCTTGCTTAACATTGTTACCCCCCTATTCTCTATGGGTATTCATATGCTTATATTGATTAGTGGCCAATGTCATTGAATCTACCCTTATCAATTGGTCAGTATCCCTTCACCAAGTATGGGTTGATTCAAAAACGAGGCAGAATATGACGTAATACATTAGATGTGCATCTCTATCCATCCATCCACCTATCCAATATATATATACACATATATATATATATATACATATATATATATATACCTGTATGTAAATTATATACAGTATATATATATTGCTTGATATCCCTTCCCCAAAGGTTTTGCTGCGATCTTTTGTGATGTTTTCTCCTGCCTCCTGCATGATGGCGCGCACTTGCGTCTGCTGGCCACCACCGCAGGGCCGCGTGCAGCCGCTCCATTCCATCCAATCGCCCAGGACGCACGCCACCTGGGTCGGGGACCTGGGGTTTCACCCAGGTGCACCAAGTGCTTCTAGGTGGTAAAACATGGTAAAATCCACCCAGAAAATGGGAGTTTAGGATGGGTTTGACCTTCCTGAAATTGGAGTATCTACATATTTGTGTATTATATATTGTTATAATTGATTATATAATGTATATAATAGTATAGCATTGCATAACCAATATAATATTAAAATATATTAAATATGCCCCCTGACTGGGCCCCCAACTCATGAACTGTCAGATCCCTACCCCACCCGAGATATGGGACATGGGACCACCCTACATCGCATTGTGTCATGGGGACGGGGACCCCAGGGGTTTTGGCCAACTCAAATATGTAGGGCTTAGGTTCAAAACGCTCCTGAAAAGTGTCCCGGGCTTTCTGTGTATTCTATGCTAGAGTTGACCAATTCCAAAATTGTGGTGGGCTAGTCAACAGCATAACAACCAAACAACAAACAAACCGATAGTTGAAACTTGAGCCTTAACCTTTCACCATTGATCAACAGTATCTGCTGTGTCCCGCACCGGTGCGTCGCGATCGCCACAGGGCTCGGTCAACTGCAAGGGTCCCTTGGATGGAGTGATGGTAGCCACTCCACGGAAGAATATCAGCTAGGATCATCATCATCACCACCACCACCACCATCATCATCATCATCAGTGCGAGTATTTCTATGGTCTAGGAATGAAAATACTTGAAACCACCAACTAGAAGACGATGTTCTCCTTGGATATGATATGCCATTGTCCAACCTGTGTTGCATTTCAAAGCAGAAAAAATCCGCGAGAAGCCACACAGTGTCCTGTGAGTCTGAGTGCCCCAAGCATTGCAGGCTGCGCCCCCATACGCGGGTTGTTTCTCCACTGTCCGCGTTCGGTTCCTGTCAAGTGTCTTGTGTTGGATCACACCCTGGCCTTGGGAGACTTATGTCGGAACCCAAACCGGAGCCCACACCAGAACCTGCAGAACCACACAAGGGAACCACCCAGGAACCCCAAAATCTCCAGAACCATCCGGAACCAATGGAGATGGAGACACCAGAACCGGAACCACTCAGAGCCATCCAGGAAGCCACACAGGAACCCTCAGCCGGAACTGGCACCGGAACCTCCGGAACATCCAGAACCAGCCCGGAACTCACACCAAGAGCTGCACCGAACCTTTGGGCTGAGACCCTAGGCTAACGCTGTTGGAGAAAAAATAAATCAGAGGTGTTCACCACGTGTCATGCCAAGAGTTTTTGGAATTCAAAGGAAGCACGACTGCATTAAATCCTTAATCCAAGCCTAGTTGGAATGTGTTCTCCGAACTTTTCAAACAATGGGTCAATAGGTCAATGATGGTCAATAGGTGACATTAGTCGCGCATGGTCTTGCGTCAGCATTTGAGCATCTGCAGCATGACTTTGGGCAACCACATACACGCCAGAAAAAACACGAACCAGCACACTCACCTGGTTTTGTCTGAAGATAGGATATCCTCAATTCCGCAGGTTTATCAGTCAGTCTCCCCATGTTGATTATCCACAAAGGTACCAGCACATCCCCGAAGTGTCGACCAACCCCACAGTGTATAGGTAAATTCCATTTAGTGCTGGCCAAACATAGGATAACATAGGTAAATAATGTTACTTAAATTCCCGCAATGTTTGTTGTTCGATTCCATTGTTGTTGCTTAATCTCCCATGATTGTTCATTAAATCACCATTTTTGTTGGTTAAATCACCATATACCCTCTGGTAAACATTTACATAACTATGGAAAATCACCATTTTTAATGGGTAAATCCACTATAAATGGCAATTTCCATAGTTATGTTAGTTTACCAGAGGGTAACTATTAACCATAAACCATAGATTATCCATATATTAACCATATATTAACCATAGATTAGCCAGAGGGTATTTTGTTGGTAAGTCACGGTAAGTCCCTGGGACGTTGCATCCTCCAACATCTCCGTGTTGCCACTCCGCTCCGACCTCTGCAGCGTCACCGGGTCGCAGCTGCCAAAGTCCGACCACTGACTGAACCTTGGACGACTCGAGAGTCGTGATCTGCGCCACTCGCAGGATCACAACATGAAGATATACAGTAAAGATATATAGTATATTGCATATATATATATATATACACGTAGTAGTATATTAACGGTATTCTATACGTATATTACTGTAGCTGTCTGAATATCCCTGAATCAATCCCCGGAACAAATACCAGCATTTGCCCACGTGCTGCTTGAAATCAATGGTGATTACGGTACCCATGCTACATTGGAAAAGGACATCGTTTCACAAAAACTGATGAAAGAGAAAAACGAATCATGTCGAACCTTGGATCCCCTTCAAACAACATGTGGTTGATGTTGGTTGGGTAGTCTACTGTCCCATGGAAACCAAAAATCACTAAAAATGATAGATTACTCATTGGCCATCACTAACCATCATCAAGATCCCATTAAAATCATTAAAATGAAACAAATACCATAAGATCTCATGAACCATCGCTAAGATCCCACCATTTAGCCATCATGAACATCATCAACAACCATTAAGCCATCATCAACTGTTTCACTGGCGCAACTCATCCAGGGAAGCCGACCCGACCGACGAATCCTACGGTCCGAGGCTGTCACACGCAGTCGCTGGGTGGATGCACTAAAGGGTCGCAGTACCTAAGAGTGGAGAAGATCATGGGCAACTCCCAAAGGTCGATAGGGGAAAAAATCATCGAACTACCATGGTGGAAACACGCTTCAGCATCTTTTTGGAGGTGACTGATTACTATTTATATAACATTATATAACTTAAAACATGAATAAAGATGGATCATCTAACTTCAAAACTGAAACTATATATGTTGAAACAAATATTGAATCCGCACAATCTGGTTAAAATCAATATAGGCAAAGGAATCGAAAGACACTCTAGTGATTCTGGTGGTTCATAACATGAATTCCAAAAACTAACATTGATGGAAGGTAGTCTATTTTAGCAGCACAACTCATGGGCTTGATGGACGTGTGAGTGGATCTGTGATTTTTATTGATTTTTATGAAACATGATGAAAAGACATCTCTATCAGGGTTCAGATAAGGGGCGAGGAGTTGGGCAGAGGCTTCTGGTAGGTACAAAACGCAATGCATACGGTGCGCAACTACAAAATTCTGTGCATGGTACCTTTTTTGATCTTTTTTGCAGCTACAAAATTACAAAATACAGAACACAACCTTTTCTGACTCGGAAAATAATTCAAAATCAGCACTACAAAATCCAATGCATCTGAAGTTAAAAAATAGCTGAAAATCGGAATTGCTAACATGATTTTTCCCAATGACATTTTGTAGTTGGGTCTATGCCATCCAAAGTTCCGACCAACATAATTTCGGAGAACATTTTGTAGTTGTCAATGATTGAATTTAGTTGGATCAAATGTTGACCCCGTGCAGTTTGTTAGATGGCATTCTGTAGCTTCATGATCCGTTTATGTCCATGTACATGTCACGCACTGTTTCCTTTTTTCCACCTCTTCTCACTTCAACATATACAACTACAAAATGCAAATACAAAAAGGTGGTCCCAACTCCTCCTTTTTGTACAAAACGACCCCTGGCTGGCATTCTGTACTGTAGCCCAAGTCCTCCCCTTTACGTAGCTAAAATTTGAAGGAGGATGCATCTCTCCTTTCAGAGTGGATGCTGTTTCAACCTCAAATGCGCAGTATTCAAAACCCCCTGTCCATAGTGCTTCGTTACTATGGGGCTTCCAATGGGTCAAGTCATCCCCAATAATTCACTGGTAAACTGTCCCAAAAACTATGGAAAGATCCACCATTTTGAATGGGTAAAACGATAAATCCACTATTTCGACTGGGGCCATGGCTTCAATAGCTATTTTGACATAACCAGAGGGTAAGTTCCATTAATCCCTATTGATCACCATAAAATCACATTATAAAATCCCATTAAAATCCCATTAAATCACCATTTTTGGGGCTTGCAATGGGTCAAGTCATCCCCAATTCACAGGGTACTTCGTTACTCTTCGTTGAAAGATGGCCATGACCTGGGCCCCGGACATCGTATCCTTGGTGGTTCCCAAGCATTGCTGGCCACCACACTCGCTGGCGCTGAAGCGCCTCGGGCAGGGACTAGTCGTTGCAATTGCAATACCCTCGGCACCAAGGGCTAGTACAAGGGCTAGTTGGATTTCCACTGCTATGGTTACTATGGTTCCGAATTTTTTCCGGTCATTGGATTTCTGCCCTGAGATGACCGCGCCTGGTGCGCGTGCAAAGCCCTGAGACGCCATCGTTCTGCCACTCATTCCACTCACCCCACCTTAAAGCAGTAGGAAAATGGTCACCGCAGAGGTGACTTACCTGGTAAACTAACAGTTTGCGAACTGGAAAGATCCACCGTTTTGAGTAGGTAAACATAGGTAAACTATCTATAAATTTTCCATAGCTATGTTAGTGTACTGGAGGATACCACAGCGTGTTTGACACCAGGCTTTTACAAACCTGAAAAACGTGGTATACGGTGGTGGAGTTTGCCATACCCTCCAGCCCAAATCATCGCCAACTATTGCTGCTGCCGCCTCCCAGCGGCTGGGCAAAACCCCATTCACTTTGGTTACCCTCTGGTTATGACTAACATAGCCATGGAAAGATCCACCATTTTTAATAGGTAAACCATCTATTTCTATGGGTCATCTATACCATGGCTATGTTAAATAACCAGAGGGTATATTTCAAGTTATATTCCCGACAGAACCTACAAAAAAAACCAATGATAAGCCACTTTGTACAAATTGCAGGCTGGAATTCCTTGTATTATTGTCCATAGACAACCTATTTTTGCAGGGTTGAGCACAATAGGATTGAGAGCGATGTCTCAATGTCTAAACCTTTCACAATGTGGAACACACGCACACACACACCCGTATGGGTTTGTCTGAACACCCTCCAAATCCTTTTCCTAAACAGCTAAGCTAAACATGACTTTCCCATTAATTCATGACCATACAATGAAAATATTTCAGGCCCCCAGGTTATGTGGCGCATCTCCCCTCATTCGCGACCAAAGTCACTGGCAATCTTTGGGCCAGCAGTCCGTGCCGCCACCTTTGTCCGGGCCTCTTTGTCCGGCTGGCACTGGAAAATCCCCAAAATTTCGAGCTGGAGCTGACCATTGCTGGATATGTCAATGGTGGATTTTTCCATCACCACGTTTGATTGATGACAGGGTACATAGAAACAGAACCCAAGATTGAGACATGTTGCGCCATCCAAGGTTTACATATTCAGAATTTGGGTTTGTCTGAAAATAGGGTTAATCTTCCCAATGAAATAGCCATTTAGAAACGGGATAATGATCAGCAAAACCATTGGGTAAAAAGGGGTACACAACATTTTCAGACACGGATCAGCATCAACCGCCCTTGGAGTGTTCATAGTCTCAGGAAATGGCCGGTCTGATCGATGCTCCGAACACCGAGTTCGAAGGTGCCAACTCATTTTTGATGGTAAACGCTGGAACCTGTATTTAGAAGATCAGTTGTTTAAAATAATCATCCAGTCTTAAAATCAATAGATCCCGGTCCCATATTCACTGGTTGGTGGTTTTAACCATCTTGAAAAATATGAAAGTCAATGGGAAGGATTATCAACCAGTTTTAAAAACAGTTCTTCAAAAAGTGGTTTCCTATGCACTTTCGCCAGAACCTCCCAACGGTTCACCAGAAATGTCAAGCTGCACGGCAGCGCATCGGGACAGGTACTGGTCTCTTCCTTTCAGGGTCAACAAGAGCATTGTATGCTGGGGCCATTTTCATGGAATCCACAATAATATTGTGTGTGTGTGTGTTTTTTCAGGTTGGTGAATTGTTTGTTTTATCAATATTGAATGATTATTTCTTAATACCCAATAATATCATATGTATTTGTATATATTATATATACAATCTCCATCTCAATGGGTGTGTATCCCCCATATATTGGTGGTTAGTACAATCTACAGTATCTGCCTGAATTATGATAATTCACCAATGAAAAAGTTCGGTCATGAGTCATGTTGCTATAGCTACCCCACCTAACCACACTCGGGTGAGACGTTGCCTGGTGACGTCCTTATGATTCACCTAGATTAGGAATGACTGGGTAAACCTTATCCCAAAATATCAGAAGTTGAGCAATCTTCACCAATTTACAAACATGTTGATCAATTTGGAGTTGGTAAAATGTTTGATGGAATTGATCAGTTTCCGTGGTACCGCCTCACTACAAGCGCAATTCATCAGCTTCTCGATTGCCAGGTGATGCAGCTTATCAATCTCAGGTTCCAGCCATTCTGCCGGAGCACAACTGTTTCTCCGCGCATGTGTTCACCTCGCAAGGCGGCTTCCGTGCGAGACAAAGCGTGTACCGTCGGGTACCCCCCGAAAAAAGGCTGAAAGCGCTATAGGCTAACCGCAATAGTGATGTCATCACAAAATTGCTTGGGTGTCATGATTTTGTGAGTATAATCCTGCCCTTCTGATTGTTGCAGGTGGCTTTCTATAAAACCTTCAAGGGAGAAGTTTGGGTTTCTCGCCCTGTACATGTCTGTATTGGGAGCTGTACTTGGAGAACATCGCAGGATGATAGTGAAGAGTCAGCAGGGTGTCGTCACAGTCGGACAGGCATTAGTTGAATATGGTTGGTCTAGTTTCCCAATTGTGGGTATTAATGGCAAAATAATCTTCTCATTCACCAATGATGACTGCTGAATCCTCAAAATCTGAGTGCTCTCACTCCACCACAATCGGCATTGCACATCACCGTCCAAGCAGCCTGCAGCTCACCAAAAAAGACTTGGGTCATGGTCAGATCGGAAACGAGCTAAAATTTATTTTGGAATATTTTGGATGTACAACAAACAAGGTTTTCTCCAGGGAAAACACTGCACACTTTCCCTTAAACCCAATGAACTATAGATTAGAAATTGAACATGGAAGGGTCTTCTGAGTTGGTCAGGGGTCACCATGGCTCACCACGATTGATCTGGGGGCATCTGGTAAGTCTGATGTTTTTGACAACGGTAACACCACAATCAATGCATATGTCACATGTCTTAAAAAAGCTGTTGGCGAATACAATATGGTGGGCATCATCCCCAAAATTCCCCAAATAAATCATTAGACCGTCTTGAACAGGGTATGATCATCCCCTAACGTGGGCATCCCCATTTTGACCATCGCCGGTTCTCCGCCTCCTCCGCCGCTTGACAACATGCTACAAGACCCAGGAGTCCCTCAGCAGCGCTGGTTTTTACCATTAAATCATATTAAATCTAGGGGGTCCGACGGGTCCTGTAAATGTTCCCTCCAACTCTGTGGATAGAAACGTCAGTTGTCACGATTTTAGTTGGATTGATTTTTCTATCTGTGTGGGACTCATCATAAGGTATTACAACAATCTATAAAGTGTTAAATAATCATCACCAATATCCAGCATGTTCAGACTTCCACTGTTGAGAGTCTTTAGCTTGACAAGCGTGCCCCTTCCAAACATCAGAAACAGCTGGAGGGGTGTGGCCATGACGCGAGCCGGGCAGCTCTGACACTTTGGATGCAGCTAGGTGGCTTTCTCCATAAATGGTGATTTACTCCAATAAATCTCCAATAAGTAGTGGCCAGTGTGTATGCAATTGTAGCAATATCTTCATGCGGACAAAGATAGAAAGTGTGGCTTTTAAGGTTCCCGATGTTCGGACCCAGCTTTTTGATGGTGCGAAGGTCCCAACTCCACAAAATATGTTCCTTGAAAACCCCCAGAGACATGGCATCCGCAATCTCCTGGAAATCAAAACTCTTGGAGATCCACCAACGACGAGTGTTGACAGCACACATATAAAATCATATAAAAACCGTCCTTGGGCACATTGCGCGCCATCACCAGCCGTGTTCGGGCCAAGGGACTTTTGCGTAGATCCACCAGCGCGCCATTGTCGCTAGTGAGTTGCAAGAAATCAGAAAGTGTCACTGGAAATCCGTCGGACTAGGCCCCTTTTCTTGGCTGATGCTTGGCGAGTTACCCGACTTACCGGCCTGGCTGAGGCTTTGAGGGGTACGATTCACATCCAAAACAAGGACTTGGCCAATTGCCAGCAGAAATGGGATCCATCTGATGGCAATTGTTTCACTGTAGACATGAAACATCGAAGTCTGACTGGCCCTGAGCCGAAGGCGGATTGCCCAAGAAAGACTTTGCAGGGGCTGAAACTTGATTGGTTGATATCATCAAAAGGCTGGTGCTACGATGTATTATACCTCCATTGCAGGCTTTGTAGGCTGGTCATATTCCAACTAATTATATATTCTATACTTTCCAACTAATTATATATTCTATACTTTCCAACTAATTATATACTTCTATGTGTATATATATATATTTGTACATGTATATATAATTATAGATATAGATATACTTGTATATATACTTCAAACTACATCTATAATATATACTTCTATGATTTTCTATGTAAATCTATATACACATATATATTAAATACCACAATGCGAATCAAACACCTCTACATGGGGCGTTGAGTCTCCTCGGTCATCAGTGACGGCAAATTCACCTTTTTTCTCAGAGCACAACTCCTAGCCGACGAATCAACCTTGCAGCCTTCTTTGAACCGCACGGTGGCAAATAATCCCATTCCAACATGAAGTACACGCCCAATTTTTGGCCATGAAAAGAGCTCAAAATGATGAGATTCAAAAAAAAACAGGCTTCATAGGGTATATAATCCCATCCGCCTAATAAACACCCCCATTGTATGGTGGCTAAGCTTATAGGAAAGGAACTACTGCTGGAAAGTCTACGGAAGAGCGCATCTCCAGAACCTGGGCGGAGACTCAAAGGTTCGTCAATTCATCAACGAAAAGCAGAAACCAAATGGATGTATCACAATATGAATGATCTAATATGTACATATGTATATATTTAGTGTATATATATATGAGAAAAATATTATATGCCTTCTCTGTCTATATCTATATATTAATACATGTTATGATCATTTATGATCTATGAAATTTGTCATTGTGAAGGCTGACCCCAAATCAAGCAACCCCTATTGAACGTTTTCTGAGTTACGCTTTAGAACGTCAATTCCCCCA